>CM038147.1:497936916-498325906 GCA_021437245.1 Aegilops speltoides
CAATGGTAAGCTTGAGGAAGAAGTATATGTTGCTCAACCCCAGGTTTTGAAGATCAAAGAATCGACAAAGTCTTGAGACTCAATAAGGCTCTCTATGGCCTCAAGCAAGCCCCTCGGGCGTGGTACGATACATTGAAGGAATTCTTTGTGAAGAATGGCTTCACACCCGGTTCACTCGACCCTACTCTCTTTACTAAATCTTATGATGGTGAACTGTTTGTGTGCCAGATATATGTTGATGATATTATCTTTGGCTGTACTGACCAATGTTATAGTGATGAATTTGCCTATATGATGAGTGAAGAATATCAAATGTCTATGATGGGAGAGTTGAAATTCTTCTTAGGTCTTCAAATTTGTCAACAGCGCAATGGCATATTCATATCTCAGGAGAAATACCTCAAAGATGTACTCAGGAAATTCGGCATGCAAGATTGCAAAGGCGTCAAAATTCCTATGCCCACAAATGGCCATCTATGCACTGATGAAAATGGTATTGACTTCGATCACAAGGTATACCGCTCCATGATTGGTTCTTTATTGTACTTATGTGCATCAGACCAGATATAATGCTTAGTGTTTGCATGTATGCCCGATTTCAAGCTGCACCAAAGGAATCACACCATAAGACTGTGAAGCATATTCTTCGATATCTAGCTCACACACCAACACTAGGATTATGGTACCCCAAGGGCTCTGTTTTTATCTCATTGGATATTACGACTCGACTATCTTTGGTGATCGTGTGGACCGCAAGTCAACATCGGCACTTGTCATTTCCTTGGATGATCTTTAAATGCATTGGTCCTTGAAGAAAGCAAACTGCGTATCCTTCTCTCTTCTGAAGCTGAATACATTCTCTTGGCTCTTCTTTGTGCTCAAGCTGCTTTGGATGAAGCAAACCCTCAAGGACTATGGCGTCAACATGAAGAATGTGCCTCTCCTCTGCGACAATGAGAGTGCCATCAAGATTGCTCACAACCAGTTCAGCACTTTCGAAGACAAAGCACATCAGATTCGTCATCATTTTCTTCGTGATCATGTGTTGAAGGCGACATCTCCATCGAGCACGTGAAGGCGAAGAACAGCTAGCTGATATCTTCACTAAGCCCTTGGATGAGAAGAGATTTAGCAAGTTGCGGTGTGAGCTAAATATCTTAGAGTCTTGAATGTTCTTTGAAAAGGACACACATCCTAACACTTATGCAAAATTGATGACTTAGATGTGCAACACATGAAGAAAGCGTTTTTCTTCAATCAATGAAGAATAACACTCTAAGTGTGAAGAAATTAATGAAGAATTTGATTCTCGAACCCTCGACAATTATGCAGCGGTGTCTGAAATCATCATTCTTATCCGATTGGAGTCACGCCACCACAAAAAGTTGAAAATCTTCAATTTGAGTTTTTCCTCAGTTTTGAAATTCTTCAGTTTTTCAAATTCTTCAACTTTGCAAAATCTTCACTGTTTCCATCGTTTTTCTTCATTGGCTATATTCACCCACAATCTTACACGATCTCAACTACACTGTACATGGGTGACACATGTCGCGTGAAGGAGAAAGGGCAGGGGCATGTTCGTCCTAAATCTTCGGGCGAACAGTTTTTCACCGTTACTATAAATACCCCTATCCCCTTCCTCACTTCATTTACTCCGCTCGACCGCTGTCTCTCGCTCGAGCTCCTCAAACCCTAGCACCGCCGCTACTCCATAAATGCGCGGTGAGGAAGAGCTTTGCTGCCTCGACCTCGTCGCCCGTCGTACTTTCAGCGCGATTCTTGAAATCTTCACTCCGCCGCCGCCGTAGCTGTCTTCCTCTGCCAAGTTAGGGCGTGGGAGATCTAACCTGATGAACTTCGCATCTGTTCTTCTCAGTTCGTTGTGTTCTTCACTTCGGGTAATTAAAAGTTACTTTTATTACTCACTTTGATCCTCAAACTTTCCCGAAAATCTTCAAAGGTGTTTATTCTTCAAATCTTCACACATATGAACACCTCACGAATCATATGATCTTGAACTATTTCTCTAAGCAATCATTTTCTTCAAGATTCCCTAATTGTGTGGATCTTCGATCTATACAACTCTGGAACCTAAGACAAAACGCTTGGTGAAATTCCTCAAGGTTCATCTGGTCAAATTCCTCAAAACTTGTTCTTTTCGAAAAACCTTCTGAGAACGCATATGACCTCTTCAAATTCCTCACACCTACTCTCTGTTCACAGGTACTCATGTCCGCTGCTAAATCACTAGGTTCTCATCAACTTAACTCATTTGCAGCGTTCCTCGAAGAAAAACTACATACTTCTTCAGAGTGTTCAATTGTTCAAATTCCTCATCTGAAGAATATGGCGGAAGGAGAGAGACCCATGAAAGGAGGAAAGAAGCTGAGGTCATGGCGCTTTGAAAACCACGATGAAATCTATCTTGGCAATTGCACACTGATGAAGCAAAATTTGGCAAAGAAACCAAAAATCAGCGCAAAGTGCGCATCTGAAGATTGAGCGGAGATGGGCAAGAGAGTGGAGAATACAGATATGTTACTCCAAACTATATGAAGAAATTCGCTTTGAATCCTCCATGCCCAAGAGCGCCATTGGCACCTGGCCAAGTAGCAGATCCCACCAGCATCAAGCGTGGTGAGGACTTTCCTGAAGAATGGGCTAAGCGCCAAGCCAAATTGGCAAGGCAAGCCAAGGAGGCAGTGAGGAAATTCAATGAGGATTCTGCCACTGCTGCTGCTACTGAGGCCTCGGTCCGACCAAGGAAATCTATGCAAAAGAAGCCTGCTCATAAGCCAAGTGCTTCACCCTCAGCTATGCCCTCACGGCAAATTCCTCAGACTGCTACTGCTCCACCAAAGTCCTCAGCAGCTCCATCAAAGTCCTCAGCTCCTGTGCATCTGGCTACATGTCAAAGGACTACGGGTTTCTCGATTGCCTCTGGTGTCTCATCAAGTTCCTCAGCTGTACCAATGCCCTCATCAGGCCCCACACTTTTGAAGACTAAAGCAACAGCTGGACGCGGTCCTCGGCCAAGTCCAAAGAAGAAACAGGTCGCATTCCATGTGCCCTCTGACGATGAAGCTTCTGATGATGAACTTGTAGAGATCAACAGAGATAGACAAGTGAAGGCCGCTAGAGCCAAAGGCACATCTGTGCCACTGCTTTTGGATTCGAGGAAAATCCTTGACTACATTGATCTCTGGCACAAGGATCCAAACACCCGAATGCCTGATCTTCCTCTGACTCCTGGTCAAAGTCACATGATGACCCATTTCATCATTGAAGAGAAATGGAAGTTTGAAAAGGCAAGAGAGATAAAAAAGCTCAATCTGAGAAGGAGCTCTGAAGAAAAATGTTGTCGAGAATGACACGAGGAACTTCTCAAGGCTCGATCTGAAATTCAAGCCCTCGGCAAAGACTTTGATGCTTACTATGCTGATTGGCAAGGAGCCAAAGTGAGATTAAATCGATCGGCGAAGAAATTCACGAATGTTGCAGCCCCATCGCAACAAGAAAATCTTGAGCTGCGAGCTAGCTGCTCGGCTGCTTGAAGAACATGCAGCCTGCGATGACTTTCGACTGCTTGAAGAAAATGCTAGTTCCAGGGCTGATGAAGAAATACCAGCCTCTGAAGAAATTGCCAGGGCATCCACTAGTGTTGCGCCTGAAGAAAATCAACCAGATTCCTCAGCTCCTCCTGCGCCTACACCAACTCCAATTCTTCCTTCTGCCTATGAGGTGAAGAAGACCAAGGCTGCAGAGCGAGCTGCAGTAAAGAAAAGGAAGGCATCAGCTGCGTCAAATTCTTCGGCTGCGAAGAAAATGAAGCCAATGAACAGCTCTTTTGAAAATCCTATTGATCCTGTTCCAATTTCCTCCATGTCATCCAAGGAAATTGTTCCTTATGGAGAAGACTATAAGATCCCAAGCGGATCGATGAAGAAAATCGATACTGCTTTGCTCGTCGGAGCAGCTTGATGAAAAAATTGAAGTGGGCGCAATCCCTTGGCGCCGGTCATTTCCTCACCTATGCCTCGGTTCACAGCTAAAGAGGCTGGTGTTGAGAAATAGAAAATGAAGAGGAAGATGTGGATATTGGATGCACCACACAGTGATGAATGATGACTTTTGGGAAAATCGGCATCCCAATACTCCTCTATTCACACCTATCCAGCAGATTCCTCGGTCCCGGCAACAAGCATTCAAATGGGCTCTGAAGAAACTAATCCCCTCCCTCTATTCATGAAGATATTCCAGCCGCTAGTCTTTGAAGAACCTCTTCTTTGTTGATCCTCAAGTTGCACAAGAAGAGGAACGAGAAATTCCTCGGCTGAAGAACTGAGCTCGCGATTCACGAGGTGGTCTTGCAACTCTTGACACCCCTCTGCCAAAGCTGAAGAATCCGTACTCAAGCAAGCGAAGTTCAAGGCTGAAGACTTCTTTTCCGAGCATGTATTCTTCACTGACTACAACCCCTATGACTCTGCTCGCATAAGGAAAAGGCGTTTCTGGACAGCTAGTCAAGCCAACTTCTATTCCTCAGTGCTGTTTGACAAGGAAAAAATCTTTGATCATGAACATATTCCTCACGTGGACATGGAATCTCTGCCATGCTTCGAGCCAGTCCTCAGTGTTATTCATGATGCAGGATTACTCAATTTCTGCACTGACATTTGCGATTGGAATGAAGAACTCATTCTTGATTCTACATAACCTTGCATATCCTTTGGAAGCTTGAAGATGTCAATTCATGGGTGTTGGATTGGATGGTGAAAACACTCACTACAAGGCACCGGCAGCTGAATTGCCGTGTCCTTCCTCTTGATCCTCCCCATGACGATTGCATGTTGCATCTACAATGACCTGGTGACAAATCACTATATGCAAGTGCTCATGAAGCCTTTGAAGCGAGGCAGGCCCCACGAACCAAATTCCTCGTCAAGGAGTTACTCTATGTGCCTCGGACTGTCTATCGCATTCTGACGAAGACAATGAGTCCAATCAAAGGCCACGACTCAAATGATGAAGAAGTCGTTTGCATCATGAAGAATATGCTTTTCAACATCATTCATGGCGTTCCCGTCAACTTCCATGATTTCTTCATGAGGACTCTGGCAAATGTTGCTATGCCACCATTATTTGAAGCCCTATCGCCATGGATTATGAGATTCATAAGGCAAGATCTTCACTAAATTACAAAGTGACACTCTCAACCATGGTAGCTACTTGCCTCCCATTGAAGTCCTCAAGCAGACGGTTTCTTCATCGATGATAAAGGCAAGGCGCTCTTTGTGATCGATGAAGGCATTCGTCCATTGGATGGTCAATTTCGCTGGCTACATCTTACTCTAACAATGGCGACTACGCCACTCATGACTCTGCGCATAAATACCTCAGCCAAGCAAAATCCTCAAGCCACAACACCGAGGTGATGGTGACCGTGAGTTACTCCCGGTCTTCATCGGAAGGTTGATCATAATCACAAATGGGTAAAGCGTCGGTTTGGTGTAATTGTTCACAATATGACCTCAACACACAATGCGGTGAAGAAGAACCACTACTACCTTCATGAAACCCTCAACGCTTTGGGCTGTCCTCACTCATGTTTATAGTATTTGAAGAAGCGAAGACTATGGGTCTTAAGGAAGAATTTGGTGCTCTGCACCTCCTCGAAGAAATTCAAGAGGTCAAAGTTCCTCCACGGTGGCCAGCTCTTATTCTTCATCGCGTGACAGCGATGAGTATGAAGATTTGGGCGACAACTGCGGCGAGCCTGCTACAACAAACAACCCGACAACAGCTGGCGCTCCTCCATCGACTTGAAATTCTTGAGGCGTTAGTCCTCAGTTTTGATCCTTTTGGTCATTTGATGACAAAGGGGGAGAAATCTGAGTTAGTCTTCAAGCGGGTTTATACAAAGGGCGTTTTTTTAAGTTACAACTCTCGTTCTTCCGAAACTTTTATTGGATCGAGTTGTAATCTTAAACCCGATGGTGCTCTAATACTTTTGGATGGTGCTCTGTTTTTTTTGCACTATGATCTGATACTTTTGATGTGCTGTTCTGCATGCTTATTCCTCGTTAATATTATTGCATGCACGCTGAATTTCATCAGGCACCATATTTCATCATGCATTTCAAATTCTTCATATTATATATCAAATGCGTGTATGAATTACAAGATATAGGGGAGATCTCCATGATTCAACTCTTCAAATGTGCATTGCCTCAAGCATAAATTCCTCACTATGCACATCTTCAAGGGAGTTCTTCTATATCTTGCAATCAAATTCCTCAATATCGATTTACACTTCATATGTTTATCCCGTTGAAAACTTAACCTATATTGTCATCAATCACCAAAAGGGGAGATTGTAAGTGCATCTAGTCCCCTTAGTGATTTTGGTGTATTGAAGACTTATAGGTTAAGGGACTATCGTTTGTGAGTGTACACAGGTCTATAAGTCCATGAGGAGTTTGATATTCTGAGAGAAAATCGACCCTAAAATGAAGTTCTTCTCTGAAGACTTTGATATTACGAAGACTTTACGAAGACTTTGAAAGTGAAGAAATTGGTGTGACCTTGAAGACTTGGTATTCATTTGAGGAACATGAAGCGTGAAGACTTTTGTTTTCGTATTTTCATTTTCTCTTTCTTGAGTCATAGGAAACACCGTCTTTGTTAAAGGGGTCGAGGAAATACTAAGGAAAATTTTCCATGTGATGCTCAACTCAAAATCCTACACCTATCAATCCCTTGAGTGAAGCCATTGGAAATCTCATACTGATTCAGTCAATTTCTTGATGTGAGAGAGCAGTTCTTACAGTCCTTGAGGACTTTTTCTGGCCGAGAGTTAAAATTTGCCGGTGCAAATTGCCTACGATGAGAACATGATATACGAGGAATTTGAGAGTCAAATTTCCGACCGTTCTTTGTCTTCTTGGCATGGCTGTCCCAAAATATCCTATCCACCTAACGGTCATATCATTGAAGGTCATTTATGTCTTATCATGTCGGGCTGCTCCTAGGCAATAAATAGCCGCCCCTACAACCACTAGCTGGTTGGCTGCTCAGAAGAACTTGACACTTGTCATTTGAGAGCAACCCATCCTCAGGGACTTTGGCGAAAATCATCAAGTGAGAAAACCCAAAACCAAACCCCCACAAACCCAAAGTGATTGAGCATCAACGAAGAAATTGATCTGTGTGGATCCGGGCTTATTACCTTTGAAGGCGTGCTTCTTCCAGACGGTTAGGCGTCAAGGTCTAAACATCAAGAGGAATTGTGGATCGCGAGTGACCAAGTCTGTGAAGGTTTGGAAATCACTGAAGACTTACCATGAGTGATTGGGCCGAGGCCTCGTGGCCTTAGTTCAAGGAGAATCTGTGAGGCTGGGTGTCTGAGCTGCGTGCTCGATGTTGGAGTGTTCGGGACTGCGTGTCCTCGAGTTTAAATACTCGGCCGCTCAACGGGCGTACAAGCCCAGACTGCGGTTGGAACTGGTTTACCAAATCATTGTCTTCACCAACTAACTGGTTCTATTTCCTCAACCCTTTCATTTCCTCATTAATGTGTTGAGTGGTTGTTCATATCGTGCTTGAAGACTTTGGTAGAAGACTTTCTCAAATTCCTCGGTTCAATTTCTTGATCTGTTTGTCTTCATCTTGTGTATCCTGTGATTCGCTTTACGTACTCTGTGCTTGTCTTCATTTCATCATGATGACCATGCTTGTATACTGTTATGCTTACTTACGAGTACTTGAGGAGTCCTAGACTAGGGGTGTCAGGACAGCGGACTATCATTATCCGCCGGACTCCAAGACTACGAAGATACAAGATTGAAGACTCGGCTCGTGTCGGATGGTACTTTCCTTGGCGTGGAAGGCAAGCAGCAATCTGGATATGTAGATCTCCTACCATTGTAACCGACTACTGTGTAACCCTAGCCCTCTCGGTGTCTATATAAGCCGGAGGGCTTTGAATCCGTGGGACAACATACATTACAACAATCATACCATAGGCTAGCTTCTGGGTTTAGCCTCCTTGATCTCGTGGTAGATCTACTCTTGTACTACCCATATCATCAATATTAATCAAGCGGGGCGTGGGTTTTACCTCCATCGAGAGGGCGAACACAGGTAAAAACATTGTGTCCCTCGTCTCCTGTTACCATCCGCCTAGGCCTACGGTCAGGACCCCCTACGAGATCCGCGGTTTGACACCGACATTGGTGCTTTCATTGAGAGTTCCTCTGTGTGCGTCACCAATAAGCGATGGCATCTTCAACCAACAACGCTGTCGGTGAGACTTTTCTCCCGGACGGATCTTCGTATTCGGCGACCGCGCTGCGGGCAATTCACTTGGCCATCTGGAGCGAGATCAGCTTCGCTAAGCCGTCGAGTCGGTCCGAGCTCAAACTTCACGGCCGATGTCGCGAGACTTAATCTTGACGGACTCGAGCCACGATAGCGCGCCGCTGTGGCGATGGGCATGATCTAGCTCTGCCGCCGGACGGTGCCTTGGTGGCGCTGCGGATCCGCTTGACCATTGGCGAACCGATCGCCCGGATCGAGGCGGTGGATGAAGCGCGCCCGGGGCTTCAACATCCATGGCGATGGGCGAACACGATCTTGTCCCTGCGAAACCCGTGGTTCGGCGCGGACTTCGCGCCGGACTCCGAACCTCCGCGCCCCTGTCGATCCAGTTAGGCGCGGTTATAAATTCACCGCCGTGGACATTTTCCAACACTACGCCTTTTGGCGATATCCTGAGTCCTGAAGCATCTCTCGTTATCGGAGAGTCTGGCGGACTATGGCGAGGATGGTTGAGGAATTCCAGACGGCGAAGAAATTCAGATCCACCCACCACCCACTTTGTAGCCCTTGTCGACGATCTAACCGACATGCTAGACTAGGACTCGAAGACATCGGCGCTATGGAAGGCGATCTTTGGAGCGAAGAAAAATAGAGCTTATCTGACCGCAGCGGGACCACCTCATCACATGACATATATATGGTGGATACCCCAAAGGGAAGCGATACGAGGACCAGCGGGCGCGGCGAAAGATGACCCGCCGATAAGCGACCAAAAGCGGCGTAAGCGCTGCCCTAAGTCCGCCTCGGCGACAACAAGCGCTCCCAAGGAGCCAGCGATCTGGCAGGGCTCACAATCGGACGACGAACATGCAAATAAGCAACCGTCCGAACACGGCGAGTCGAGATAACCAATCAAGCCAGCGAAGACAACGATCCGGACGACCGTCGCCGGACACATCGCGGGAGTAAGAACAACCGGAAAAAGACTGCTTGATCTGCAAGAAGCTGAAGAAGGAAAAGCGGAGGCTCAAAACAGCGGAAGACACACTCGAGAATGAGATGGAGCAAAGTGCTCAAAACCCGAGATAAGTGCGGCAATGGCCACCAATCAAGAGCTACCGAAGTGGAAGCTGCTACGGAATTGACGAGGAGGCCATAGAGCCTCCACCGTCCAAAAATAAAGGGCTGCTGGTTGGATAGGCGGCGGATGATGAGCCAAGTTATGAAAGCGGCGCCACATAAATCCACCAGTGAATTCGGAAGGATGGATGGCCCAGCCAGTCCATTCACGGGCCAAGGGAAGGCCCCAGAAGCAAGGCAACACGTTAAGTGTCCGATGATAGCGGCACACACAAATACTGAGGCGCCGCACACCCACTATGTTTCACCGATGAGGTGCTGGACCATGAATTCCGGCAGGATTTAAACCCATCAACATAGAGGCCTCACGATGGAACAACAGACCACAGAGTGCGGATGAAGATTATATACTACATATACATATGGCGGAGGAGGCGATCTCACGCCATAAAATATTTACCCCTCAAGCTCAAAGGGCCAGCCGTCATTGGCTTAAAGCCTCCCAAAAAATCTGTTGGAAGTTGGGAAGAGCTCGGGGGCAGCGTTTAGAGCAAATTTTCAAGGGACTTATGTCCGGCCTCCGGATCACGAGATGATCTAAGTCATATAACTCAACAGCCGGAGAGTCGGTGGAAGTGCAGGAACAGGTTCCTTACCAAAAAGAACCAAATAGTCATTGTCCGGACCTTGAAGCCTTAGCAGCTTTCAAGCACAATGTCAAGACGAATGGCTGCCGGAGCACCTCGGTCAGAGAAACCGAGGACAATGTCCGCACTAACAAGCCTCATGACCGCTTACGTGCGGGAGAGGATAGCTAGTTAGCAAGATGCAGCACCAGCGACCCAAGTACATCAAGATAAGAGATGGAAGCGGAAAATCACGGTGCGAGAAAAAAGCGGCGCGGAATAAAAGAAAAGCCAAAACCTGGCGGTCAGCGCGGTTAAAAGCTTCATGGCCCAATAATAAAACACAGACCTCTAAAGGATAGCGGTGTGGTGTCCAACAAAGAAGATTTTGGGTCGGATATGTCAAATCCACAGTACCCGGAAGGCACGCAAATCACACCCACAAGGATTGTTAGGTTTTAAGCAGTCCGGCCGACTAAATGCCGAACACCGAGGGCTCGATCGTCAGCGAAGAAGATAAACCTGGTGAGCACGGAAAACAAAGACTTTCCCACAAGTGGTCAAAAGTAAATTCACTTCATGTGATATCTGAGAAAAATAGTCGACACTTTCTAAAAAGAGCTTACATGCGGTCCAACCAACAAACCGTAGAGATTGGATATCTAAACCAATCACTTTCGACCACTGGACTATTCGAGCGTTCAAAGTCGGGACGGACTCACGATATTGAATCCCATAATAGGCGGATTACAATTTACTCATGTCCTAATGGGCGGAGGCAGCGACTTAAACTTGCTGTACTCAAAACAATCCGTAGGATGAGGGTAAACCCTGCCAAAATCGACACAGCCGCACTTCCTTCAAAGGGTGGCGCTAGGCCCTTCGCCAAGTGCGGGCTCCATATTACTCGAAGTCGTGTTGGATCGCGAACAATTCTCGGCGAGAAAAATTAATTTTCACATCGTCCCATTTGAAAGTGAATATCAAGCACTCTTGGGGCGAAAGGCTTTAATCGCTTTAGCGCTATACCACAATCTGGCGTCTCTAACACTCAAGATGCCGGTCGCGTGGCGTCATTTCGATCTTGAGTCACTTAAAGACCCCGGACTCGGATTGACGAATCCGGCCTCAGCAGGCTAGGGGCTCCCTAGCCGCATATCCCATCATATGGGGCTGCACGCACAAAACAACCGCGGGTTCATACAAACCCCGCTTTAATTACTTATATTTCTTGTTTTACACATATTTGTCGCATGATTTGTTTTTGAACTAAACGTTCCTCTCTTTTTACAGATGAACAAAGTGCACACCGTCTAGGATAAGCGGTTGCTTGAGAACACGGTATGAGCGTGCGGTAGGGACCCGTTGTGAGATTCTTTTGATTAAGACCTGCGTAAACCTTTTTCTGTCTCTTGTTGTTATTCTCCTTGGTTTCTTCCTATAGCCAAAGCGAACTGGCGCTTTGGCATTGGCGCGTCGAAGACCATGCTTGTACACGGACACTAGGGGCTTAGGGCATCATTCGCCCATTATTATAAAGACCGAACACCTTAGGGGTGTTGGCGTCTCGAGATTAGGCATTATATGCATCAGCTCGAATCATGTCTTTGGTCAAATGTTGGGTTTGCGGCTCTGTGTTTTGCTGCCTTACGTTCGTATCATCGGCTAGCGGCACCGGAGAACTCTGCGTTGTGCCCCGGTTAATTTGGCGAGCACCTCGATGAAAGCGGCCAGTGTCATGATACAACGAGGTGGTCGACCACTCGATCGACTACCGGAATGTTTAGAATTCCCGCTTTGATGAAGGACCGTTTCCTGGTGGGCACCCTCGCACCCAATTCGGGCTGTGCGGTGCCACCGGTGAGAGTCTGGACTAGGGGTGTCCGGACAGCGGACTATCAATATCAGCGGACTCCCGGACTACGAAGATAGAAGATTGAAGACTCGGCTCGTGTCAGGAAGGTACTTTCCTTGGCGTGGAAGGCAAGCTTGGCGTCTGGATATGTAGATCTCCTACCATTGTAACCGACTCTGTGTAACCCTAGCCTCTCCGGTGTCTATATAAAGCGGAGGGCTTTAATCCGTGGACACAACATTACATCTCAACAATCATACCATAGGCTAGCTTCTGGGTTTAGCCTCCTTGATCTCGTGGTAGATCTACTCTTGTACTAACCATATCATCAATATTAATCAAGCGGGGCGTGGGTTTTACCTCCATCGAGAGGGCTGAAGCTGGGTAAAAACATTGTGTCCCTCGTCTCTGTTACCATCCGCCCTAGGCGCTGATTCGGGACCCCCTACCGAGATCCGCGGTTTGACACCGACATTGGTGCTTTCATTGAGAGTTCCTACGTATGCGTCACCGATAGGCTCGATGGCATCTTCAACCATCGGCGCTGTCGGGTGAGACTTTTCTCCCGGACGGATCTTCGTATTCGGCGGCTTTGCTGCTGCGGGCAATTCTCTTGGCCATCTGGGAGCGAATCGAAAGCTTCGCCCCAGCCATCGAGGTCAGATTTGGAAGCTTGAACTTCATGACCGATGACGCGGAGATTTGATCTTGACGGACTCGAGCCACAACCAAAGCGCGCCCGCCTTGTGACGATGGGCATGATCTGGCTCTGCCGCCCGGCGGTGCTGGAGGCCGCCTCAAACCCGCTCGGCTACTAGCCGGGCGGTTGCTTATGCCGAGGGCGGTGGATAAGCGCGCCACAGGGGCTTCAACATCTGGCGATGGGCGAATACCAATCTCGTCCCTGCGAAACTTCGTGATCCGAGGCGCGGACTCCTCGCCGGACTCCGTGTCGGGACCCGACTCAATGCCACATCGATCTAGCATGTAACACCTCATATCACTTTGCGGCCTCACGCATGCGGTATTCCCACGGTGTCGCCTTACCTTTGCGGGACCGTTTAGCCTTTTGGCTGCGTATATGATAGTGTCGCTAGCATCCATATGATAAGGCCGGGCTGACATGGCTGGTCGTAAACCCAAAGTGGCACAAACTTACGAGGACGGGCATCCATGACCCGGCATCGAGCGTGTCGGTCATCGGTGAGTGAATCCGGGCTGTAGCCTTTGGGCTAGCAGGACTCGGTGAACCGGGGCATGGCGGGCTAACGGGACTCGGTACTCATCGTGACATTTCCCGAAGAACAGACCGAGAGCGAAGAAGGACACATGCGGCCAGCCTAAGTGTTTGGGGCGATAGCAGGCTACCATGGCTCGGTGGAAACACTAGGAGACATTTCCCGAAGAGAGGCTACTAAGGATAAACAACTAGATAGTCGGATCCACACATACCAAGCATTTCAATATCATACACACAATATGCTCGATATGTGCAAATACAACATGGCATCACAACATGACTCTCTGACTCAAGTATTTATTCATTAGGCTCAGGAGGCGAGATATTACAAGCATGGGTCTCACGACCCAACATTGAAACATACAAGCCAAAGCACAAGCGGAAGCTTAACATGTGCAGTGCAGACATCTACAAATGAAAAAGGCTTAGAAGCGACTATCTACCGAGATCTGCAGGGCACAAGATCGTGGCTGAGGTATCAAGCTAAGCGTCGAAGTCCAAAGCGGAACTACTAGCGAGGCCGAAGTCTCTCTGCAAAAACATAAAATAGGCAAGCGTGAGTACAAATGTACCCGACAAGACTTACATCAGAACTAACTACATATGCATCATTATCAACAAAGGGGTGGTGGAGTTTAAGCTGCGGCAAGCCAGCTTTGACTCGGTGGCTATCTAAACTACATTGCAAGTAACTCTTTTGAGGTGGCGCTGCGAGTCCACATATTCACCATATCAATACACCACTATGGATCGCTCCGTCTCCCTACGAGAGCATGCATCCATAGCACTCACGCTTATCTTGTGTATTTTAGAGTATCCACTTTCACTTGTCTATGAACTATGCAAGGGTCCAAGTTTCCATATCAGAGAATCCGGCTATTGAATAGATAATGATAACCTGCGAGGTGTACTTCTTCACACGCTCTCTCCACTTATCGCCTGTACCGTCATGTACCTCGGCAACCTTCAAGCGGAAGCGGCGAGAAGTCGGCCCGACCTACCTAAACACTCAAGTCTCTCGTCGGGTTTATCGCCTATTGGGTTCCATCCATAAGGAGATCCGGCGGGGTGTCGCTCCGGCCCCAAGCGATGTGGCGGGGTTCCCAAGCCCACCTCGGCAGGTAGATCTCGCTTGGTACACGTGCCATGGTGCCTAATCATCCCAAGCCCACCTGCGGGTGCCACTTGGTAGAAAAATAGCACTACCTACAAACACGAAACTAGTTGCAACTCACAGACGAGAGAACAAGGGTGATTAAGAAGAGAGGTGCAGTTACAGAACCCAATGTGTGGTAATGCGGTTCATGGATCACAAACCAGAACTCAGTTCACGAGGGCGGCTGCAATGAGACAACCCACCATGTACTCCTACATGGCCTCTCACCCTACCTTTTCCAAATCGTGTTCACACACTTAGCTCACATCTGATGGGACATGTTCACACACCTCTGATTCATCCACGATGAATCGGACTGACTCTAACTCTAAGCAATAGCGGGCATGACAAACAAGCATGAATGAGTAGGCACATCGGGGCTCAAACAACTCCTACTCATGCTAGTGGGTTTCATCTATTCTTGTGGCAATGACAGGTCATGCGAGAGGATAAAGGGGTTCAACTACGCAACAAGTAACAATTGTATCGTTGTTGTCCTAATGCGATAAAGAGAAGCAGGAGGCGAGAGAGTGGGATTGTATCGGAATGAACAAGGGGTTTTGCTTGCACAGCATACGAAGATATTATACTTCTTCATTGGTGTCATCGAACTCATCGTCGGAACCCGTCTATCGAGAGGGACAAATAAACAGCGAGAAGAACACAATCAATGCAATGCCACAATATGATGCATGATCATGGCATGGAGACATGCTGTGATTTGAGCTAATGCAACTAACAGACAAGTTAAATGGAGTTGGTTTGAACCCTAGGTTCAAATTCAAACTCCATATGTGAAAGATTTAAATGCCATTAATATGATTTGTGCTAAACAGCAGCTGTAAGTTGTTCTAACATGCATGAAAATGGTACAGATGGATAGATTGAATTTTTCTGATCATTTTTCATATATAATTTATCTCATTTAGATTCTGGTTGAATTTCTATGAATTTTAGAAGTTTTGGGCATTTTACGGAATTTCTGATTTATTTTAAAACGAGAAAATGATTTATTAACGTCGACACTAGGTCATCTTGACCTCGGCAGGTCAGCAGGCGCCATCGAGGTCAAACTGGCGTGTGGGGTCCCACGTCGGTGACCTGATTAACCAACGGGGTTAAATAAAATTAAACTAAACCTAATCTAGTTTAGTTAAGGCACAGGCCCACATGTGGGGGCCGACCTAACTAAATAAATTAATTACGCTAATTAACCTATAAAGCAATTAGCGGGGCACAGCCCACATGTCGTGGGTCGGGAAGTCAAACCCGGTCAGCGAGGTTGAACCCGCCGGACCTGGTCCACGGCTCGTCGCCCGGCAAGGCCGAGGGGCGGCGGAGGTCTTGAGTTTCCTCCTCCGTGACCAAATGGCGGCGGGCGTCTCGTGGCGTGGGCGCTCGTCCGTGTTGAGTGGTGGCAGCGGCTGGGCACAGGGTGGCGGAGTTGTCGCCCGGCGTCGACCTTGGCGGTCGCCGGGCTCGGGTGAGCTCGGGGTCGGCCTTCTGGTGGCGAGGCGTGGGGTTAGCTCCTCGTGCTCTCGTGGCGCGGTGAGCAATATGGGCGTGTGGCTGAGCCGTTGCATGGCGAATCACGCGGCGGTGAGCCTGGCGGTGGCGGGTTGGGCGTGGGTGGTTCGGTGGCTCGGCGGCCTCTGAGAAGAAAGAGAGATGGGCGAAGGCGAAGCTCTCGGCGGAGTCGAGACGAGGTGGCGAGCTCGGAGGCGGTCCGGAGTAGTCGAGGCAACAAGGGGATCTCCGCGGTCGGGCGAAACGATGGCGATAAGCGGCGCTCAGGCGTTGGCGCCGTCGTCTCGTCGAGGCGTAGCCTGGCGGAAGCAGCGTGGAACCTGCAACGGAGGGGCGAGGAAGCGATGGCAGCGGCGGCAGCGGTGGCGTCGGCTGCGCTTCGGCGTGTCGCGAAGGTGACGAAGAGAGGAGCCGCGGGGGAGAGTGAGAGGGTCGGGGTGGCTGCGTGGCGTCTCGAAGTCGGCAAGCGAGCGAGGGAGGCAGGAGGAGGTGGAAGCGAGGAGGTGGCGGCTTGTGCTTGCAGCCACTGCGCCTGCAGTGCCGATGAAACACGAGGAAGAAGACGAGGAGGCCGGTGGGCTGGGCTGTGCGTGGGCGGCCGGGCCGCCTGAGGAGCAGGCTGCAGGGAGGTAGGCGCTAGGTAGGTTCCTTTTCCTATTTCTTTTCTATTTCGACATTTGTTTTGACTTAAAATAAATACTAGCACAATTATAAAAATGTTGAGATTCCTTGTGACCACTGGTTATAATATACCAGAGGCCCTCACCAATTTCCAACATTTTTGGAGCCGTCAAAATATTTATATTATTTTAAACAGCTCCAATTCAAATACTTATGGGTTCATTCAAAAATCCAAAGTGTTTAGCAAAAATGTGCATCACCTCTGGATGTTGTTTTGCAACATTTCCCAAAGACCATGAGCATTTTTAGAAAAGCATTTTGGGTTAATTGAAATTCCATTTTTAATTTGCATCTATTCGAATTTGCTTTGGTGCTAGGGTTTTGAAACATTCCCCATTACAAATTCATTTGGAACTTAAACATGATGCACAAAGCAAGCCTAGATCATACCAGAACTAGGGACGTGACACTCCGAGCCTCCCGCGCCCCTGCCAATTAAACCGGATTGGGCGCCGGTTATGAAATTCACCGCCGCGGACATCTTTCGGCCTTCGCCTTTGGCAATATCCTGAATTCTCTGAAGCCTCTCTACGCTATCGGAGAATCTGGCGAACTATGCCGGGGCGGTTGGAGATTCGAGACGGCGAAGAAATTGAGCCACCACCTCCCACTTTGTAGCCCTTTGTCGAGATCTAACCGACATGCTAGACTACGACTCGATGACATCGGGCTATGGGCGATGATGGGAGGCGATCGAGAACCAGCGCCCACGGGGCACTAGAAGACCACCTCGTCATATAGCGTCTACATGGTGGATACCCCAAAAATGGGGATGGTGAAAAAGCAGCGGAGGAAGATTCTCTAAAGAAGCGGCCCAAGCGCCCGGCGTCGTGGCGCCGCTCTAAATCCGCCACAACAAGAATGGAGATTACAGCGGAGATAATAACACTCCGGAGAGTGCGAAGGCGATCCCCTCTGCAAGACTCGGCACGGGAGGGCCTTGAAGCAAGCCCCACGATAGGCAGGCGGAGCGAAGGGTTGAGGATGATAACTATATGCCTCCTCCGAAGACAAAGCGAACCTCAGCGATGATGAATTCGTCATACCGAGGATCCCGTCGAACAAGAGCGCTTCAAGCGCGGGCTCATAACCACGGCAAATAGCCTAAAGAAAAAGCAGCAACAGCTTCAAGCTGATCAAGATCTGCTAGCGATCGATGGACCGAGGTCCTCGCGGCGAAAAGTATAAACTCGAACTCCCCTCAAAGTTACCCAAGATGCAAGCTGCTCCCGATTAGAGGAGGAAGCATACACACCTTTATCACCAGGTATACGACATGGTGACCGACCACCCGTGGTCGTGGCGGAAGAACATTGAGACCCCAGCCAAGACCGTACCCGACGCCGATCCAAAATGCAAGCCAAAGGGAACACGCCCGGACTTGCGAGGCGTCTTGGAGGACAAAGCAAGACAATCCAGATCCATCTACGGATCGCGTGGGCGCCCTCGACCCACGGCGAATCTTGTCGCGCGGACATAACAACCCGGCCGGGCGAACACGGCGAACAGCGCTCCCTCGAGCTGTGTCGCGATATCACTCAATCTGAGGCGCCGCACACCGTTATGCTTCAGCGATGAAGTAATGGATCATCAGATCCCGAAGGGTTCAAACCCGTGAATATCGAATCTTACGATGGCACAGCAGACCCAGCGGTGTGGATCGAAGATTATCTTCTCCACATTCATATGGCCCGGCGATGATCTCCATGCCATCAAATATCTCCCTCAAGCTTAAAGGACCAGCTCGGCATTGGCTTAATAGCTTGCCCGAGTCGATTGGGTGTTGGGAAGACACGGAAGCCGTGTTCCTCGATAACTTTCAAAGGTACATCGTGCGACCACCGACGCCGATGACCTAAGCCACATTATTCAGCAGCGGACGAATCGGCGGACAATTACGGACACGGTTCTTGACGAAGAAAAGTCAAATCATCATTGTCCGGATCGGAGGCCCTTGCAGCCTTCAAACATAACATCCGGGGCGAATGGCTAGCCCGGCACAGGGGCGGGAGAAGCGAAATCCATGGCAGCCCTCATCGTTAATGACCGCTTTTGCGGCGGGAGAGGATAGCTAGCTAGCCCACAGCAACAATCTCCGTAAAAATTCGGTAGTCCGGACACTAAGGACAACAACGGCGAGTCACGTCGAATCAAAAACAAGCGCCGCGATGCTTGGCGACCATAAAGAGGATCTGGCGGTCAATGCTGGATTCGAGGCTCCAAACCGGTCAGCGGAAGAAGCCATTCAAAAGAACAACTCGGGTCCGTCCAATCTGGACCGAATACTCGACCGCTCATGCGGATACATGGCACCTCGAAAACCAGCTAATCACACCAATAGAGATTGTTGGGTGTTCAAGCAGGCTGGCAAGTTAATTGCGAACACAATGACTGTTCCCCACAAGTTGTTGGAAGCGTAGTAATTTCAAAAATTTCCTCGCGCTACGCAAGATCATGGTGATGCATAGCAACAAGAGGGAGAGTGTTGTCTCGTACCCTCGTGACCCGAGCGGAAGCGATCTGGCGTAGAGGAAGTAGTCGTCGTTCTCCTCGCGATCAACCGATCCAGCGCCGTTACTCCGGCGCCTCCGAGTTCTTGACACGCGTACAGCTCGGTGGCGCTCCTCGGGCTCCGATCCAGCGAGCTTGGGGAGAGAGAGTTCCGTCGGCCTGCGGCGTGGTGGCGATCTTGATGTTCTACCGGCCGCGAGGCCGCCTAAGCACCGCTACGATATGACCGAGGTGGAATATGGTGGAGGGGCACCGCCTGCGGCTGAGAGCGATCTCAGGATCAACTTGTGTGTTCTAGGGTGCCCCTTCCCCGTATATAAAGGAGCAGGGGAGGGGGCCGGCCTAGGAGGCGCCAAGGAGGGAGTCCTCCTCCTAGTGGGAGTAGGACTCCCTTTCCTAATCCAACTAGGAAGGAGGAAGGGGAAGGAAGGGAGGGAGAGAGAGAGGAAAGGGGCGCGCCCCCTCCTTGTCCTATTCGGACTCCCCATGGGGGCGCCACCTCTGGTGCGGCCCTCTCTCTCCCCTCTTGGCCCAATAAGGCCCATTACTTCCCGGGGGTTCGGTAACCCCTCGGCACTCTGGTTTTCTCGGAAACTTCCGGAACCTTTCGGTGTCGAATATAGCCGTCAATATATCAATCTTTATGTCTCGACCATTTGAGACTCCTCGTCATGTCCGTGATCACATCGGGACTCGAACTCCTTGGTACATCAAAATACACAAACTCATAATATAACCGTCTTGAAACCTTAAGCGTGCGGACCCTACGGTTCGAGAACAATGTAGACATGACCGAGACCGTCTCGGTCAATAACCAATAGCGGGACCTGGATGCCCATATTGGCTCCTACATATTCTCTGAAGATCTTTATCGGTCGGACCGCATAACAACATCGTTGTTCCCTTTGTCATCGGTATGTTACTTGCCGAGATTCGATCGTCGGTATCAATACCTAGTTCAATCTCGTTACCGGCAAGTCTCTTTACTCGTTCGTAATACATCATCTCACAGCTAACTCATTAGTTGTAATGCTTGCAAGGCTTAAGTGATGTGTATTACCGAGAGGGCGAGAGATACCTCTCCGACAATCGGGTGACAAAACCTAATCTCGAAATCGCCAACCCAACATCGCCTTTGGAGACACTGTAGTACTCCTTTATAATCACCCGATTACGTTGTGGCGTTTGGTAGTACCAAAGTGTTCCTCCGTAGCAGGAGTTGCATAATCTCATAGTTATAGGAACATGTATAAGTCATGGATAAAAGCAATAGCAACATACTAAGCGATGGTGTGCTAAGCTAATGGAATGGGTCATGTCAATCAGATCATTCAACTAATGATGTGACCTTGTTAATCAAATAACAACTCCTTTGTTCATGGTTAGGAAACATAACCATCTTTGATTAACAAGCTAGTCTAATAGAGGCATACTAGTGACACTCTGTTTGTCTATGTATTCACACATGTATTATGTTTCGGTTAATACAATTCTAGCATGAATAATAAACATTTATCATGAAATAAGAAATAAATAATAACTTTATTATTGCCTCTAGGGCATATTTCCTTGATCTCCCACTTGCACTAGAGTCAATAATCTAGATTACATAGTAATGATTCTAACACCCATGGAGTCTTGGTGTTGATCATGTTTTGCTCGTGGAAGAGGCTTAGTCAATGGGTGCGCTACATTCGAGATCCGTATGTATCTTGCAAATCTCTATGTCTCCCACTGGACTAAGTCCGGATGGAATTGAGGCGTCTCTTGATGTGCTTGGTTCTCTTGTGAAATCTGGATTCCCGCTAAAGCAATTGCTCGATATTGTCACAAAAGATTTTCATTGGACCCGATGCACTAGGTATGACACCTAGATGGGATATGAACTCCTTCATCCAGACTCCTTCATTAGCTGCTTCGAAGCTGCTATGTACTCCGCTTCACATGTAGATCCCTTCTGACGCTTTGTTTAGAACTGCACCAATGACAGCTCCTCCGTTTAGTGTAAATCGTATCCGGTTTGCGATTTAGAATCGTCCGGATCGGTGTCAAAACTTGCATCAACGTAACCATTTACGATGAGCTCTTTGTCACCTCCATATCTGAGAAACATATCCTTAGTCCTTTTCGGGTATTTCGGGATGTTCTTGACCGCTGTCGATGATCCACTCTGGATTACTTTGGTACCTCCTGCTAAGCTTATAGCAAGGCACACATCAGTGCGGTACACAGCATTGCATACATGATAGAGCCTATGGCTGAAGCATAGGAACATCTTTCATTTTCTCTCTATCTTCTGCGGTGGTGGGGCATTGAGTCTTACTCAACTTCACACCTTGTAACACAGGCAAGAACCCTTTCTTTGCTTGATCCATTTGAACTTCTTCAAAATTTTGTCAAGGTATGTGCTTTGTGAAAGTCAATTAAGCGTCTTGATCTATCTCTATAGATTTTGATGCCCAATATGTATGCAGCTTCACGAGGTCTTTCATTGAAAAACTCTTATTCAAGTATCCTTTATGCTATCCAGAAATTCTATATCATTTCCGATTAGTAATATGTCATCTACATATAATATCGAAATGCTCTGAGCTCCACTCACTTTCTTGTAAATCTGAGGCTTCTCCAAAAGTGCTGTATAAACCCAAATACTTTGATCACACTATCAAAATGTTTATTCCAACTCGAGATGCTTGCACCAGTCCATAAATGGATCATTTGGAGCTTGCACACTTTGTTAGCTCCTTTGGATCGATAAAACCTTACGGTTGCATCATATACAACTCTTCTTCAGAAATCCATTCAGGAATGCAGTCTTTACATCCATTTGCCAAATTTCATAATCATAAAATCGGCAATTGCTAACATGATTCGGACGGACTTAAGCATCGCTACGGGTGAGAAGGTCTCATCGTAGTCAATCCCTTGAACTTGTCGAAACCCTTTGCGACAAGTCGAGCTTTAATAAACGATAACATTACCGTCGTCGTCGGTCTTCTTCTTGAAGATCCACTTGTTTTCTATTGCTTGCCGACCCTCGGGCAAGTCAACCAAAATCCACACTTTGTTTTCATACATGGATCCCATCTCAGATTTCATGGCCTCAAGCCATTTTGCGGAATCTGGGCTCACCATCGCTTCTTCATAGTTCGTGGGTTCATCATGATCTAGTAGCATGACTTCGAACAGGATTACCGTACCACTCAGTGCGGATCTTACTCTGGTTGATCTCGAGGTTACGTAGTAACTTGATCTGAAGTTTCATGATCAACATCATCAACTTCCTCACTATTTGGTGTAGATGTCTCGAAACCGGTTTACGTGATAAACTACTTTCAAATAAGGGAGAAAATACGATTACCTCATCAAGTTCTACTTTCCTCCCTCACTTCTTTGAGAGAAACTCCTTCTCTAGAAAGGATCCATTCTTAACAACAAATGTCTTGCCTTGGATCTGTGATAGAAGGTGTACCCAACTGTCTCCTTTGGGTATCCTATGAAGACACATTTCTCCGATTTGGGTTCGAGCTTATCGGGTTGAAGCTTTTCACATAAGCATCGCATCCCCAAACTTTGAAAGCGACAACTTTGGTTTCTTGCTAAACCATAGTTCATAAGGTGTCGTCTCAGCGGTTTGGCGGTGTTCTATTCAGCGTGAATCGGCCGTCTCAAGAGCATAACCCCAAAGCGATAGCGGTAAATCTGTAAGAGACATCATAGATCGCACCATATCTAGTAAAGTCACGATTCTGACGTTCGGACACACCATTACGTTGTGGTGTTCGGGTGGCGTGAGTTCTTGAAACTATTCGCATTGTTTCAAATGTAGACCAAACTTCGTAACTCAAATATTCACCTCCACGATCGGATCGTAGAAACTTTATTTTCTTATTACGATGATTTTCAACTTCACTCTGAAATTCTTTGAACTTTTCAAATGTTTGGACTTATGTTTCATTAAGTAGATATACCCATATCTGCTTAAATCATCTGTGAAGGTGAGAAAATAACGATATCGCCACGAGCCTCAACATTCATCGGACCACATACATACATGTATGATTTCCAACAAATCTGTTGCTCTCTCCATAGTACCGGAGAGCGGGGTTCTAGTCATCTTGCCCATGAGGCACGGTTACATAAGTGCCAAGTGATTCATAATCAAGTGACTCCAAAAGTCCATCGGTATGGAGTTTCTTCATGCGCTTTATACCGATATGACCTAAGCGGTAGTGCCACAAATAAGTTGCACTATCATTATCAACTCTGCATCTTTTGGCTTCAACATTATGAATATGTGTATCACTACTATCGAGATTCATCAAAATAGACCACTCTTCAAGGGTGCATGACCATAAAAGATATTACTCATATAAATAGAACAACCATTATTCTCGATTTAAATGAATAACCGTCTGCATCAAACAAGATCCAGATATAATGTTCATGCTCAGCACGGGCACCAAATAACAATTATTTAGGTCTAAAACTAATCCGAAGGTAGATGTAGAGGTAGCGTGCCGACCGCGATCACATCGACTTTGGAACCATTTCCCAGCGCATCGTCACCTCGTCCTTTGCGGTGTTAAGCAATCCGTAGTCCTGTTTGAGTTGCAAATATTAGCAGAACCCGTATCAAATACCAGTGCTCTGCGAGCTCTAGTAAGGTACACATCAATAACATGTATATCACATATACCTTTGTTCACCTTGCCATCCTTCTTATCCGCCAAATACTTGGGGCAGTTCCGCTTCCGGTGACTAGTCGCTTGCGGTAGAAGCACTCAGTTTCAGGTTTAGGTCCAGACTTGGGTTTCTTCTCTGAGCAGCAACTTGCTTGCTGTTCTTCTTGAAGTTCCTTCTTCTTCCCTTTGCCTTTCTTCTTGAAACTAGTGGTCTTATTGACCATCAACACTTGATGCTCCTTCTTGATTTCTACCTCCATGAGCCTTTAGCATTGCGAAGAGCTCGAGCATAGTCTTTACTAACCCTTGCATATTATAGTTCATCACGAAGCCTTTGTAGCTTGGTGGCGGTGATTGAAGAATTCATCAATGACACAATCATCCGGAAGATTAACTCCCGGTTGAGTCAAGTGATTGTAATACCCGGACATTACGAGTATGTGCTCAGCTTGCAGAACCATTCTCCTCCATCTTGCAGCTATAGAACTTATTGGAACTTCATATCTCTCAATCCGGGCATTACTTTGAAATATCAACTTCAACTCTGGAACATCTCATATGCTCCATGGCGTTCAAAGCGTCGTTGAAGACCGGTTCTAAGCCGTAAAGCATGGCTGCTTGAACTATAGAGTAGTCATCAGCTTTGCTCGCGAGACGTTCTTGCGTCGTCGGTTACATCAGCGATAGGCTGGCACCTAGCGGTGCATCGGGGCGTAACTCTTACATGCAGCAATGAGGATAATCCTCGAGATTCGGACCTAGTCCGTGTAATTGCTACCATCATCTTTCAACTTTGCTTTCTCAAGGAGCATTAAAATTCAGCGGAACAACAGCACGAGCCATCTATCTACAAACAAACATAGACAAGCAAGATACTATCAGGTACTAAGTTCATGATAAATTTAAGTTCAATTAATCATATTACTTAAGAACTCCCACTTAGATAGACATCTCTCTAGTCATCTAAGTGATCACGTGATCCAAATCAACTAAACCATAACCGATCATCACGTGAGATGGAGTAGTTTTCAATGGTGAACATCTTATGTTGATCATATCTACTATATGATTCACGCTCGACCTTTCGGTCTCCGTGTTCGAGGCCATATCTGCATATGCTAGGCTCGTCAAGTATAACTGAGTATTCTGCGTGTGCAAAACTGGCTTGCACCCGTTGTAGATGGACGTAGAGCTTATCACACCGATCATCACGTGGTGTCTCGGCACGACGAACTTTGCAGCGGTGCATACTCGGGAGAACACTACTTGATAATTTTAGTGAGAGATCATCTTAAAATGCTACCGTCAATCAAAGCAAGATAAGATGCATAAAGGATAAACATCACATGCAATCAATATAAGTGATATGATATGGCCATCATCATCTTGTGCTTGTGATCTCCATCTCGAAAGCACCGTCGTGATCACCATCGTCACCGGCGCGACACCTTGATCTCCATCGTAGCATCGTTGTCGTTTCGCCATCTATTGCTTCTCGACTATCGCTACCGCTTAGTGATAAAGTAAAGCAATTACGAGCGTTGCATTTCATACAATAAGCGACAACCATATGGCTCCAGCCGATTGCCGATAACCGGTTACAAAACATGATCATCTCATACAATAAAATATAGCATCACGTCTTGACCATATCACATCACAACATGCCTGCAAAAACAAGTTAGGCGTCCTCTACTTTGTTGTTGCAAATTTTACGTGGCTGCTACGGGCTTAAGCAGAACCAATCTCACCTCGCATCAAAACCACAGCGATACTTCGTCAAATAGACTCGTTTAACCTTCTCAAGGACGGGCGTAGCCTCAGTTCAACTAAAGTGAGAGGCAGACACCCGCCAGGTCACCTTTAAGCACGAGTGCTCGTAGCGGTGAAACCAGTCTCGCGTAAGCGTCTGGCGTAATGTCGGTCGGGCGCTTCATCTCACAATACCGCTGAACCAAAGTATGACATCTTTGGTAGGTAGTATGACTTGTATCGCCCACAACTCACTTGTGTTCTACTCGTGCAAAACATCAAACCATAAAACCTAGGCTCGGATGCCCTTTGTTGGGAAGCGTAGTAATTTCAAAAATTTCCTACGCACGCAAGATCATGGTGATGCATAGCGCGAGAGGGAGAGTGTTGTCTCGTACCCTCGTGAACCGAAGCGGAAGCGTTCTGGCGTAGAGGAAGTAGTCGTCACGTTCTCCTCGCGATCAACCGATCCAGCGCCGTTACTCCGGCGCCTCCGAGTTCTTGACACGTTCAGCTCGGTGGCGCTCCTCGGGCTCCGATCCAGTGAGCTTGAGGGAGAGAGTTCCGTCGGCCTGGCGGCGTGGTGGCGATCTTGATGTTCTACCGGCGAGGGGGCCGCCTAAGCACCGCTACGATATGACGAGGTGGAATATGGTGGAGGGGCACGCTGCGGCTGAGAGCGATCTCAAGGATCAACTTGTGTGTTCTAGGGTGCCCCCTTCCCCGTATATAAAGGAGCAAGGGGAGGGCGGCCGGCCTAGGAGGCGCGCCAAGGGAGGAGTCCTCCTCCTAGTGGGAGTAGGACTCCCTTTCCTAATCCAACTAGGAAGGAGGAAGGGAAGGAAGGAGAGGGAGAGGGAGAGGGAAGGGGCGCGCCCCTCCTTGTCCTATTCGGACTCCCCAGGGGAGCGCGCGCCACCTCTGGTGCGGCCCTCTCTCTCCCTCTTGGCCCACTAAGGCCCATTACTTCCCGGGGGTTCGGTAACCCCTCCGGCACTCAGTTTTCTCCGGAAACTTCCGGAACCTTTCGGTGTCGAATATAGCCGTCAATATATCAATCTTTATGTCTCGACCATTTGAGACTCCTCGTCATGTCCGTGATCACATCCGGGACTCGAACTTCTTGGTACATCAAAATACACAAACTCATAATATAACCGTCATGAAACCTTAAGCGTGCGGACCCTACGGTTCGAGAACAATGTAGACATGACCGAGACCGTCTCGGTCAATAACCAATAGCGGGACCTGGATGCCCATATTGGCTCCTACATATTCTCTGAAGATCTTTATCGGTCGAGACCGCATAACAACATCGTTGTTCCCTTTGTCATCGGTATGTTACTTGCCGAGATTGATCGTCGGTATCAATACCTAGTTCAATCTCGTTACCGGCAAGTCTCTTTACTCGTTCGTAATACATCATCTCACAGCTAACTCATTAGTTGTAATGCTTGCAAGGCTTAAGTGATGTGTATTACGAGAGGGCCCGAGATACCTCTCCGACAATCGGAGTGACAAAACCTAATCTCGAAATCGCCAACCCAACATCGCCTTTGGAGACACTGTAGTACTCCTTTATAATCACCCGATTCGTTGTGACGTTTGGTAGTACCAAAGTGTTCCTCCGGTAAGCAGGAGTTGCATAATCTCATAGTTATAGGAACATGTATAAGTCATGGATAAAAGCAATAGCAACATACTAAGCGATCGGTGCTAAGCTAATGGAATGGGTCATGTCAATCAGATCATTCAACTAATGATGTGACCTTGTTAATCAAATAACAACCCTTTGTTCATGGTTAGGAAACATAACCATCTTTGATTAACAAGCTAGTCTAATAGAGGCATACTAGTGACACTCTGTTTGTCTATGTATTCACACATGTATTATGTTTCGGTTAATACAATTCTAGCATGAATGATAAACATTTATCATGAAATAAGAAATAAATAATAACTTTATTATTGCCTCTAGGGCATATTTCCTTTCACAAGTCTAAAGACGGTGACATGATATCATAACCCACATACCCAAGACGGGAAAGGATTCTGGACCCATATACCCAGAGGGGGAAGCGCGCGCTCTGGGGCGTCTATGCGATGGAGCGATCGCCCCAAAGTTCAATCCATGGTCCTCTTGTCCGATCACTTTTGATCGAAGAGACCATCCGACCAGCATCGCCATGGCGGATTCGCGCGTGGTCTTAGACCCAATCGTCGATGGATTTCACCTCACAAGAGACACGATGAATGGCGGCGGCGACTTGAACCTGCTTTATCGGGACACGGTCGCAAAATGGGCATAGACCCATCAAGGATCAAACCTACAAAGACAACCTTTAAAGGTGTCATCCGAGGAGTGGAAGCTCCGTCAAGCTGGTCTTGGATCCCGGCTCGAAGAGTTAATCTTGGAAGCTCCCTCGCGGAGTTATCACGGTCAATAGCAATAAAGCTCAAGATGGGCAGCTCCCTGCGAACGGAGGAACATCTGGCGACTCTCATGGCGGAAATCTGAGCAGCCCTCTTAAGGCAATTCTCAAGTCCTGCAGCTAAAAGCGGATGCACGAAAAGCGCGCCGGAGCAATGCCAACCAAGACCACTGGCGCGATCGAAGCATGCGTAGCAATGCGGCTAACCCTCGCTGCGCATGATCGCAAGAATGACACTCAGCGTACATCTTTACGCTTTGGAGATACCATGGGCGCGAGGGAGGAGCACGATCTGGCGGACCCAGTGCGGCTCGACCACACCAGGGGCTCGCAAGGGTGCCCCCCCCCCTTTTTTTCTTTTTTACTTTACTACTTTGTGTACACAGGACTCCGTTGAACAGAAGCCCTATCTGGTGGCAAACCCGCCGAACTCACGATGCAACAGTCAGGGATTAAAGAAGGACGCGACGAACTCTCAGGTGGTCTCAATTACGAGCATTAAATTCGATTATATACACCAAGTCCGCAGCTCATCCCTGGAGGGGGACATATTTATTGAGTCCAAATCCCTTGCTTACCGCGCTATTTGTATCGGTCCGCTCTATCAGCAGACTTTCTTTCACATATAATGCAGTACCTTTTTCTTTGCTATTGCATTACCTTTTATACATATGTTCATTACATGACATCCTGCACCTGTATATTTTGGTACGGCCGAATATGCCAGGGGCTTCTGTTCCCCAATTTATGGTGTGATAAAGTCTGAACACTTTCACAAGTGCGGCACCCCGAACTTATAGCATTATATGAATCGGCTCCGAATCATGTCTTGGGTCAATAGTTGGGTTTGCCCGGCTCCCAGGTTTTGGTGCCTTACGTTCCGTTACGTCGGCTAAGGTAGCCTTGGGAGAACCACTGCGATTGCGCCCGGTTGAGCAGTTAACGCCTCGATGGAAAGCTAAAACTGGCGGCATGATAAAGGCGAGAGGCTGAGTCGCTATTAGAGAGGTTTTTGGTCCATAAAGACTCATGCCGCTTGGCGAAGTTCGGATAATGTCAGATGAAGGCGTGGATAGCGCCCGGATTCGGTCTTCGAATACCGGGGCTTCGCGAAATTAAAATTATAAATTCTATGGCTAAGTGAGAGTGTTCAAGCATTATAAGTCCGATTCGCCTTGTTACGTTGTGTTGGCGCCTCCTTGATGGACCCAACAATGGGAACAAGAGTGCTCATGTTTATCGAACACCCCAGCACTTGTGGCTTGGGGCTGAAGCTAACGACTTGCCATCTCTCGAGATTTTATAAGCGGCCGCCTGAAGGTAGTATTTTAAATTAAACAAGCGTTGCTCATGGCGCATATAAGCGAAGTTTTGGCATGGAGGATAAATACAGCGAGTTCACTCGAAGATTACATCTCGGGAGCACTCATACGCAATATCGCGGGCTCCTTGAGGACAACTTTATAATACCGCTCGGCGTGCGATGCTCCTTGCCCGGCGGCGGATCCGTGAAGCCTCTCCGCATCCGGTTGCCCCATTGCACCTTTATGCGGGCAAGGGACCGGCAGCGCCTTCAATACAGGCGGGCGCAGTCACATCCAGCAGGGCATGCATCCAACAGCCGCCGCACTGAGGTCAAAGTAGCTTCCGGGCATGGCCTGTCGAGCCACCTGACCGGACTATGAGACCCTTCATGGCCTCCTCGGCTACCTTGTGGAGTTCGACCATTTGCTTGGTTGGTGGCTTGAAAACACCGGATGGCGGCCTCGGCGTCTTGAGACGAAGACCATCTCCGTCGAGCTCCCTCCTCGCCCACGATAGAATCTGGCGGCATCGGGCGCCTCTGCGGCAGATCTGCAAAGCATACAGAGCTCGAGGTCGGGTAAGTATCACGGTAATTCACATTAACATGCCTGCTTTGCATGAAAAATGCCTTACCGCCGCTATCTTCTTTATGTCCTCCACTTCTGAAGGGCCTTACGGGCCTTGGCCTTTGCGGACTTGGCACTTCGAGGCGAGGCAAGCTCGGACTCTCGAGTCTTGGAGTCACGCTCCAAACTCTCATGTTTTGCTATGAGAGCTTGGAGCCCTTGCCGAACTTCCGCCACCCGTGCCTCTTGCTTTTCTCGCTCAGCCCGTTTGGCGGCCGCCTGCGTTGACGCGAACACGGCATCCTTGGGGCTGCCACCTCGTTAGTGGCCCCTGCAATACACATATTATCCTTGTTAATTTTATTTGCAACCAAAACCCTTTTCTGTATGGTACTTATTTAAAGAGGTTTTATTCACCTTCTTTCTCCTCGAGTTGCTTCTTTGCATGGCCGAGCTCTTGCTCGGACCGCTCGAGATCCTTCTTCAGCATGCTGACCTCAGCCGTTAATGCGGCAGAGGACAGCAACGCAGCCTGCAAACCCATATTGACATATTTTAAGCAACCCTGCGTATATCTTGTTAGATCCTCAGTCCGGCTTTTCTTTCCGAACACCAAACTAAGCATCAGGGGCTACTGTCTATGCGGTATTACATTACATAATTTTAAAAACTTCTTACCTCAAAGCACTGTTAGAAGGCTGCTGCGAGCTTCAGTCGGCCCGCTTTTGGCGAGCTGAACCTTCTCAATCACCGCACTCATGATAGTGCGGTGTTCTTCCTCGATGGGCGCCTTTAAGCGCCTCCAACAGGTTGTCCGGCGCCTCCGGATGGGCGGAGGCCGCCCGGCGTCGTGGTCCTGCCCTTCTTTTGAAGGGGCCGCTTGCCGGACTCTGGAACCTCTGCGGGTTCGGTGTAGAGTCGACACGAAGTCGAGGCTGCTGCTGGCGGCGCCTCCGGAGCCTCCTCTGATGGGTCCCTCATGGGATCCCACCTCGGCGTCCTCTTGGTAGCGTGGGGTAGAAGCGTCGGGATGGAATTTACATCCGGCGAGGGCCAACGACCGCTCATCGAGTCGGGAGATCGTCACCGGCGGACTAAAGGCAGAATCTGGCGTTAGAAGGACCTTGCATGACATAAAATATCAGCATATAAATGATCCGAATACTTACGATCTGCGGGGCCTTTGGCCCTTGGAGGCCACTCATCCTCGCCAGCGTCGATGTTGGCGAGGCTGTCGAGAGGATAGTTCTCCCCTCTTGGACCCTTGGCCTCCCTTGTTGGGAAGCCTTCCTTTATTCTCTCCCTCCTCCGGGAGAGAATACTCCTCCTCCTCGTCTTCAGGGGAGGAGTCCTCGTCGTCGTCAGGCCCTTGATTACGGGAACTCTTTCGAGTCCCCATGGCCACCTTCTTGGCCTTCTTCTCCGGCACCACTTGCGGTGCGGAACAACTGCTTCTTATTATCTAGCGGGCGTTCACTTTGGGTCTTCGGCATGGGGCCGGGCTGATAAGCAGCTTGGCTTTCTCCATCCATTCCTGTCGAAAGAAATGGCAGAATGAAATCCCACTGAAAGTTAATTTAATTATCACAAGTGTCCCGTAATGGGGTTGAATCACTTACCGCGTCAGTTGGACGCTGCGCTCTGAATCCGCGATCTCTCGTCTCGGATGCGGGGGCTTCGGCGCCCTTGAATAGCACTCTCCAGGCGCCTTCGTATGTTGTATCGAAGAGCCCGCTTAGCGCCTGGTGCTGTTCCGGATTGAACTCCCACAAAGTAAATGCCCGTTCTTGGCATGGGAGGATCCACCGGAGGAGCATGACTTGGACCACATCGACGAGCCGGAGCCTCTCGCTCACCATCTTCTTGATGCAGGCTCGGAGTCCCGTCACCTCCACCGGACTACCCCACTGCAAGCCCTTCTCTTTCCGGAGGTGAGCTGCGTGGGGATTCGAGATCTAAACTTCGGGGCCGCCGCCCATGTGGGCTCGCGGCTCGGTGATGTAGAACCACCCGATTGCCACCTTGGCGGAGTCCACGAAGGTCCCTTCCAGCCAAGGGGCGTTGGGCAATTGCCCAACATGGCGCCTCCGCATTCGCTTGCGTGCCCTTCACAACCTTGACAGCGTTGAAGGTCTTGAGCCACGAGGCGAAGTGGGGCTGGATGCGAGAGGAAGGCCTCGCACATGACGATAAGCGCCGAGATGTTGAGGATGAAGTTGGCGCCGGATCGTGGAAATCGGGCCGTAGTAAAACATGAGCCCCGGACAAATGGATGGGCGGATAGCCCAGTCCAGCGGAGGAAGTGGGGAGGAAGGCGACCCCTCATGAGGCCTGGGGTGGGGTTGAGCTGCCCCTCGTCGGGCGGCCGATCGCGATATCGCTGAAAAGGTATCCGGCGTCGCGTAGCTTGGTGATGTCCTCCTCCTTGGCGGTGGAGACTAACCATTTACCTCCGCTCCGGACATATTCGGAGAAGGTTGAGGTTAGATCTGTGAGCTTAGGCGTTGGAGCTTGAGTCTTGAGAGATGGATAAGGAAAGGAGGAAGAAGGCGTGGGTGAGAAGGTGAATCCTTATCCCGTATATATAGGCGGACGAAACTATCGTCCCTCACCGGCTGGTATAACTTCGCTTATCTCCCAAGCGCCACCATCAATGGCGCGGTTGGGTTACTACGTCTGTATTGATGAGGATCCGGAATAAGGGAACACGATCTGCTTTGACGGGGCGTGCCAAGAACCGCTTCGCTAAGCGTCTTTGAAGTGGTATGGTAAAAATGATTCAAACAAAGGCTTGGCTGCGGAGTGATGTCACGCCGCATAATCGTCGGTGATTGAGCTAGTGTATATATTTTTCTCTCTACGGTGGAATGTGGAAATTATTTTTGCGAGCGGACACTATCTGGTGTTCATCGTCTCCTCTGGATTATTCAAGGGAGGAACCCGCCTTGCAATGCGAACATTATGCCCGGACTTATCGTCATTGAAGACTGGTTCGAGAGCTCTTGAGGAGTCTGGACTAGGGGTGTCGGATAGCGGACTATCATTATCCGCTGGACTCCAAGACTAAGAAGATTGAAGATTGAAGACTCCGGCTCGTGTGCGGAAGGTACTTTCCTTGGCGTGGAAGGCAAGCTTGCAATCTGGATATGTATATCTCCTACCATTGTAACCGACTCTGTGTAACCCTAGCCTCTCCGGTGTCTATATAAACCGGAGGGCTTTAGTCCGTGGGACAACATACATTACAACAATCATACCATAGGCTAGCTTCTAGGGTTTAGCCTCCTTGATCTCGTGGTAGATCTACTCTTGTACTATCCACATCATCAATATTAATCAAGCGGGGCGTGGGTTTTACCTCCATTGAGAGGGCGAACCACAGGTAAAAACATTGTGTCCCTTGTCTCCTGTTACCATCCGCCTAGGCGCCTGAGTTCGGGACCCCCTACCGAGATCCGCGGTTTGACACATTTGAGCGTGACATTTTCGAAACCTGCGACTCTATTACACAAGCGACGCATAACTTCCCCAAAGTAGTGCTCGGCGGGGCGGTTTTCATCCGAACCTGAGGCGACAACGGCGGTAGCATCCATCTCCGGACAATGCGCCTTCACACGTGCAAGAAGCCATCCGCGCGCCCTCGATGCTGAGCCGACCGCTTCATCTCCTTTATATGCTGCACCGCTCAAGGAATTGCTGCGATAAGCCAAAGTAACTTATGCGCCTTGGACCTCTCGGCCATACATGGGCCACGATGTCAATCATGGCAAGTCAGGACAATCTATTTAGCTCGGCCCATTCGGCCCGGACGATGCATTAATGGAAGTGGCGATGCGGGTGTGGAATTTAGACCAATATAGCTCTTAGTCTCGTGATCCTCACGGCTCCGGAAGTGCTAGCGGCATCGGCCGCACTCAGCTAAATCCATATCACGGATCCTCCGGACTCCTGGCCGCTCAAATTGAGCATACTTTGCATCCATAAACCGGCGGCAGCGAGAAAAAGATTTGCGAGCCATGATCTCTCGGCTGGCGCGGTTCCTCCTTCATAGCCCGCATTGCGAGGCGGGCATCCTTAACCTCGGCGGTGGCCTTCTTCAGGTCTTCCCTCCGATAAGCGCTCCTTTTCAAGAGCCTCATTGTGGTCGGTAGCATCCTTTAATTTCATGGCCAATTGGCCATCTCCGCCTAGCAGGCATTGCGCAGCCTTTTGACTTTCAACTCTGCGGCCGCCCTCGGGGCAACGCGTCCTCCTTCGGGCTTGCTCCTTAGCTAGAAACAAGTTGGCCGAAAACTCTCCACAGCAACAGCACCGTCATGCACTGAACAGCATATAATTTATCGGGCGGGCTTTGACCCCCTTAATAAAGCGACTGCGGAGAACTCTTTTACCTTGCGACTCATCAAGTCGCCTGTTGACAAGTGCGATGTCCTCATCTGCTAAGTCAAGTTGCTGAGTTAATTCGGCAAACTCACTAGTCCGGCTAGCCCCCGGACCATCCGCCACCTGCATAGGAATGACGGAATTAATTACTTTAGATTTCGATCCTCGGTACGCTGTCGTTTCCGACAACCTACCGAGTCTCGAGAACTACTATCTATCTGAGGCGCATTTTTATATGCAAAACTGTTAAAAAGACAAAGGAGTGCGTTATTCCGCATACCTCAAATCCATGACAAACTCATGGCAACATTACGCAATTATCCGCTCTCGGCGGAATGAAATCCTTCAATCACCATACGCATTAACGCACGGTGATCTTACGAAATGGGCGCCCTCTCAAGCAGATTCTTGATTCTCGGCGGACACTGGTAGGTGCGAACTCTCACAGCCCCGGACTCGGGATACCCTCCGTGATGACGCCGGGTTAAGCTTGCCTCATCTGGCGCGCGCAGCGGATGGGCGTATCGCTCTCCATCATCTCGGAAGAAAGGTCCCGAAGATGAACTCATCGAGAAAGGCTGCGATCCGAAGCGCAAAGCAGATATTTGATTACCCCAGAAGCACAAATGAAGGTATTTCCTTACTAATTAACTTCCTTTTTCATACTCACGGCTCGTTGGAGGCTGGTCCTTTGGCGATGATTGCGCGCCGGATTCTCTCGGGCCCGGACCCCGGGAAGATCTCTTCCAGCTTAGGGGCTTTGGCCTCCGGATCTTGAGGCGGTCCTTTTCTCCCCGAAGGAGGATTCTTGGTTCCCCCTCTTGATCACCCCTTTAGGCGAAATATTAGCTCCTCTATTTTCCCGTCGCCCTTCTCAGGCGCAACCTCCAACATTCGACCAGCCACGGGCTCCGGTGTGGTCTCTGGGAGGGCGGACATCTTATCGGCCTTGATCGCGCCAGCCATTCTGTAAGAACAAAGGGGTCATGAGGCGAACTTTAGAAAGGCCTATAAGCAGAATGTCAGACCACAGGCTATTTACACGAGTATCAAGGCGATCGCGGCTTAGACCTGCGTCCTCGGCTGAATCCGGACCGCCACCACCGTCAGAAGAACAACAGCACATCTCCCGGTGTCGCACCCATAAAGTTTAGGAGAATCTGAGGTCCCTCGGATTGAACTCCCATAGGCGGAAGGGCGGCGTTTGCGAGGCAAGATGCACGATTAGCATAACACTGCATCACTTTGGTCGGTCGATCTCCCTCGCTTGGAGGTCTCGAATCCGGCCTGCGGTGAAGGCACGTCTTGAGACGGACCCCAATTGAGCCCTGGTTGACCCCGACATCGAGTTGGCGTGGAGGTCCCCAGGCGGAATAAGGCGGCGGCTTTACTGCGCCCTTGGGGCAGATGATGTAGAACCACTCCTGCTGCCACGATCAGAGTTCCTCTTGGAAGGAACCCTCGGGGCCCCAGAGGCATCGGCCTTTTGCTTATGGCCGCGCCGCCACTCCGGCAGCGCCCCGATCATCTTGGCTCCACCTTGAAGGTCTTGACCATAGGCGAAGTGGGGAGCAGCGGAGGAAGGCTTGTGAGCGATAATGAATGCGGAGATATGGAGGATGGACTCAGGGGCCAAGTCGTGAAAGTCCAGCCCATAGTAGAACAGGAGCCCTCTCGAAGGATCCGTCGGGAAGCCTAAACCCGGCGGAGGTGGGGTACAAAATAGCGTATTCACCGGGCTCGGGCGGGCACGGCCTGCCCTTGGGCGAGCAACCTGTCTTGAAACCTCGTGGGCCGGTGCTTGGCTACGCCTTCAATATGTCCTCCTCTGTGGCGGAGGAGGGCATCCACCGACTCCCTGGAGGTCGGGCGGACATGGTTGAGGACCCAAAGCGCTCGAATCTAAGGCTCTGGGTGTTGGGCTGGGGGCGGAGAAGAGATCGATCACGAGATTGAAGAACAAGGACAGGCCTTGGTCCTCTTATAAAGGGAAGAAATACCAAGGGCCGTCTCAAGTGACCGTTTGGGATTCCCCCCGATAGAGGCGTGGCGGCAGGAGCGGTTGGGTTACCCGCGCGTATTGATGAGAATCCGGGATAAGGGAACACAATCTCGCCGACAAGATGTGCCAAATAAACGCTTAAGCTAAGCGTCTTTGAGGTGGTATAGTAAAAATGATTCAAACAAGGACTTGGTGGTGGTGTGATGTCACGCGCATAATACGTCGTGATTGAGCTAGTGTATGTTTTTATTCTCTCTCTGTGGAATGTGGAAATTATTTTTGCGAGCGGACACTATCTGGTGTTCATGATCTTCTCGGATTATTCAAGGGAGGAACCCGCCTTGCAATAGCGAACATTATCGCGCGGCGGACTTATCATCATTGAAGACTGGTTCGAGGAGCTCTTGAGGAGTCTGGACTGGGAATGTCAAATGCTGGTCGGACTATCATTATCCGCCGGACTCCAAGACTACGAAGATACAAGATTGAAGACTCGGCTCGTGTCCGGATGGTACTTTCCTTGGCGTGGAAGGCAAGCTTGGCGATCACGGATATGTAGATCTCCTACCATTGTAACCGACTACTGTGTAACCTAGCCCTCTCGGTGTCTATATAAACCGGAGGGCTTTAGTCCGTAGGACAACATACATTACAACAATCATACCATAGGCTAGCTTATAGGGTTTAGCCTCCTTGATCTCGTGGTAGATCTACTCTTGTACTACCCATATGATCAATACTAATCAAGCGGGGCGTGAGGTTTTACCTCCCTCGAGAGGGCCGAACACAGGTAAAACATTGTGTCCCTCGTCTCCTGTTACCATCCGCCTAGACGTACAGTCCGGGACCCCCAACCCGAGATCCGCCGGTTTTGACACCGACAGTACTTATTCCGCTGCTAGTAGTTCTTCGTTAAGGAATTTCCTCGCTGGCAAATTCCTCAGTGAAGAATTCATAAAAATCGCCTATTCACCCCCCCTCTAGCCGATATAACGCACTTTCAACTACCAAAGACAAAAATAATCTAACAGAACATGAGCACTCCTCTTGTACGATATCAAGTTGTAGGACATTAGTGCATTAGTCTTTAAATAGCTGATATTCAGTTGGCAAGATTTGGCCGGTCCGAGCTCGAGGCCGTGAGAGGAGATCGGGAGGCGGGGGTGATAGTTGGATCCCATGGGTGCTTGTGGGCGCTAGATCCCGGACTCGTGATCCTGTGCGACCCCTCAACCTCTACGTCTATATTGTATAACTTTTAAGTTTTAACAAACAACAATAATTCAAGAAAAGGTGTGCTGAACTTCAGGAAAGAACATATTCATGCATTTATATAGGTTCATGATTGAATGAGCTTTCATCCCTAGTGAACTATATTTGTTTAACTCTGGACAAACAATACATCAAGAAAAGTTGTGCTGGATTTCCAGAAAGAACATATTCATGCATATTTATAGTGCAAAAGAGAACCTCCACTGCAATTGTAAATCCTAACCCGCCTATTGCTACGTCTTGAGCTTGCGTTGGTTTTCCTTGAAGAGGAAAGGGTGATGCAGCAATAGTAGCGTAAGTATTTCCCTCAGTTTTTGAGAACCAAGGTATCAATCCAGTAGGAGGCTCCTCAAAAGTCCCACGCACCTACACAAAGAAACAAAGAACTCACAACCAACGCAATAAAGGGTTGTCAATCCCTTCACGACCACTTGCGAAAGTGAGATATGATAGAGATAGTATGATAATATAAATATATTTTTGGTATTTTATGATATAGATTGGAAAAGTAAAGATGCAAATAAAAGTAGATTGAAAGCTTATATGATAAGAAATAGACCCGGGGGCCATAGGCTTCACTAGTGGCTTCTCTCAAAATAGCATAAGTATTACGGTGGGTGAACAAATTACTGTCGAGCAATTGATAGAAAAGCGAATAATTATGAGATTATCTAGGCATGATCATGTATATAGGCATCACGTCCGTGACAAGTAGACCGCCTCCTGCCTGCATCTACTACAATTACTCCACACATCGACCACTATCCAGCATGCATCTAGAGTATTAAGTTCATAAAGAACAAAGTAATTGTCGGTGTCAAAACCGGCGGATCTCGGGTAGGGGGTCTCGAACTGTGCGTCTAAGGCTAATGGTAACAGGAGGCAGGGGACACGATGTTTTACCCAGGTTCGGGCCCTCTCGATGGAGGTAATACCCTACTTCCTACTTGATTGATCTTGATGATATGAGTATTACAAGAGTTGATCTACCATGAGATCGTAGAGGCTAAACCCTAGAAGCTAGCCTATGATTATGATTGTTGTTGTCCTACTGACTAAACCCTCCGGTTTATATAGACATCGGAGGGGCTAGGGTTACACAAAGTCGATTCTGAGAGAAAAATCTACATATCCGAATATCAAGCTTGCCTTCCACGCAAAGGAGAGTCCCATCCGGACACGGGACAAAGTCTTCAATCTTGTATCTTCATAGTCAACAGTCTGGCCAAAGTATATAGTCCGGCTGTCGAGGACCCTATAATCCAGGACTCCCTCGGTAGCCTGAACCAGGCTTCAATAGCGATGAGTCCGTGGCGCATATCGTCTTGACATTGCAAGGCGGGTTCCTTCTCTGAATACTCCATATAAGATTTAGAACACAAGGATGGGTAATCAGGCTCTGCAAAACAAATTTCACATACCACCATAGAGTATAATATTCCACAAATCTAATCTGCGTGACTTTTCATAGCATGACCACGGCCTACGGTTGGCCTTTATTGAACCGTTTTCATAACTAACCACTACGGCGCTGCGGGTTTCTTGTACGGCTTGTCGAGCGAATCGTGTCCCCCTTATCCGAGGATTGCGTGGGTAACCCAACCATGTTTGTTTAATATGACTCTTCGATTTTAGGTAAGTCCCAAACGGTCACGCGGGGGACGCTTGATATTCGTCCTCTTTGTAAAGGGGGCCAAGGCCTGTCCTTTTCTTTCCACGCTCAACCCTTCCCCTCCCGTACCTCGAGTTCCAACACCCAAGGCTCAAGCCAAAGCTTCGGTCCTTCGACCATGTCCAATCAAGGCGGTGGATGGCCTCCTCCATCCTGAAGGAGGATATCCGGAAGCTTAGGAGGCGGGTATCTCACCGTCGAGATTCGCACAGGCTACTGCTCGGGGCAGGTCGTCCCCACTCCGAGCCAGAGAGCATTGTATTTATCCCCACTTTCTCTGAGGCTAGGTTTTAGCGTTGATCCCTTCGTAAGAGGGCTCATGTTCTATTACGGACTAGATTTCCACGATCTAGCTCCAGATTCCGTTCTTCAGATCTTGTCGTTTATCATGGTGTGTGAAGCCTTCCTCCACATCATCCCCTTGACCTATGGCTCAAGACCTTTAATGTGAGGCCGAGGTGATCGGCGGCGTCCGCTGAGTCTTGGGCGCTATAATAAGCAAAAGCGCCCGATGCCCCCATGGCCAAAGGTTCTTCGTGGAGACCTCGATTTATGGCAGCGGGAGTGGTTTTACATCACCGCTCCCGAGTACCATGGTGGCTGCTCAGCGTTTGCCGGGCCCTCCACCTGGCTGGCGTCATGGGTCGACAAAGGGCTGGGTGGGGGCGGCAAATGATGTCTTGACATTGCGAGCCACATTGAGACCTTCTCAAGAGGATATCAGTCTTGCCAAGATAATGCAAGTGATGTTGGTCCGTCGAGTCCTTCCCTGCCAACGTCGTCCTCTCCATATGTGGGAGTTAAACCCGGAAGGACCGCGAATCGTTCAACAATTCTTTGGCCTGACGCTCAAAGAGATGTACGAGTTGTTCTTCGGATCATGAATAAAGTGTCTGGACACCATCGAGGATGCGGGTCTCAATTGCAACCGTCCGGATACCCCGTAAATACTTCTGTTGCCGAACACACCATCCTTTATATTTATTAAAACATAATTCTAAAAAATGTTCTCTGCCAGGACTGGCTGAAGAAGGCGGAGAGGATTAGGTGTCCCTGGCCCCTCTTCCCGAAGGCTCGCCGAATCCTTTGTTGACCAGGATGTGACCATCGCCGTGTCGAGGTGCCATCGGTGAAAGCGAGGGAGGAATAGAAGCCACAGATGGGCCTCATTTTTACACATCAGTTGGAGGAGTAGATGCCTCCATGAAGGAGGATAATCGAGGAGGGGAATCTAAAATCCCCTCTCCCCAAGGTAAGAAAAGGTCCGCCTTTGAAGATTTGGAAACGGAGCCTTCTAAACGAGGGAAGAAGACCTCACAAGGAGACCGGCCCTCCACCGAGCCGTAAGTGAGAGAGTACTTTGGTAGACATACCCCGTTTATTTTCTTGAGGATCTTGACCGAAACATATTTGTTGCAGTCCGGCTCGTAGCCCTTCTCCACAGGGTTCATCCTTGGGGGATCTTCCCCCGGAGATGATGGAGAGCGAGTCGCCTCCCCCTGCCTCCCCGTCACACGGGGCGGATAACCCCGAAGTGTCATCACAGAGGATTTCTCCTGATCCGCCAAGGCCAGAAGTTGACACTTCGGCCGCCCAGAATCTGGAGTATCCGGCTTCCAAGGAGAGCTTTAGGAGGAGTCCGGTATTGTCCGGCACATAGCCGGGCACCACGATGGGCCTTACGGGCGGCGGCCATCTCAGGGCGTGTCGTGCCTTAATGGGCATGGTAGTTGAGAGGATTTCATCATGGCGGTTTGAGCGAAGGTTTCTGAGTTTGCTAAGAGGCTTTGAGGTACGTAAAAATTGTATTTTTGATGGTTCCGCACATGCTAAGTGTGCTCTATATAGATAGTAGCCCCTGAGACTCTGGTTGCCATCAACGCGGCGGACAAAGGATCATAATATCTGTTAATAATCTCGCTGCTTTATATGCAGGTGGCTGATGGTCCGGCGGCCGACAATTCTGCTGATTTTGCGGAACTAAAGCGGCAGCTAGACGTGGCCGATGCCGACATCACGCTTGTTAATAAAAGCGGCAGCGAGGCCGGGGTATGTATATTGACATCGGCAAATCTGTAAGAGGAGCATGATTCTAGTATCGTAATATGGTGTATTGCGGATGGAGCTGCTGCGTGGCGACCCCGAGGCGGGCTTGCCGAAACCAAGAGCAAGCCCGGATAAGTGATCGCGACCGCTCTGAAAGCGGTCGAGCAGTTAAAAAGCCAAGCAGGCTGCTCGTCATGGGAGGCGAATAAAGGTAGCTCGAGATGGATCTTGGTGGAAGATCTTGCCAATCGCGAGCTCCTTGAAAAGGAAAATCAAGCAAAAGCGGTGACTGAACCGGGCCCTAGAGGTAGCCAAAAACCCGCTCTGAAATGAGGGGATGAAGGAGGAGCCGTGAAGCCGGAATATCGTGGTGGAAAGCCCTATCATTGCAGATGAAATTCAAAGGTCCAAGTATGCGCTCTGGATCGGTTGTGGAGTCTTGGCGGGGATATATCGGACCTGTCAAAAGTGCTCTTGATGCATCGAGTTTTACAAAGATCGGAAGGACCATAAGGCTGAGAGGTTATTACGGTTGCGAGTTCGGTACCCAGCCAGCGTCCGCTGCCCTTAAATGAGAAGGCGTACGTGGGCGAACTCCGCGAGTTGTCGGGGCTTGCTATGAGTGCATGCGTGGATCATCTTTGGCAACAAGGGCCAAGGCGGACAGTTATTTTGCATTAGTGCAACAATTCCTTGGTCTTTGTGTTGCATATCGACATTGTGAAGAGGTGGCGTGCATAGAGGTCTTGTGGATGGCTCTTGCCCATGTTAAAACATCTTGGGCTAGGATGGAAGCCACCGCTATTGCGACCCAGAGTGTGGCGGACAGCTAGGACCTGACTGAGCACTATTTGAAAGGAGTTTTAGAAGGTGATCGTTTAATAGAGGCTCAGTGCTCGAAGAGTGCCATGTTCAAATGACATGTATCACGATTGTAAAGACAATGCTATTTCGATTATAAAGGCCGTTTTTATAGTTTTGCGTGAAAGTATTATGGTGCCTCCTGTGCGGCCATTTATGTGTATATATGTATCCTGAAAGTTTGCAGTCGTCGGCTTCAGCCCCAACACATGTAATGCGGGGGTATTCAGGAAAGCGCGTAGTCACACTTGATCCAACGTCTTGGTCCGTTAAGGAGGTGATAGCGTGGCGAACCAGGCAATCAGACTATATTGCTTTAACACTTTCACTTAGCCATAGGAGTTTGACGGCGGGGCTACTATATAACCCCTGGTACTTTCGTGTTCAGCCGGATATGGTGTGCGTATATGCGTGACGGAAACCGGTCGCCGTTAATCTCGGAGGAATCGCGAGATTCGCGGTGTCATCAGTGGTTGACCAGTCTCATGTTGTATCATGACGATCGGTTTCAGCTTTCTCTCTTGAGGTGCTCGTCCGGGTGAACGGGGCTGTCGCGATAGTTCTCCGGTGCCGCCTTAGCTGATAGAACGGAATGGAAGGTAGCAAAACACGGGAGCCGGGCAAACCCAACATTTGACCAAAGACATGATTCGGAGCTGATGCATATAAGGCCAAACTCGTGACGCCAAACACTCCCTAAGGTATTTGGACTTTATAATGTGTACTGGGCTGAATAACGCCCTTAACAATGAGCCCTGAGTTTCTAGGTATGAGCAGTGTTCTGGTGTGACAAAAATGCCGAATACGCCAGTATCCCCCCGGTTGTATAAAGTTTCCGAGGGGGAAGAAGCAACACAAGATGTTAAAAAGGTTTAACCAGCATCTTAATCTAAAGAGAAACCTTTGTGCGGGGCCCTGCTGCATGTTCGCGCCTTTATCTCCGTTGTGCCATATCCTGGAAGGGTGTAGCACGATGGTCACCTGTAAAAGAAAAAACCCAGGTGAAAGACTTCGTGCGAGGTGTTCATTAATGAAAATGCAATATGCTATTGTATTGATAAGGTCGAGCCAAACTATGAGCTCTTTTGCAAGCAGCCCTAGCATCTTTTATGGGAAATCCCAAGCCCAGGCTGTTACATTAGGTGGGCGCGGACTCGTCTAACCGTGTCCGTGGTCTTGACGACCGGACATTAGTCCTGGTTGGAGCAACCGCTCAATGTTCGGCTGCTAGAGCCGCCACATATTCTTCCGCGCGTAAGGAACGCTCTGTGTTTTTGCTAACTGTGATGACGCCGCGTGGACCGGGCATCTTAAGTTTGAGGTAGGCATAATGTTGTACTGCATTAAAATGAGCAAAGGTCGTTCGTCCGAGTAGTGCATGATAGCCACTCCGGAATGGAGCGATGTCGAAGGTTAATTCCTTGCTTCTGAAGTTGTCGGGGGAACCGAATACAACTTCTAGTACTAGGGAGCCCGTACAGTGGGCCTCAACACCTAGTATTACTCCTTTAAAGATAGTGTTACTTAGGCTGATCCTTGAAGGGTCTATCCCCATTTTGCGGACAATGTCCTGATATATCAGGTTTAGACTACTGCCGCCGTCCATGAGGACTCGTGTGAGATGGTATCCGTCAATTATTGGGTCGAGCACCAAGGCAGCCGATCCTCCATTCCAGACACTAGTCGGGTGGTCCCTGCGATCGAAGGTGATCGGGCAGGCCGACCAGGGATTAAATTTGGGGGCAACGGGCTCAACAGTGTATACAGCTCTGAGTGCGTGTTTGCACGTTCTCTTTGGAATGTGAGTTACGTAAATCATATTCCTTTGTTTTGACTTACGGTGGAATTTTTTGTCCTCCGGTGTTGGTGTGAGGCTCCTCCTCGTCCTCACTTGGTGTCTCCCTCCCCTTGTGTTCGGCGTTCAGCTTGCTGGCCTGTTTGAAAACCCAACACTCTCTGTGGGTGTGGTTTGCAGGCTTTTCGGGGGTGCCGTGAATCTGACATAATTTGTCTAGAATCTTGTTTAGGCTGGATGGTCTGTCTCTACTGCCTTTAAATGGCTTCTTCCATTAACCGGGTCGGGAGCCCCTGAATCCGGCATTGACTGTCATATTCTCTGGGCTGCCATTATTGTTTCGACACTTGTTTTTGTTGCGTCGCGGCTTCCCATTGCAATCCTAACCCGGATGTGCAGGTCATTTGGTGCTTGCTCAGGCCAACCAATTGTCGTCGCTTTCGCGCATAGCGGGTCATAAGGCTTATTAAAGGCTGCCATCATCCTCGGCTTTTCTTGGCGAGTGTGCAGCAAGCTATTCGTCCCGGATCTGTGTTTGAGGGCGCTAAAGCCTCGGCGTCCGGCGATCGACTATTTGGTTTTCTTAGTAGGAAACCTGTTCCGAGCTTCGGGCTGACTCTCGGGCTGTTGAATTATATGACTTAGGTCGTCGTCGTCGGGAGGCGGACATAGGTCCCTTGAAAATTGTCCACAAAGCATCCTCGAGCTCTTCCCAACTTCAATTGAGTTTTTGGAAGGCTTTTCAGCAGTGCCGAGCTGGTCCCTTTAATTTGAGGGGTAGATAATTGATGGCGTGGAGGTCGTCTCCGCGAGCCATATGGATATGAAGGATAAAGTCCTCGATCCAGACCCCAGGGTCTGTAGTTCCGTCGTATGCCTCTATATTCACGGGTTTGAATCCTTCTGGAAATTCATGATCAAGCACCTCATCGGTGAAGCATAGGGGGTGTGCGGTACCCCTATATTTGGTTGTGTCGTGGCATGCCGTCAATGCTTGTTGTGTTTGGTTCTGATTCCGAGCTGGTATTCGATCGATGTGATCATTTCACTAGTTCTGATCCTGCGCTGGAGCGCGCTTCCTAGATCCGTAGATGGATCTGGCCATACCGGACTTTCTGTCCAGGAGCTCACGTAAATCGTGTGCTGACTTGTGGGCGGCATCATTAGCCGTCTTGTCACGGCCACGGGGTAGTCGGTCTGGCTGATCGGTAGTTTTCGGCTGAATGAGCTCTACGACCTCGTCGTCGAACTCAGGCAGCAGCTTGTGCTTTGGATAGATCTTTGCGTGACGATCGTCACCGTATTTTTTTTCCAGGTCGAGCATTTTGTTCCACCTTCGGTTGAGCGTATCCTGCGCGGCCTTAAGCTTTTGCTTCTGCTTCTTTTGGCTCCTCGCAGTGGCGATAAGTCTTCTGTGGAGATTCTCTTGTTCCAAGAGTTTTTTTGGGATGCTAAGTGCATCATCATCCGGGCTGTCCTCCTCTCCGGGGACAGGTTGTTGAATTTTCCCCTCGGGATCGGCGTTATTTGACGTCGGCTCCGGACTGTTTTCACCGTCCCCTGGCTCATCCTGCTCCATCGCTGGGTCCATGGGGTCGTCGTTTCCTTTGGAATCAACCGAGGTATTATTATTTCTTGTGCTGTTGTCACTGTTTTTACTGTGGCGGGATTTAGAGCGGCGTCTGATTGCGCTTTGGTGGCTGCTCGAGGATTATCCTTCGTTGTATCGTCACCATCGCCTTCTTTTGGTGTGTCCTCCATGTAAATATCATATGATGAGTTGGCAGTCCAGCACCCAATGGGCGGTGGTTCCTGTTCTTCTCCTGCGTCGTCGTAAATACCGTCGACGTCTTCGGAGTCGAAATCGAGCTTGTCGGTTAACTCATCGTCAGTGGCTATGAAGTGGGTGGTGGGTGGGTAACGAATTTCTTCGTCGTCCGCTTCCCGCTCGAGTCGGACATAGTTCAGCCAAGAGTCTCCTGCCAAGGACAGAGACCTTAATGAGTTCAGCACATCTCCCAAGGGTGAGCGGTGAAAAATATCCGTGGCGGTAAACTCCATAACGGGTGCCCAATCTGATTCGATAGAGCGCGCAGGCCTTGGTTCGGATCAACAAGCCGGGTAAGAGTCCGGGTGTCCGATGACACCACTCTCACAGGAGGTGGGATCAGCGTTCGGCTCCAACGCCAATGAGTGTGCGGCCTCCGTGGCGGGGTCCATCCAACAGTCCTTGGAAGGCGCAATCTGCTCCGGGTTGATTCCCGGTGCCAACGCTGGTGCGATTTCCTGAATACTGTCCGGCGGCAGATCAAAGTCATGTCCGTTGTGACTGTTTGGCGCACCTGTCCTGAGCTCGAATCCATCGAAGATCAAGTCTCTGCAGATGTCGGCAGTGTAGTTTAAGCTTTCAAACCTGACTCGATGGTCAGAGGCGTAGCTATCGATCTGCTCCAGATGGCCAAGTGAGTTGGCCTGCAGTATGAACGCCGAATACGAAGATCTGTTCGGGAAGGAAAACCTTCCCCTGGACCGCATCATTGAAGATGATCGAATGGGCCATCAGGCCTTACAGCGACGGCACAGTGGAACTCTCAATGAAAGCACCGACGTCGGTTTCAAAACCGGCAGATCTCGGATAGGGGGTCCCGAACTATGCGTCTAAGGGTAATGGTAACGGGAGGCGAAGCGATGTTTTACCGGGCCGAGCCCTCTCGATGGGTAATACCTACTTCCTGCTTGATTGATCTTGATGATATGAGTATTACAAGAGTTGATCTACGAGATCATAGAGGCTAAACCCGAAGCTAGCCTATGATTATGATTGTTGTTGTCCTCTGGACTAAACCCTCCAGTTTATATAGACAGGAGGGCTAGGGTTACCTAAAAGTCGATTCTGAGAGAAATCTACATATCTGAATATCCAAGCTTGCCTTCCATAAAGGAGAGTCCCATCCGGACACGGGGCGAAGTCTTCAATCTTGTGTCTTCATAGTCCAGCAGTCCGGCCAAAGTATATAGATCGGCTATCAGGGACCCCTTAATCGAGGACTCCCTCGATAGCGCATTAAGAAAGTTGACATGATGTAGAGGATAAACTCATGCAATATGATATAAACCCCATCCTTTTATCCTCGATGGCAACAATACAATATGTGCCTTGCTGCTTTGTTGTCCTTTGGGAAAGGACACATAAGATTGAACCCAAAGCTAAGCACTTCTCCCATTGCAAGAAAGATCAATCTAGTAGGCCAAATCAAACTGATTATTAGGGAGACTTGCAAAGATAACAATTACACAAAAGAATTTAGAGGAGATTCAAATATTTCTCATAGATAAACTTGATCATAAACCCACAATTCATCGGATCTCGACAAACACACAAAAAGAGTTACATCGAATAGATCTCCAAGAAGATCGAGGAGAACATGGTATTGAGATCCAAAAGAGAAAAAGCCATCTAGCTAATAACTATGGACCCGAATATGCGTAGTAAACTACTCACAACTCATTGGAGGGGCTATGGTGTTGATGTAAAGCCCTCCATGGTGATTCCCCCTTGTGAACATCGTGAAAGGCTCCAAGATGGGATCTCATGGAACAAAAGGTTACGGTGGTGGAAATAGTTTTTCATAGTTGCCTTTGATGTTCTCAGAGTGCGTGAGTATATATAGGAGGAAGAAAGTAGGTCGGTGGGCGCCGAGGGCCACAGATTGGGGGAACACGCCTAGTAGGGGGAGGGGCGCCCTCCACCCTCGTGGCCGCCTCGACTGCTTCTTGAGTTGCACTCCAAGTCCTCTTGTCACATCCCCAGTTCTGGTATGCACTAGGCTAGCCCTTCATGTGAGCATCATGTTTAAATTCAAATGAAACTTGAATATAGGAATTTTCAAAAGCCTCAGAAAACCTCTAAAAATAACCAACATTTAATTCTTCTCAAATGAATCCAAGAAAATGTTCCTGCTATTCAATAGAAATATTGGTAAGAGGTAAAATTCAAACCAATATTTTTGGAGTCACAGAAATATTTGTTTTGGCCATTTGAATTAATTCAATAACTACTTGCATTGGATGTATATTTTATATATAACTAATATATGTCAATAATTCGGAACATTTATGTGGTTTGGTATATTTTAGTTCTAGCCACATAATTATTTTCAGGATTTTATTAAATGGTTTGGTATTTTTACTAAACCAAAACAAAACAGAAAAAATAGAAAACAGAAACAACGAGAGAGAGAGAGATAGTACCTGGACCTACCTTGAAGCCCACCAGGGATACCAGCCCACCTGCGCGGCCCGTTACTGTGCAGCCCAGCTGCCAGTCATCTTCCTCCCCCTCGCCCCGAAGCAGCTGCGTGCTGGACGCACGCACGTCGACGCCGGCCACCTCCTGCTTCGCGCTGGAGGCCTCTCCTTCGTCCTAATCCGCGTCTGGACGGCGCCACGCGACCCCCTGGCCCCTCTCCTCTCTCCCTTGAACGCTCTCCCCATCCTCTGTTCTCCTCACCAAACGCGCCCGCCGCCGCCGACGAGAACCACCGTGGCCACCGCCTTCCCCTCGCCTCTCCGACACGCGCAGGATCTCCGCCTCCTCGCTCTGAAGCTCTCCACCGAGCCACACAAGCGGGCGCCCGTGGAGCCGTCGCCGGCGCCATCTTCGCCTCCAGACCGCCCGCGGATCTTCGTCGCCGCCCGCCGTCTGCAGTGCTTCATGAGCTCGCCGAAGCGCCACGGAACGATGAGCTCTGCCCGTTCCCTCTCTCCGTTTAGCCGTCGCCCGCCGTAGCCTTCTCCCCACCATGGCGAAGCCTCTCGCGCCGTCCATGTCGCCGCCCGTCGCCCTATCCACGCAGCCCGCAGCGAGCACGTCACCGTGCTCCTGGTGCCTACCAGGTGGCCTTGAGCCCCTCGGTGGCCTCCCGTCGCCGTAACCGCATGCCCGCTCGAGCGAGCTCCGGCACGCCGCCTTGGCTTCTGCTCGGCGAAACTCGGTCACCCAGCTCCCCTACTGCTCCACTAGATGCGCGCTGCTAGAGCTCTCCAACAAGCCCAAAACGGCCTCGCCCGTGCCTGTAAGCAGCGTTCCGGCGGCGCCACCGTCTCGGGCCTCGCCGTCGTCGAGTCGCCGGCGGGTTTGACCCCGCTTGACCACGGGTGGGCCCAGTTGACTCCTCTGAGTCAATGACATGTGGGCCCCCCCTCTGCTAACTACATCTAATTAGTTTTAACCAAAATTAGTTAGTTTAATTAACTGCTGACATGCAGGACCCACTGGTCAGTTTGACCTGGACCGCGCCCGTTGACTGCTGACGTCACAGTGACGTCATGCTGAGGCAGTAACTTATTTTCTGGATTTATTTTTATACAGGAAATTCCAGAAAATAACTAAAACTTCTAAAATTCATAGAAAATCAACCGTAGCTCCAAATCAAACAAATTATATATGAAAAATGATCAGAAAAATCCAATCTATCCATCTGTACCATTTTCATGCATGTTAGAACAACTTACAGGTGCTGTTTAGCACAAATCATATTAATGGCATTTAAACCTTCACATATGGAGTTTGAATTTGAACCTAGGGTTCAAACCAACTTCATTTAACTTGCTGCTAGTTGCATTAGCTCAAACAACAGCATATTGCCATGACATTATCATGCATCATATTTGTTGCATTGCATTGATTGTGTCCCTCTTTATTTGCGGTGCTGTCCCTCTCGATAGGCGTGGTTTTGACGATGAGTTCGATGACACCGATGAAGAAGTATAATATCTTCAGAAGTGCGAGGCAAGCAAAACCCCCTTGTTCATTCCGATACAATCCCACTCTCTCGCTCCTGCTCTATTTTACTGCATTAGGATAACAACGATACAATTGTTACTTGCTGCGGTAGTTGAACCCCTTTATCCTCTGCATGACCTGTCATTGCCACAGTAAATAGATGAAACCCACTAGCATGAGTAGGAGTTGTTTGAGCCCTGATGTGCCTACTCATTCATGCTTGTTTGTCATGCTTGCTATTGCTTAGAGTTGTGTCAGGTCTGATTCATCAGGGATGAATTGGAGGTGTGTGAACATGTCCTACTGTGTGAGCTAAGTGTGTGAACACGATTTGGTAAAGGTAGCGGTGAGAGGCCATGTAGGAGTGCATGGTGGGTTGTCTCATTGCAGCCGTCCTCGGGAACTGAGTTACGTGTTTGTGATCCATGAGCAGTTACTACCACGCATTGGAATGCTTAAGTGCCCTCTCGGCTTCTTAATCACCCTTGTTCTCTGTCCGGGAGTTGCAACTAGTTTACGGTGTTTGTAGGTAGTGCTATTTTTCTACCAAGTGGCACCGGCGAGGGTGGGCTTAGGACAGACTAAACACCGTGGCCTGGTGTGCAGTGGCACCGGATGGTGGGCTCGGGAACCCACACATCGTTTGGGGCGTGGCGACACCGGCGGATCTCCTTGCGGATGGAACCCGAATAGGCGATAAACACTGGACGAGAGACTTGAGTGTTTAGGTAGGTCGTGGCCGACTCCTCGCTGGCTTCCGCTTGAAGGTTGCGAGGTACATGGCGTGTCTGAGGCGATAAGTGGCGAGGCGTGTGTGAAAAGTACACCCTGCGGGGTTATCATTATCTATTGAATAGCGGTTCCTCGGATATGGAAGCTTGGACCCTTGCATAGTTCATAGACAAGTGAAAGTGGATACTCTAAAATCGCAAGATAAGCGTGAGTGCTATGGATGGCGTTCTCGTAGGGAGGCGGGGGCGGATCCATAGTGGTGTATTGATATGGTGAATATGTGGACTCGTGTGCGCCACCTCAAAAGAGTTACTTGCAGTCATAGTTTAGGATAGCCACCGAGTCAAAGCTGGCTTGCTGCTGTTAAACTCCACCATCCTTTGTTGATAATGATGCATATGTAGTTAGTTACGATGTAAGTCTTCTTTGGGTACATTTGTACTCACGTTTGCCTATTTTATGTTTTAGTAGAGACCTCGGTCTCGCTAGTAGTTCTCGTGGACTTGACGTTTAGCTTGTTACCTCAGCTACGATCTTGTGCCCTCGGCGGAATCAGTAGATAGTCGGGCTTCTAAGCCTTTTTCATTTGTAGATGTGCATGCCTTGACATGTTAAGCTTCGCGTGTGCTTTGACTTGTATGCTCTGAATGTTGGGTCATGAGACCCTGTTTGTAATATCTCGCTCCTCGGGCCTATTGAATAAATACTTGAGTCGTAGAGTCATGTTGTGATGCCATGTTGTATTTGCACATATCGAGCATATTGTGTGTATGTTATTGAAATGCTTGGTATGTGTGGGATCGACTATCTAGTTGTTTATCTTTAGTAGCCTCTCTTACGGAAATGTCTCCTAGTGATTCCTTTGAGCCATGGTAGCTTGCTACTACTCGGAACACTTGAGGCTGGCTGGCATGTGTCCTTCTTCGTTCTGTATACATCCCGAGAAATGTCGAGCGTTAGTCTGGAGTCTGTTAGCCCTTCTGCCGGTTCACGAGTCTTGCTAGCCAGTGCTGGCCGGAACTTACTACGTGATGACAAACACGTTCGATCTTTGGGTCATGGATGCTGTCCTGTAAGTCTGTGCCACTTTGGGTTTCGACTAGCCATGTCAGCCGGGCTCCTTATCATATGGATGCTAGAGACACTATCATATCGTGTGCCAAAAGGCATAAGCGGTCCGGGCAAAAGTGGCGACACCGTGGGAATACGTGCGTGAGCCGCAAAGTGATATGAGGTGTTACATGATAGATTGATGTGGCATTGAGTCGAGGTCTGACAGTTTTGGTATCGAGCTTGTTGCTGTGGGATTACCAAGCCAAACTGGTCTAAGTTGAGTCTAGAAATGCTTTAGTTATATGTAGGAATTGATTGTGGGATGGAGCGTAAGGCTCTTTTTACTCCTTATACCTCATGGCCTTGATCCGAGTCAACCTCTTATTTTCTCTGGGGATTAAGAACTAGGCCTTCTCATCTATCTATCGAGGATGGCGTGTTACTAATCCATAGACTTATAAATTGTTAGTTTCAAATCTCGGTTCAGTTTACTACTTCCGTATGTTCATAGCTGTTGATCTCGAAACCTTGATATTGTGCTTCAGAGTGGCTATGCCACCATCTTTGTCGCATGTCTCCAATCTTTTTGAGCATTTACAGCCGTTATGCTCTCCGAGTCATCCCAGGTTTCTAAATAGTCGAAGCATTTGCAAATCCCTTCCTCCGTTCGATGTTCCTTTGGGCGAGTTAATCACACTAAATGCTGAGTTGAGGTATTCTATTGCCTCGACATATATGTTGGAATTATTAATATGACCCTAGGTGTCTTAGGGGATCATCTAGTAATCTAGCCATGATTTGTGCCCCAGTGTGATGATTCTGGTCTTTATTCCCGAAAGCATCCCGTGTTGCAATTTAGTTAGTAGGTATTCTACTCATGGGTTTTGAACCCGATATTCACCCTACTTACTTCGTGTTGATAGTGTTGCTAGTTCCTTTAGGATATTAGTAAACTTTGCGATAGTCTCGAGGTTAAGTGGTATATCATTCTTCCAAATACCATGAACTACTTATGGGCAGTTCCTCGTTGAACCAAAAGATCGCAACAACGAGTGCTCTCGATGAATTATCGATTCTATGTTGTGACACTGCCATTCCTACCTCTCTGCATGAATTATGCGGAAGAAATATGTTGAACTCGTTCAACATTCTAATCCATGCATCCACAACTCAGAAAATCAGATGTTCTTTTGAGTTGTCGCTCTCTAGTTGTATTCTGACCCTCGTCTATCAATTGATAGTCAAGAGTATGCATGCATTCGTTTATCGATGCCTATTACTCTTGTGGTCCATCAAGCCATTCTATTCATGATGACTTGGAGAAACAAACTCCAGTACCTCATCCATATCCAGGATTGGGTCAAAGTAGTTGCAATCCGCAAATCAAATGCCAATCCATCTTTTGATTCTGTTCTACCTCGGAGTATTACCCCCTTTATGTCAGGATTATCATGAGAATTGCATCATTTCTCATAAATTCTTGACGTAGTGATACTTCTCGCTATCATTTTTCATTCCTCGGCCCATGTTATTGTAACCGGAATGCCGACAGGTGAATCATGATGTGTGAACTCAATACTCCTAGCAACTGTGTTGCTTGGTATTTAATGGACAATAATTTCATTCTTAGTATGTTGGTTCTTGAATCATCATTCTAAGACTGATTGTGCTACCTAGTCCTTATTTCTGGTGCACTCTTCGATCAATGAGTTAGGATTGTGTCAAACCCTCGCTTTTTGATTGTATCATCTTGCCCTGAAAAGCAAGATTGTTCTCGAGCTTAGTAACATAAGCGGTGGTTCGTGATTTTCGAATATCTTCTCGGAAGTATTACGGGCTGTCACACTTTGCTATGTTGAGTTAAGTGATCAAGTTGGTTTCATATAAACCACCCTTCTCCAGAATCATGTTGCATACCCTGAGCTAGTTGGTTAAGCTAAACAACAACTTGGAAGTTGGAAGATAAAAGCTTGCCTGACTTAGTTAATGTTAAGGGATATCTTGTGTGTTTTGAAGAAAGATGATATCTTCATCAATTGATCCTCGAGACTAGTTGTTGGAGCTATTGTCCTGCCAAAACTTTGATTTGAGTGTGGGCTATTCTCAAACCAATTCAGAACCAATGATGTTCGTAATGTTGTCTTACTCGTGGATTTTCCTCGAGCATACACCATTATGTCTTTTGGGTCTAACCAATACTATCACCTAGTTCACATAGTTATGAATTCCATCTCCATGGGAATCGGATGAATTGTTGTTGAGCCATCGACAACATCCTTATCTTCTCCATAAACTTGTTGAACATTAAGCTAGTATTGGAAACTTTTGAAAGCATTTCTTCATGCTAGCTCATGAAGCATATGTTCGGATAAAAAGTGACTCTCTCTAACTCATGTGCATTTGATGCAAGTTCCGCCGTGGGTTCGAGAAAGTTAGTTTTGCTTCCTCTGGAATCGTCCCAAGTTAGTCACGCATATGCGAAGTACTCTATGGTTTGATAGGTTGGCGCCTCCATTCTATATGTGTTTCCTAGCACACCAAGCCTTTGATTAACTTGTTCAAGGAGAAGAAGTTCCTTCTTAGAGCATGCCTTATGCAAGGACTTGATATCCTCGATGATGATTTCCCACGAACTTCGGTAGTGTTTTGTTATAAGACTACCACGTGGTCATGCTTATGCGAGATAAGCGTGTTCACAGGTTTGTAGCAGAACCAGCTCATGTTTTGGAGCTTGCTATCGTAGTTCATTCCCGAGAATCTCGCAACGTCATCTCGTCGATTTGTGTTGCAAACTTTCATTCTTATTTCTAGACTTGATGAGTCTAGATTATTACGACACCAACCAGATCTGAATCTCGGCGAGATATGATGGTTGGAACTTTTCAAGAACTATATTATTGGTCTCTCGATGCTTAGGTAAAGTGGATGTAAGTGGGTGGACACACCCAGCCGGAAGACCTGTTATTGTAATATCTTGATTGAAGAAGTTGGCCACCTCTCCATAAGGACTTCGTAGGATTTACTCCCTAGCTGTGCCTTATGACTTTTGTGTTTCCGAAGTCCGACCTTTACTTGATGTTCTAGATACCAGACCATTCTAATGAATGGGATACGCTAGTACATCAAGGAGAACATTAGAAGAGGAGTGCTAAATGTCTCTCGGTCGATCGTCCAGATTTCGTCCCCTTGGCCTTGCTAAGATGAAATCTGAGAAAGTGTTATCTTCCTTTGCATCTGCATCGTCCATCGCTAATCATTATGGTAGTATGTTGTGTTGTCAACACCCTTGACACGGATGTTAATAAAACCTTGATGAATATGGAAATGCTCAAGTTCTTGAGAGCACGCACAAGCGCTAGGTGTTATCATCGGCACTAACTGGGTTTGCTCTCAGCTTCCTCGGTTATGCTATAACCAATCCAACAGTAGATTCACTCTGTACTATTGAGCTTCTCCCCAGTTACTAAAATCATCCATTGTGTTTTCCTCAACAAGGTAATCCACATCATCCATACTAGTCCGGGTATGTCATTCTTCCGGACTCCTTCAAATGATCGATTATGAATTGCCTTAGGCTGGTATAAAGAGTTTCAATGATCTTTGAATCAAAGGTAATTCTTTTTGCCACTTAAGGGATGCTTCTACGAGCCACCTTCCCTAAGGTGCCCCGTTATGGAATCATGGCAGTTTATCCTCGCTACTTGGAACCCTCGTCGAATTGCCTTCCTCTTAAATGTCTCGCTATGGTATCATGGCAACTCAAACTCTCGCTACGTTGACAACCGTTCACCACCCTCTTAGGTGTGAAATTGTTGTCTACCTAGTGAACCCTAAATCATCTGTTCCTCCATTCCTCTAGGCGTGTGCTTTGTATCTCAGCTTGAGAGATGTTTTATGACTCACCCGTGAGCTGATCCTAAGTTGTTGGATGTAGTTCTCGAGCAAGACTTGAGACAATGATGGTGAGCGAATCAACATTCATTTGAACTGCAACTTTGGATCGTGAAGATTATATTAGTTTGCACTTCCCTTTCATCTTACCCTACGCTTGAATCTGGGGCGAGATTCTTGTTTAATAAGGGTGGTGGTATCATCCTAGTTACGGTATGCACTAGGCTAGCCCTTCATGTGAGCATCATGTTTAAATTCAAATGAAACTTGAATTGAGGAATTTTCAAAAGCCTCAGAAAAACTCTAAAAATAACCAACATTTAATTCTTCTCAAATGAATCCAAGAAAATGTTCCTGCTATTCAATAGAAATATTGGTAAGAGGTAAAATTCAAACCAATATTTTTGGAGTCACATAAATATTTGTTTTGGCCATTTGAATTAATTCAATAATGTCGGTGTACTAAGGTAGGGGTACCTCAGTACCCCAACTTGTCTGCAGGCGATCGCGACTCCCATAACTAGATCCACCATATGCTTGCGGAGATCATTCCCTCCATACCAAGCCATTCAAGAACAAAGTGTACAAGGCGGAGCTCAAGACCCGGCAAGAGGGCTTGCCGGGAAGGCCGTTCGAGGCTCAAGATTACGTTACTCATGCAAGTCCCGGCGAGAGGCTGCGCCCGGGAGACTAGAAAGATCACATCGCGAAGACACGCCTCGGCGCTCTGGCGTCGGCGAGGGCCGAGGAGGCGGCAAGTCATAGAAGCCGACAAGCTCCGGGCCGGCAAGATCAAGACCCGGCAAGGTGCTTGCGGGGAAAGCTACTACGTGCCCGCCTCCAAGTCATCTGCCAGCGTCGCCTTCAACTTTCTCGAGAGGCGTGGCGGGTGGCTTTATCTTTGCATGGGGGTGCGGTGGCACTCCCAGTGATAGCTCCATCGCCGTGGCAAGCAAACATAGCGGCGGGGAGCTTTTTAGGCTGACGGCGGGCGATAAATGCTCTTGTCCCCTCTGTCAAAAGTAGGTAGAATCCTTTGTTCAAGCCTTTGTGGCACCTTTGTTCCCTTTGTTCAACTACCACCTCTTTTACGTTTTACCCCTCTCTCCCTCGTTGACACTGTCGGTGACCCTTGCCCTATAAAGGAGGCCCATGCACAGCGTAGGGAGGTTGGACTCATTGCAACTCTCACGCTCGGGTAGCAGCTCTCTGTAGCTCTCCAGGCTCGAAGCCTAATACAACACAAAGCAGCGGTAGGGTTTCTGCGACCATCGCGGCCCGAGCTGGGTAAAAATCCCGCGCGTGCATCGCCTCGATCTGCTCTTCGCGCATCCTCCGCCCTCGTACCGAACTCACGAAGGGGCCGTCCCCGGCCCCATAGGTGTCGCGCCCCATCGCGCCCGACATCTTTGGCGCGCCAGGTAGGGGTCGTGGAGGTTGTGCGAACCTGATCCGGCGTTCGCGCGGCCGCATTCTTCATCAACCTCTCCGGTTTAAATCGCGACTTCGCCGACAACCACACCATGGCCCGAAGGCGAGGCCTCAAGGGTCGCCGACCGTCTCCGTCTCACCACGCCACGGCGCCAGTGATGGCGGAGGTGGCGCCGTCGAAAAGGTGGACACGGCGAGGGCACTCGCGGCGCCACCCGATCGAGGGCAGGGCGGAGGACCCGCCTCGGCTTCCGTAGACCACGTCCATCTCGGCGCCACGGCGACCCAGCAGCGCCATACCACGGGAGGTGGTATCCGTCTGCTGGAAACGAGGACACGCCGGAGGCTTCAGCGGGATATTCGAACCCCGTCGAACCGCAGGCAAAGCGAAAGTGCGGGGCGAGGACCTGCTCCTTCAACACTTTAAAGCCAGCGCGTCCGCTCCCGCACGCTTCGCTCGCTTCCCTCCACTCCGCGAAGCGCTCACGAGGCGCAAATGCTCTCGACTTCCCTCGTGGCGGACAAGGCCGAGGCTGGAGGCTACCATCGAGCCTGGTCGCCGCCATGACAATGACCGTCAGCGGCAGCTGCGGCTTCGCGGCGGGCAAGCGAGAAAAGCGAAGGCTGCGGCGACAAGACCGTCGAAGCGCAACTACCGTGCACTCCCGCGCGGAAGCGAAAACGCCGCCCGCGGAACAACGCGGCAGCGGCTCCACGGCATCGTCGGACCAGCAGGCTCGTCGAGATCAACGCCGGAGTCCTTGTGGCGACAAGAAAGCGCTCGGACCACGATCGGCGTCGCCGAGAACTTCGGCGACAATCGACGGAAGGCTGGGAACCTTTGTCGGCGCGTGCACCCGGTGAGCGGCGACTTGCGTGCGGCGAGCTGCCCGCGTTCACCCGTGAGCTGCGGCGCGTCGGTGGCCCAGCATGAAATTTCAAGCCCGGCGTGCGGAGAATACGGCGGCAAGCGCACCTCGGAATTTCTCGGTGTCTACACCACCGCGTCACGCAGGCTGCGAAGTAGCGACGAGAAGATTCGGCGAACTACTTCCGCTCGTGCTTAGGCGAGCGTTCGTTCTTGGCTTATGCACTTGCGGAGGCTCCATTTCTTCTGGGCGGACCTCGCCATCAGTTTGTTGGCGCCTTCCTTTGGCGACCACAAACCCCGCACCAGAGAGTGATCTCCACATTTTGGCCCGAAGGAAGGAGAATCCTGCGCAAGTACATCCAGCGCTTCAGCCGTGTGCAGCACAACATCCTGGCGTCCACCTGCTGTGGTTGTCGGTCGTTCCACGAGCGTGCGTAACCGCCCGCATGCGTGAAAGATGGCGATGACCAAAATCCGGGATGTCGGCGAGCTTTATGCTCTTGGCGATAAATCGCGCGTCTTGGAAGAGGGAGAGGCTCCCGGGGAGGATCTTGGCGCGGGAGAGCGACTCGGCAGCGCCGCCCGGCAAAAAGCGCCCGCGACAGAACTTCGGAAGAAAAACAAAGAACAGTGCTTGCCGTCGAAAAGTCCGGCAGGAGGCTCCGCCAAGCAAACCACAGGTGGCAACTCCGGCAAGGAGCTTGCCCTGTGGTGACAACCGACAAGCGGCGGCCCGACAAGCGATCTTGCCAAATCCACCGCACCAAGGGCCCACGACCTCTACAACTGCAAGCGCGTCGACTATCTCGTCGAGCAGCAAAAAGCTAATCTGAGAGGCAGCGACAAGGAGAGGGCCCAAGGTGGCGAGGGAGAACCAAGCAAGCGGCCGTTCACTGGTGGGGAGGACCCCGGCAAGGCCAGCGGCGACAAGGTGTCGACCTTCTCGGGACGCGACAAGGATGAAGAAAGGCGGCGGCGAGGACATGGAGGGCGAGGATGACAGCGGCAGGAGTTTGAAGGCCCACGGAGGTCTTGTGCGTCGGCGGTGGCGCCTCCTTTCACACACTTCCACCGCCCGGCTAAAGCAATGGGCGCATGAGGTGAATCAAGCGGAGCCGCCCGTGAAATCGCGAGCTCCTCAAATGGTCGGCACACCTATCATCTTTGACCTAGAGGATCACCCTGACCGTACCACAGCGGTCGGGTGCTGCCGATCTGGTCTCGCCCACCATTCGCAACCTCAAGGTCACCAAAATGTTGGTTGGCGGCGTGGCAGGCTGAACCTGATCTCCTCGGCTGTGATCAAGAAACTCCAAATTCAAGATGGCGAGCTCGAAGAGCCGGTTCTTTCAAGAATCAATCCGGGGCGGAGCAAGCCCAAGGAAAGATCACCTTGCGGTGACCTTTGGCGGAGAGCTCAACTTCAGGACGGCGCGTCACTTTCGGCGTCGCCGATATTCCGTTGCCATCTGGCAGGATACTCGGCGATCTGCTCTCACCAAGTTCATGGCGGCTTCCCATTATGCCTAGCGTGCTCAAGATGCGGGGCGATAAAGCGTCATCCTGTCCATGGGGACAAGAAGATGCGCTTATCTGCACCGACAAGATCTCTGGGGCGGCGGCGACTGCCCGGCAGAGATCGCTTGCCGGCTGAAGCTCCGGGGAAGAAAAGCGAACCAAGTCCGGCAAGCGCTCGGGGCCCTCCGGCAACTGCACCCCTTGGTGTTGCGCTGCTAGCGAGGGCGCCCATCGAGCTCCGGCAAGGATAAAGGGATGGCTGCTCCGCGGCAACCAGAAGGTGTCGCCAAGGAGGGCGGCCTTGGTGGTACCTTCACCGCCGGTGCCACGCAACGACAAATAGGAAGCGGCTCGTTGCTCTGCGGGCGAATGTCGATGTGTTTGCATGGCAACCATCGACATCCCGGTGTTCCAGGAAGGTAATTGAGCACAAGCTTGCGTTTGCCCCCATCTTGCGACCCGTCAAGCAAAAAGTGAGGAAGCAAGCGTGGGCGCCAAGAGTTCATCAGCGAAGAAATCAAGCTAGAGGCGGCGAGGCCTAGTCGGTGTGATCCATCCGGCGTGGTTAGCAAACCCGGTCGTCGTGCGCCAAGGCCAATGGGAAATGGAGCGTGTATAGACTTCACCGATGTGAATAAAGCATGTCCCAGGATCCATTTCCCTTGCAGCGCATCGACAGATTATCGACTCCAACTGCGGATGTGAGCTACTCTGCTTTCTTGATGCGTACTCAGGCTATCACCGGATCTTCATGGCCAAGAGGATGAAGAAGAACTGCGTTTATCACTCCATGTGGCACTTATTGCTTCATCGCATGCCATTTGGACTGAAGAATGCAGGATCAACATTCGCAAGGGTAGTGTATCTTGCTTTTGAGCCTCGATTCACGAAATGTAGAAGCTTACATGGATGACATCGTGGTGAAGAGCAAGAACAAGGATACACTGGTTCAAGATTTGGAAGAGACATTCGAACTGCGAGGATCAGCTAAAGTTGAACCACGAGAAGTGCGTCTTTGGGGTTCCCTCCGGCAAGCTTCTCGGGTTCTTTGTGTCCTGAGAGAGGATCGAAGCCAACCCGACAAGATTAAAGCCATTGAGCGGATCGAAGCCCCAAAGCGGGTCAAGGATGTCGAGAAGGCTCGCAGGTTGTGTGGCTGCCCTCGGTAGATTCATTTCAAAGTCTGCGGCGCCCTACCCTTCTTCAAAATCTTGAAGAAGCGGGACCCATGAAGTGGACTCGAGCGGAGGCAACCTTGCAAGATTTGAAGCGCTACATCCTCCACTCCAATACTTATCGCACCTAAACCACAAGAGAAGTTGCTGCTGTACCTAGCGGCAACCAACCAAATGGTTAGTCTTTGCTTATTTGTAGCGGAGAGGAGTCCGACGAGGAGGCTGCATCTCCGGCAAGTGAGTTCAGCGACAAGCGGTCTTGCTCGGCAAGCTCTGGCCCGACAAGGGCAATTCTGCGAGGCGCAGGATGAGGTCTGAAAAAAGATGGTGCAGCGCCCGGTGTATTTTGTAAGCTCCCTTCTCGAGGGGCTAGATCAAAAGTACTACGGTGTGCAAAAGTTGCTTCGGCCTCCTCATGGCCAGAGAAAGCAGCGCCATTACTTTCGAGCTGCGAGATAACGGTGGTCACTCGCTTCCGCTGAAGAGAATATTGCACAACCAGAGGCAGCAGGCAGGATCGTTGAGTGGGCCTTTGGGTTGTCGAGCTTTGGACTCAAGTTTGAAAGTACTTCAACCATCTGAGCCGGGCTTTGGCAGAATTCATAGCAGAATGGACCCCAACCCACGATGAAGAAGTCAAGAGACAAGTGCACCCGTGCAAGCGACAAGTGAATGGGTAATGTACTTGATGGTGCCTTCTCGCTGCAAAGGCGCCCGGTGCGGCGTGGTACTCGTCGCGCCCACCGAGAGCACCTCAAGTATGTCATCGGATGCACTTCCCAAGAAACAGCGACAAACAACAACTGCTGAATATGAAGGATTGCTTGCGGCCTCGAGATTGCAGCGAACTTGGGATTAAGAAGTTGATTGTCTTGGGAGATTCTCGGTTGGTGGTCGGCAAGTTAACAAGAGCTATCGAGCCCTTTGATGGAAGCTTATGTAGATGAAGTGAGGAAGCTTGAGGCGCTTTGAAGGTTTGCGAGATGGAGCATGTCGAGCTCAAAATGAAATCGCGAGATGGCCTTTCAAAATGTGCTTGATGAAGTTACAGTGGAACCAGGAACCTTCTTGCTCAAGTTGACTCAACCCTCCGTCACGCCATCAATTAGGCGACCCAAGAAGAAAAATTGGTCTCTGGCGACTATTTGCGGCGGATCTCCTGAGCCGCCGCCAAGGTCCCTAAGATCAGCGGCGGGGCGAGGAACAGTTTGCTCCTATGGATCCTCGGATCTGTGCACTTGAAACAAGTGTTCCCGACAAGCCTTGCCCGGCAAGCTTGCGAGGACCTTCAACCCAGCGAGAACCAAAGATCCTTGCCATAGAAGTTGAGGTCCCGCAGCAGTCCTCCGCCATTAGTCCTTGCCGTTGAGCCTCGAGCTCCGGCATGGGCGCAAGCAGATCGTCCGCTTCTTGCAAAGCTGGAGAACTTCCAGCGACCACGAAGAAATAGAAAGGGTAACAGACAGTCAAGTATGTACCAGTTCGTGGACAGCGAACTGTCTGAAGAAAACTCAATGGTGTCGGTGAAGTGCATCTCCGGGGAAGATGGGCGAAGCTGCTTTGGCGAGATACATGGAGGCATATGTGGCCACCACATTGGCGCAAGGGCACTTATCGGAAAGCTTTCCGGCAAGGGTTCTTTGGCAAAAGCCCTCAAGATGCAATTGCACTAGTAACCAAGTGTGAAGCGTGCGATTCCATGCAAGCAGATTCACCGGCCAGCTCAAGCTCTCAAACAATCCCTCTATCCTGGCCCTTCTCGATGCAGGGGCTCGATATCCTCGGCCCCTTCCCGTCTTTGTCGGGGCTTTGAGTACTTATGCGTAGCAATCGACAAGTTCACAAAGTGGCGAAGTGGAGCAGTGAGAAAGGTGACAACCGTCGGTCGGTCAAGTTCTTCAAGTCAATTGTGTGCGTTTGGGATCCCTAAGGATTATCACCGACAGCGGTACACAATCCTGCCCGCACCTTCATGCGATCGTCCAAGACCTTGGCGCCAAGGCTGCCGCTTCGTTGCTCACCCAGGAGCAGCGGTCAGCGAAAGGGCCAATCTGAAGTGCTGCGCGGACTCAAGACAAGAACTTTCGACAAGCTGCGCAAGTGCGGAAGAAATTGGATAGAAGGAGCTGCGGCGGCTCTTTGGTCGTCGAACAACACCGTCGAGCCACGGACAGACACCCTTTGCTCTAGTCTACGGGCGAAGCAGTTCTCCCCACGGAACTTCGTATATGGATCTCCTCGAGTGCTGCGCTTACGATGAAGCTTGAGCAAAACAAGCTGCAACAAGATAACGCATTGCTCCTCGAGGAGGGGCGTCTCGAGCTCTTTACGAGCTGCCGATACCAGCAAGCCTTGCGCGCTACCATAACCGCAAGGTCAAAGCCGAGAGTCTCGAGGAAAGCGACCTTGTTCTTGGCGTGTTCAGTCCGCCAAGAATTCCAACAAGTTGGCCTTGAAGTGGGAAGGCCCTTATCGGGTGAGACAAGTCACGAGGCCGGCTGTCGCCTCGAGACCGAAGAAGGCTTGCGATGGTAACTCTGGAACATAGAGCATCTTCGTAAGTTTTACCCATAAAGCGCGGTTGCGTGATCGCTCCGGCAACCACCTTTTATACAAAAGCTTTACGCCGTTGCATGTAACCCTTTGTACAAAGCGAGCGCGAGACCCGTGCAGCAATAAAGTTTCCGTGTTTTGCGTTATTTGCCTTTTCCATGCTCTTCTTAGCCATTTGCATGAGTTATTTGGCATCTTTTAAATGCGACCGCCAAGTCCGGCAAGCAATAAGCGCCGAGAATATATCTTTTCCTTCTTCTCTTTCCTTGGCTCTTAAACAAAAGAAACATTCCTCGTGCACAAGTTTGCGGGGAAGGAAGTGGAGGATGAACCAAGTGCTGTTCAAGAAGAAAGCTTGCGGAGAACAGCTCAAAGTTTTAAATTTTAAGTTGCCTTCCTTGAACAACCACACTTCGTATGGAAAACTTGTGCTCGGAGGAACCTACCCGTGGATAGCCGTACCCTTATCTTGTTTTCGAGCGCGCTCGACGATTTAAGTGAGTCGCGACAAAGTGTTGCGCCCTTGTTTCGTTTCGAGTCCGCTCAGCAAGCTAAGTGCGTTGCGGCAAGCCATGGCAAGGTTGCTTGCCGGCAAGTCCTTGGCTAGCAGGCTGCTTCGAGTTTGACACTCAGCACTCGCGGCAAGGGCTCCTTGCCGGCAAAACTCCTAGAAGCATAAAGTTAAAACGTGCGAAGTTGAGAATCAAAACAAGGGAGATAGCACCGCGTCTGCTGATCAAAATAAAGGTAATATCTTACAGGGGATAACTGGTCATAATGACTAATGAGTTCATAGCAACACTGTGCACAACAAAGAAAGATGAAGATAAGAGGCCTAGTCTGCGGTGCGCCCTCCATCACAGGATCTTGTTCACTTTGGCGATGATGTGGGCGACCTGCTCCTTGAGGGCCTCCATGTCGCGTCGGCCGGCAAGCTGCGGAGGGCGTTGGAGAGGTTCATACGGGGTTGCGGTATCTCGATCTTCGTCGACCGCGCTCCATGGTTCCAGCGCGCTGGTGGCGCGCCTCCTCGGCGAGCTCTTGCGGGATCTTCTTCATGATTTGCAAGAGCTGGCGCGACCCCCGAAGAAGAGGCTGAGCTTGGCTGTGGGCGAGTTTGGATCCGGGGAGTAGATGAGATGCTCCGGTTTCGGCGCCCGGCAACTCGATCGATGGCGGGACCGAAGATACTAAGTCTTGGTCCATATCTCAACAATGCAGCGAAATCCTCGGCTGCTTTGTTGGCACCGGCCACTAAGGATCGCTCCTCGCGGAGCTCCTCCTTGACTTAGTTTCTGGTCCCGGGCAGCGTCGGCGAGTCCTTGGTATGAAATTCTCTGCTCAAGATCCTCGGCGGAGTCCTTGGCGGTCTTGGCTCGTCGCCCTTCTCGGCAAGGCGCGCTGGAGCTCTGAGTTGGTGTGGGCGTACTTCTCGCGCTCCGTGGTGGCCCGGCGATCTTCTCGAGTCCACCTTCAACAGCTCCTCGATTCTTGCGACCTTGGCGGCAAGATCTTCCTTAGCGGCCTCGCGCCACCCCAGCGTCTTCGCTTCCTTCAATTCCCGCCAAGGGCTTGCTCCCGGCGGCAAGGTCTTCCTCGTGGGCGTCAAGAGCAACCTTTAGCTGGTTGAGCTCCCCTTCTCGCCGGGACAGCTCCACTCCGGCGAGCCGTTGCTGCTCTTGACCTCGGCTTTCTCCGGCAGCCACCCTTCATCTTGCCCGGCGAGTTGCTCCGTCTCTCCGCCACCTCGCGGAAACAGCCTGGTTAGCGGCGCTGAGCTCCGCCGCCGCCTCTCCATCTCCTCGGCGGCCTTAGCGGCAAGGGCCTCCGGGAAGCAAGCCGCTGTCTGCGGCGGTAAAGGGCGAGGCTGGTGAAGCGGCTTCTCCTCGTCGAGCCCGCCCGCTCCGCCGAGCCCCTCGGCGACCTTCAAACCAGCGGGCGAGATCTCCCGTCGAAAGCCTCGCCCTCGCGGGGAATCGCGACAGCGAACCCGACATCCGGATGAAAGCGCCGTTGGGGCTTCAAGTAATGCCGGGCCGTTCTTCTCCGGCGGAGGGTGCGGCGACCAGCGCGGCACTCGGCGCTCCGCAGCCTCCGGGCGATGGTGCGGTCGCCGTCCCCTCTCCGGCGCTGCGTGCGGCGAAGCGATCTCTAGCGGGGAGACTTCGGCGGCTCCGCCGCGTCCTCGGCAACAGGGCGTCGTTGCCGCCACCCTGCCGTCCTCCTCCTCCTCAATAGCGGCCTCCGTTTCCATCCGCTCGGGGAGGAGGAGGATCTTGAAAGAAGAAAAGAAAAAAGCAGTTCAAGCAAATATCCAAAAAAGCGGCGCCAAGAAGGCGAGTTGCGAGAACTTACTTTGGCGGACATTTTCGTGGCGGGCTCTCTTGCGAGAACAATCCCTTGCGGAGTGGCGCCCTCGCGGACTATTCACCCTTGGCGGAGTACCGCCCTTGGCGGGCGCTCTCCCTTCTTTGGGAGTCCAACCTTGGCGGGGATGGAGGGACTGCCCGGCTCCTTAAGGCGACCTCCGGATGCTCCTGCGCTGCGGCCCGTCTCTACGAATCAAGGCGAACCGTCAAGATATTGAAACAAGATGAAATCCCAGAGCCAGCGGCAGCGAAGGTGCAGGACCGGACTTCTGGGGGGGCTGTCTTTGAGGCTGCCCATCGGGACAGCGCTCGGGTCCGTCAAGCTTGGATCCGGCGCATCCCCGGTCGCCTCGGCAGGCGAGTCGTCTGCGACCTCGACCACGGGCACCTTGGCTCTCTTCGCCGCCCGCTCGGTCAAGGTCCTGAAGTCAACACAAGAAACAAGATTAGCCTCAACAATAATCGCTGCGAAATTTAAGAAGATGAGGATCTTGGGTACTTACTCCTGTTCCTCCTCGTCGTCTTCACTCAAGGCGGAATCATCTTCACTGGGTTGCATCGGCGAGGAGGCAGGAGGCGAGGCCCTCTCGGGCGCTTGGCGGTCCTGTGGCGAGACCCGAAGCGAGCCAGGCCGCTGCTCCGCCCGAGACCCTGCCCCTCGGCGCCCGGCCCTTGGCGCCCTTCTGGGAACTGCTTGGCGAGTCGCTTCCGCCATGTCTGGTCGCGCAGGTCGCCCGGGCGGCCCATTCCCAGGGCTTGCGCTGCCGGCGAGTGGCGATTGCCGGGGGCTTGCGTGCTCGCCTCCGCCGCAGCCTTGCGGAGGCAGCGATGGAGAAGCGTTTGGGGCTCGCCCGGGGGAGGTTTCCGGCAGCGCGAGGCGTCGTCGTCGTAAAGTCCGTGGACCCGCGGCATCATCGGCGACGCGGCGTTCTCCCCTCCTCCTCGCCCGGCTGGCTCGCGGGCCGCGCCTGCGCTGCGACCCCTTTTCCTTTGGCGTCCCGCTCCCTCCGGCGCCTCTGCTCCTCCGGCGGCACCACCGCTTGCGCGACTTCACCACGATTCCATGGATCCCGGTGCCTCGAGAAGGGACCCGGCAAGCGTGCGGGAGGAAATCGTAGCAATCTGCAGATCTCCGCCACCTCCGGCAGTAGGACTCCTCCGCAGCCTCCGCCTCCTCGGGCGTACAGCGAATTTTCCTGCGCTGCTGCGGCTGCGGCGCCTCTTAACCGAGAGGCTATGTCTGACTCTGGTCCGTGGTGTCCCGTGTCAGCCCGGATCTCGTCCTTGTTTTTCGCCACCTCCTCAAGGGTGTCGAAGAAGTTGAGATATCGATGGCTCGGGCGGAATCCATGAGCGCTCTCACGCCCGTGTGAGTCACTGCGGGCATCATGGCGAGGCGATCGAGCTACGTTGTTGCAAAGGGCACCACTCCCGGGGAAGCTGAACCACTCTGGATGGGCGGGTCGTGTTGAAAGCTCCGGACCATCCCCTCGGCTCAGCGTCGTGAAGTTGAAGTTCAGCCGGTCGCAGCCTCATTATATCCCTGCGCGCCATACTCCCGGGCGGCCTTTTCTGTCTTGGAGAGAGGCGTCTGGCGGCGGAGAATCTGCGCCTACGCTGCAATGGACAGCCCGCTTGCCGGAGGCGAAGGATCCGGATGAGAACGGCGTCGAGCTAACGTCGTCGAGTCAGCTCGCTCCAATCTGCCGCGCTCAATGGGCGTGGTGCGGCGTGATGAAGGGTTCGGCTCGTCCTCGGCGATCCAGCACCATTCTGCGCCCTCTTCCACTGATCACGGAGCTCCCGGCAATCTGACCTCTTCAAGTTGAGACGGAAAAGCCAAGAAATCCCTCGGAGAGGGGGAACGGGCTCCGCTCTCGGAGTAAAAATGCTGAGCAGAGCTACATTTGGGTATATCCTATGAAGTTTTCACACATATGTGCGAAAACCGCCATTGTGAGACGGCGTTGGGGGTGAAATCAAGAAGGTGGAAGCCGTATGTGTTCATGATGTCGCGAAGAATTCAGAAAAAGGAGGCAAAGACCGCGATGGAAGAAAGTCTGCGAAGAAATAGTACCCTTGAGATAGTTGTCCATGGTGGCGGCGGATGGGCTCTGGTCGAGGATCTTGTTGAGGTCCTCTTGGACCCGAACAAGTACTTGCCCCGAGTTCTTGGCGCCCGAGCATGGGCGAAAGCAGCGTTCTCCCTCCGCATCTGGCGAGCTCTTCCGCTTGCTCAGTTTCTCCTTCTTGGCCTTCTCCGCCTTCTCCTTCCCTTTCGGTCTTGGGGCCATGGCGAGGCGGTGAGGAAGGAGGGCGAAGAATCCGGCAGCGCCCTTGACGCAAGAAGCAGGTGAGGAGATCTCGGGGCGGGGCGCAAGAGGGTTTTGGCGGAGGAAGAAGAAGCAATGAAAGCAATGGAGGAACGCGCTGCTTCCTCTATTTTTATGGGGAAGTGGGGCGTTCCGCTCTCCTCATTAAAGGACATGGGCACGTCCTATCCACGGCCGCATAATCGGCGTCTTTGCTGCAGGAAAGCGGCGAGTCTGGCAGATTCGGACAGCGCCATGGGCTTCTGTGCCCGTGCTGCATCTTGGGCTGGCCCAACAGCGCTCGGCACCGTGTGTAGCCCAGGCCGGGGGCTCTGTCGGTGTACTAAGGTAGGGTACCTCGGTACCCCAACGTACTGCAGGCGTCGCGACTCCCATAACTAGATCCACCATATGCTTGCGGAGATCATTCCCTCCATACCAAGCCATTCAAGAACAAAGTGTACAAGGCGGAGCTCAAGACCCGGCAAGAGGCTTGCGGGAAGGCCGTTCAGGCTCAAGATTCGTTACTCATGCAAGTCCCGGCGAGAGGGCTCGCCGGGAGACAAAGATCACATCGCGAAGACACGCCTCGGCGCTACTCGCGTCGGCGAGGCCGAGGCGGCAAGTCATAGACCGACAATCTCCGGGCCGGCAAGATCAAGACCCGGCAAGGTGCTTGCGGGAAAGCTATCTCGTGCCGCACTCCAAGTCATCTGCCCGCGTCGCCTTCAACTTTCTCGAGGCAGCGTGGCGGGTGGGCATCTTTGCATGGGGGTGCGGTGGCACTCCGCAGTGATGGCTCCATCGCCGTGGCAAGCGGAAACGCAATGGCGGGAGCTTTTGAGGCGGCGGCGGCGGGCATGAAATGCTCTTGTCCCCCTCTGTCAAAAGTAGGTAGAATCCTTTGTTCAAGCCTTTGTGGCTGCCTTGTTCCCCTTGTTCAACTACCACCTCTTTTACGTTTTACCCCTCTCTCCTCGTTGACACTGTCGGTGACCCTTGCCCTATAAAGGAGGCCCATACTGCGTGGGAGGTTGGACTCATTGCAACTCTCACGCTCGGGTAGCAGCTCTGTAGCTCTCAGGGCTCCCGAGCCTAATACAACACAAAGCAGCGGTGGGGTTTCTGCGACCATCGTGGCCAAGCTGGGTAAAAATCTCCCGCGTGCATCGCCTCGATCTGCTCTTCGCGCATCCTCCGCCCTCGTACCGAACTCACGAAGGGGCCGTCCCCGGCCCCATAGGTGTCGCGCCCCATCGCGCCCGACAAATAACTACTTGCATTGGATGTATATTTTATATATAACTAATATATGTCCAATAATTCTGGAACATTTTATGTGGTTTGGTATATTTTAGTTCTAGCCACATAATTATTTTCAGGATTTTATTAAATGGTTTAGTATTTTAGTAAACCAAAACAAAACAGAAAAAAAATAAGCAGAAACAACGAGAGAGAGAGAGATAGTACTGGACCTACCTTGAAGCCCACAGGATAACAGCCCTGCTGCGGCCCGTTCTTTGTGCAGCCCGGCTGCCGATCATCTTCCTCCCCTCGCCAGAAGCGGCTGCGTCTTTGGGCCTTTGCCTGCGTCGGCGCCGACCACCTCTGCCCTTGCTTTGGAGGCCTCTCCTTACGTCCTAATCCAGCGTGCAGGGCGGTGCCACGCGACCCATGGCCCCTCTCCTCTCTCCCTCGAGCGCTCTCCCCCTCCTCTGTTCTCCCCTCACGAAACGCGCCCGCGCCGCCAGAGAACCACCGTGGCCACCGCCTTCCCTCGCCTCTCCGACCGCGCGGGATCTCCGCCTCCTCGCTCTGAAGCTCTCCACCGAGCCACACAAGCGGGCGCCCGTGGGCTGTCGCCGATGCCATCTTCGCCTCCGATCGCCGTGGATCTTCGTCGCCGCCCCGCCGTCTGCAGCGCTTCCCGAGCTTCGCCGAAGGCGCCACGGAACCGCAGATGAGCTCCTGCCCGTTCCCTCTCTCCGTTTAGCCGTCGCCCGCCGTAGCCTTCTCCCCACCATGGCGAAGCCTCTCGCCGCCGTCCATGTCGCGCCGTCGCCCTAGCCGCAGCCGCAACCGAGCACGTCACCGTGCTCCTGGTGCCATGAAGTGCCCTGAGCCCCGGGTGGCCTCCCGTCGCCCGTAACCGCATGCCCTTTCGAGCCCGAGCTCCGGCCGCCGCCTCGAGCTACTGCTCGCGACTCCAGCCACCCAGCTCCCTACTGCTCCACTAGATGCGCGCCTGCTAGAGCTCTCCAACAAGCCCAAGAACGGCCTCGCCCGTGCCCTGTAGCGCGTTTCCGACGGCCGCCACCGTCTCGGGCCTCGCCGGCGTCGAGTCGCCGGCGGGTTTGACCCCGCTGACCCCGTTTGACCACGGGTGGGCCTAGTTGACTCCTCTGAGTCAATGACATGTGGGCCCCCCCTCTGCTAACTACATCTAATTAGTTTTAACCAAGATTAGTTAGTTTAATTAACTGCTGACATGCGGGACCCACTGGTCAGTTTGACCTGGACCACGCCCGTTGACTGCTGACGTCACAGTGACGTCATCTTGTATGATAACTTTTTACGGATTTATTTTTATACAGGAAATTCCAGAAAATAACTAAAACTTCTAAAATTCATAGAAAATCAACCGTAGCTCCAAATCAAACAAATTATATATGAAAAAGGATCAGAAAAATCCAATCTATCCATCTGTACCATTTTCATGCACGTTAGAACAACTTACAGCTGCTGTTTAGCACAAATCATATTAATGGCATTTAAACCTTCACATATGGAGTTTGAATTTGAACCTATGGTTCAAACCAACTTCATTTAACTTGCTGCTAGTTGCATTAGCTCAAACAACAGCATATTGCCATGACATTATCATGCATCATATTTGTTGCATTACATTGATTGTGTCCCTCTTTATTTGCGATGCTGTCCCCTCTCGATGAGGCGTGGTTTGACGATGAGTTCGATGACACCGATGAAGAAGTATAATATCTTGAAGTGCCGGGCAAGCAAAACCCCTTGTTCATTCGGATACAATCCCACTCTCGCTCCTGCTCTATTTTCTGCATTAGGACAACAACGATACAATTGTTACTTGCTGCGGTAGTTGAACCCCTTTATCCTCTGCATGACTGTCATTGCCACGATAAATAGATGAAACCCACTAGCATGAGTAGGAGTTGTTTGAGCCCTGATGTGCCTACTCATTCATGCTTGTTTGTCATGCTGCTATTGCTTAGAGTTGTGTCGGTCGATTCATCGAGGGATGAATCGGAGGTGTGTGAACATGTCCTCTTGCTGTGAGCTAAGTGTGTGAACACGATTTGGTAAAGGTAGCGGTGAGAGGCCATGTAGGAGTACATGGTGGGTTGTCTCATTCAGCCGTCCTCGGGGCTGAGTTACGTGTTTGTGATCCATGAGCAGTTACTACCCGCATTGGAATGCTTAAGTGCCCTCTCGGCTTCTTAATCACCCTTGTTCTCTGTCCGGGATTTGCAACTAGTTTACGGTGTTTGTAGGTAGTGCTATTTTTCTACCAAGTGGCACCCGGCGAGAACAGGCTTAGGACAGACTAAACACCGTGGCCTGGTGTGCAAGTGGCACCGGATGGTGGGCTCGGGAACCCTGCACACATCGTTTGGGGCCGTGGCGACACCCGGCGGATCTCCTTGCGGATGGAACCGAATAGGCGATAAAGCTGGGCGAGAGACTTGAGTGTTTAGGTAGGTCGTGGCCGACTCCTCGCTGGCTTCCGCTTGAAGGTTGCGGTACATGGCGTGTCTGAGGCGATAAGTGGCGAGGCGTGTGTGAAGAAGTACACCCTGCGGGGTTATCATTATCTATTGAATAGCGGTTCCTCGGATATGGAAGCTTGGACCTTGCATAGTTCATAGACAAGTGAAAGTGGATACTCTAAAATCGCAAGATAAGCGTGAGTGCTATGGATGGTGTCCTCGTGCGGAGGCGGAGGCGGATCCATAGTGGTGTATTGATATGGTGAATATGTGGACTCGTGTGCACCTCAAAAGAGTTACTTGCGATCGTAGTTTAGGATAGCCACGAGTCAAAGCTGGCTTGCTCTTTGTTAAACTCCACCATCCCTTTGTTGATAATGATGCATATGTAGTTAGTTACGATGTAAGTCTTCTGGGTACATTTGTACTCACGTTTGGCTATTTTATGTTTTGCGAGAGAGACCTCGGTCTCGCTAGTAGTTCCGCGTGGACTTCGACGTTTAGCTTGTTACCTCAGCTACGATCTTGTGCCCTCGGCAGGATCTGGTAGATAGTTAGGCTTCTAAGCCTTTTTCATTTGTAGATGTCTGTACTCAGACATGTTAAGCTTCCGCGTGTGCTTTGACTTGTATGCTCTGAATGTTGGGTCATGAGACCCCTGTTTGTAATATCTCGCTCCTCGGAGCCTATTGAATAAATACTTGAGTCGTAGAGTCATGTTGTGATGCCATGTTGTATTTGCACATATCGAGCATATTGTGTGTATGTTATTGAAATGCTTGGTATGTGTGGGATCTAACTATCTAGTTGTTTATCTTTAGTAGCCTCTCTTACGGAAATGTCTCCTAGTGATTCCCTTGAGCCATGGTAGCTTGCTCTGCTCGGAACACTTAGGCTGGCGGCATGTGTCCTTCTTCGTTCTGTATGCATCTCTTGAGAAATGTCACGCGTTAGTCTGGAGTCTGTTAGCCCTTCTGGCCGGTTTGCGAGTCTGCTAGCCAGTGCTACTGCCGGAACTTACTCGTGATGACCGACCACGTTCGATCTTTGGGTCATGGATGCTGTCCTGTAAGTCTATGCCACTTTGGGTTTACGACTAGCCATGTCAGCCGAGCTCCTTATCATATGGATGCTAGCGACACTATCATATCGTGTGCCAAAAGCGCCAAGCGGTCGAGCAAAAGTAAAGCGACACCCGTGGGAATACCGTGCGTGAGGCCGCAAAGTGATATGAGGTGTTACATGCTAGATCGATGTGGCATTGAGTCGGGGTCCTGACACCTCTAGATCACGTTCGTTCCAAAAATCACGCTCCCAAAGGTTTCATTCCGTTTGGACTCCATTTGATATTCCTTTTCTTCGAAACACTGAAATAGGCCAAAAACCAGCAATACGGGCTGGGCCTCCTGTTAGTAGGTTAGTCCCAAAAATGATATAAATGTGTAAAGTAAAGCCCATAAACATCCAAAATGGGTAATATACTCGCATGGAACAATCGAAAATTATAGATACGTTGGAGCGTATCAAGCATCTAAGCTTAATTCCGCTCGTCCTCGGTAGGTAAATGATAAAAACAAATTTCGATGTGGAATGCTACCTAGCATAATTCCAATGTAATTTTATTTATTGTGGCATGAATGTTCAGATCCAAATGATTCAAAATAAAAGTTCATATTGACATAAGAAATAGTAATACTTCAAGCATACTAATCAAGGCAATCATGTCTTCTCAAAATAACATGGCTAAAGAAATTTCATGCCTACAAAAATCATATAGTTAGGCTATGCTTCATTTTCGTCACACAAAAATGCTCCCAAATTATACACCTTCGATGACAAGCCAAGCAATTGTTCCGTACTTAAATAATCTCAAACTTTTTCAACTGTCACACAATACATGGCGTGAGCCATGGATATAGCACTATGGATGGAATAGAATATGATGATGGGGATTGTGTGAGAAGACAAAAAGAAAGTCTCACATTGGCGAGGATAATCAGCGGGCTATGGAGATGCCCAGCAATTGATGTCAACACGAGGTAGGGATTGCCATGCAGCGGATGCACTAGAGCTATAAATATATGAAAGCTCAACAAAAGAAACTAAGTGGGTGTGCATCCAACTGTAACGCCCCGGATTCGATGCGCCAGGTGTCTGCCAGTTATTCGCCGTCATTGCCATGTCATTTTCTTGCGTGTTGCATTTTAACATGTCATCATGTGCATCTCATTTTGCATACATGTTCATTTCTGCATCCGACCATTTCCCCTTTGTCCGTTTTGCAATCCGACACTCCCACACGCGCCCGTCGCCCCTCTCAGACCTTATTTCGTGAGCGGGATAAAAACATTCTCGAAATGAGCCGAGATTTTCCGAGTGGCCTTGGTATAACACCGGTAGACCGCCCGTCAAATTTCGTTCCATTTGGAGGTCGTTTGATGCCCCAACGGTTAACCGCATAGCTCGAAACCCCTCTTTCTTTGCATCCCAATACCCCTCCAAAGTGGCCCAATAACCCATCCAAACCCTCTCCATGCTCTCGGTCGTTCGATCACGATCGTGTGGGCGAAAACCGCTCCCGATTTGGACTCTCCTAGCTCCCTCTACCGATAAATTATTCCCCTCCCCCGATTTTGGGGATGAAACCCTAAATCTTCCCCTCCGCGCCGCGCTGGACATGTCCAACCCCGCGCCGGACGCGTCCAGCCGCCGCCCGTCCAACCTCGTCGCGCCCGTCGCCGCCGCCAGCCTCCACCGCGTCGCCGTGAGCCCAAAGCAGCCCTCCGGCCGGTTCGCCAGCGCCGCCCGTTCCTCGTCACCGCCGCCCGTGGCGCCCACCAAAAGCCCGCCGCTCCGCGCGCGCCTCGCGAGTGCCGCCCGCCGCGCCGCCGGCCCCTCCACCTTCGCGCCTCGCCGGCCGCGAGCTCACCGCCGCCATCCACCGTGGCCAGGCCGGCCCTGAGTCGCTGCCCTCCGCCACCAACCTACGCCGGAGCGCGCCGCTCCTCGCCGGCGTCCATCTCCGGCACCGCCCTGACCTCGCCGGAGTTCGCTCCCCACCGGATCTGGGCGGGTGGATGAGATCGACCCGTTCGCGGATCCAAACACCTGCCCCGTCCCCGGATCTCTCCATCCCGGGTCTTCTCCGTCCAGTTTTCGCGGGGTATAAATTCTTCGAAGTCCTGGAAATTTTACATTCTGGTGCAAACTTTGACATGCCATATCTCCTAGCATACTGCTCCGTTTTGCGTGAATGATATATCAAAATGTTCAGTGAGAGATGCTCTTCATTTCATTCCATTGTGCCATGCTTGTTTGAGTTAATCTTGATGCCCTAATAATCGTTGCAAGATTGCTATATGATGTTAAGCTGTTGTGCATTATGCAGAACTTGCTTATTTGTCTTTTTCATTGCATTTGTGTGTGCATCTTATGAGCTTGATATCTACATGAGTTTTGAGCTCGTCATGCCATATTTGCAGGTGTGCAATCCATGTATTTTGTGAGTCTTGTAGTGAGTGCATCGAGCTCGTGAAATCGCTACTTTACATTCTTTGTTTTGCTAGGCTGAATCTGTTACATCATGATGCTATGTTAACCTGCTGCTACAAGTCATTCTAGGCATAATCTCGAGATGTTCACTAAGGATGTTTTGTTATACATGTCATGCCCTATACATTCATTCCCCTGGTTGCATTAATAATCTGCTGTAACTTTTTTTATCTTGCTCCAAACTTGCTAAATAATGTTGCTGTCAAACTGTTAACATTAAGTTCAATGTTGCCATGATTTTTGTTAGTGATATAAGCATGCTATGAACTTTCTCTTGCCATGCTTGGCTTCATAAATATGTCATCTTGCTGTTGGTCACCTTGTCATGCCATGTATTGCTCTGTGGTGAGTGGTACAAGCTCACCAACATGCCTACTTATTGTTGTTCCTGCCATGTATGAATCTGTCATATCATTTGCCATGTTTGCATGGCTGCTACCATTTTTCTATTGATCTTTGGAATAAGTTCATTAAGGGAGTTTTGTTCCTTGTATTTAGTATTAGCATGCCATGCCTTTGTTTGACATGTTAAGTTCCTGTAACATGTTGTTTGATAGCTCTAAACATTGCAACCTGATGTTATTTCTGCCAAGTCTGTAAACTGTTATTATTTGCAATCTTGCCTTGTCCTTTTGAGCATGTTCTATTGATTTCTGGAGATAGCTCAGTGTTCATGTTTTGTCATGCTTTACCTGTACTTCAAGTCCATGTCTTTTGTTATTATGTTGAGGTGCTGTAGCTTATTGTTTTGATGCTTGCTAGATGCCTAGTTGCTGTTTTGGACAGCTTGTCCTTTAAACTTGTTTAGAGTGTATGTGTTGAACCGTTGCTCCGTTTCGAGTGTGCTCTATACGAAACTTGCTTGATTTTGCATGAAGTTTCATATTACCTTGTTTCATCCATGTTTTGAGAGTGTTTGCTTGATGTTTGTATGCATTTTGCATCAATGCCATGTTTAACTTGTTTTGCTCATATCTTCTAGGCCGCAGCTCCGAATTAAATGAACTTTATATGTAACTTGACTAGAATCTCGTGTAGATTATCTTTGTGCATCTTAACTTGCTGTTTAACAACTTGAACATAAGGTTTATTCAGTTCTGGACCAATTTCTAAATTTGCATATGAGGACTTACCGGAATTGTTATATGTTGTTTCCGGCCTCATTTAAACTTGCCTTGATATGTTGTTCTTGTTTGCATCATCTTTGCTATGAGTAGCTCCATGTAGCTTTGTCATGCATCATGCTTGTTGTGCATCATGTCTTGTCTATGTGTGGTGTGTTTACCATGTTGTGTGCTTCTTCTCGATAGTTCTTGTTTCATTGCGATCGTGAGGATTCATTTGTCTACCTTGGTTCGGCTTCATCCGTTCGGCTTCTTCATGGACTCGTTCTTCTTCCTTTCGGGATTTCAGGCAATATAACCGTCACCCTGGATCTCACTACTATCATTGCTATGCTAGTTGCTTCGTTCTATCGCTATGCTGCGCTACCTATCATTTGTTCTTCAAGCCTCCCAATTTGCCATGTCAGCCTCTAACCTTTTCACCCTTCCCAGCAAACCGTTGTTTGGATATGTTACCGCTTTGCTCAGCCCCTCTTATAGCGTTGTTAGTTGCAGGTGAAGTTGAAGATTGCTCCATGGTGGACATGATTATGGTTCGGATATCACAATATCTCTTATTTAATTAAGGCATCTATATACTTGGTAAAGGGTGGAAGACTCGGCCTTATGCCTGGTGTTTTGTTCCACTCTTGCTTCCCTAGTTTCCGTCATACCGGTGTTATGTTCCTTGATTTTGCATTCCTTACACGGTTGGGTGATCTATGGGACCCCCTTGACAGTTCGTTTTGAATAAAACTCCTCCAGCAAGGCCCAACCTTGGTTTTACCATTTGCCTCACCACCACCTACTTTTCCCTTGGGAGTCGCTCTCTCAAAGGTCATCTTTATTTTATCCCCCCCCGAGACAGTGCTTCTCTAAGTGCTGGTCCGAACTGGACTGCGGGGCCACCTCGGGGAAACTTGAGGTCTGGTTTTACTCGTAGGATGTCTCATCTGGTGTTGCCCTGAGAACGAGATATGTGCAGCTCCTATCAGGATTGTCGGTGCATCGGGCGGCTTTGCTGGTCTTGTTTTACCATTGTCGAAATGTCTTGTAAGCGGGATTTGAGGCTGATCGGGTCTTCTGGGAGAAGGAATATCCTTTGTTGACCATGAGAGCTTGTGATGGGCTAAGTTGGGACACCACGGAGGTATAAACTTCGAGAGCCGTGCCGCGTTTATGTGGAAGATGGGATTTTGTTAATGTCGGTTGTAGATAACTTGACACGATTTGAATTAAAGCGCATCAACCATGTGTGTAGCCGTGATGGTCTCTTTTTGGTGGTCAAGGAAGTGAACACGGTTTTGGGTTATGTTTGGCGTAAGTAGGGTTCAAGATCACTTCTTGATCATTGCTAGCTTCACGACCATTCCGTTTGCTCTCTTCTCGCTCTTATTTGCGTATGTTAGCCACCATATATGCTTAGTCCTTCTGCAACCTCACCACTTTACCCCTTCCTTACCCATTAAGCTTTGCTAGTCTTGATACCCATGGTAATGGGATTCTTTGAGTCCTCGTGGCTCCTGATTACTACAACGATTGCGGTACAGGTTATCACGATGATCATGGCCGAGAAGCGATGTTTGCTTGTTTTGGTGTTCTTCTTACATTTCTTCTTGATCGAGGATAGGTTCGGATCGGCAGACTGGAGCTAGCGGGGTGGATGTCGTTTGAGTTTACTGTTTGTGTTTCATCCGTAGTGGATGATGCTCTTATGTATGATGTTGTTGTATTCTTGGGGCGTTTGGGCCTTATATATGTATCTCCATCTATTATGTAATGTTGATGTAATGATATCCACCTTGCAAAAGTGTCTTCAAGATGCGCTTCTATCCTTGGTGGGACCTTGAGTTCCTTTAGGATAGGAATTAGCATCTTAGGCGTGTTTCTCAACTTGCTTGCTCACGAAGACCTAGGGCATTTTGAGGAAGCCCATGGTAGGAATATACAAGCCAAGTTCTATAATGAAAAATTCCCACTAGTATATGAAAGTGACAACATATGAGATTCTCTATATGAAGAACATGGTACTACTTTGAAGCACAAGTGTGGAAAAGAGATAGTAACATTGCCCCCTTTTTATTTATTTTCTTTTTTTCTTTTTTGGGCCTTCCTTTTTTTTTCTTTTGGCCTTTCTTTTTTCTTTGGCCTTTCATTTTTGGCCTTTTTTTATTTGGGGACAATGCTCTAATAATGATGATCATCACACTTTTATTGGTTTACAACTCATGAATTACAACTCAAAACTAGAACAAGATATGACTCTATGAATGCGTCGTCTCCAGCGTATCTATAATTTTGATTGTTCCATGCTATTATTTTACCCTTTTGGATGTTTATGGGCTTTATTTTGAGACATTTATATCATTTTGGGACTAACCTACTAACAGGAGGCCTAGCCCGTATTACTATTTTTTTGCCTATTTGATATTTGAAGAAAAGGAATATCAAGCGAGTCCAAGCGGAATGAAACCTTGGGGCGTGATTTTTGGAGCGAATGTGATCCGGAGAACTTGGAGTGCAAGTCAAGAAGCTTGCGAGGTGGCGAGGAGGCAGGAGGCGCGCCCACCCCTGCAGGTGCGCCCTATCTCCTGGGCCCCTGACGACCACCGGCGTGCTTCTTCCTCCTATATATACCTCGTGCCCGAAAACATCCAAGGAGCCAGCGAAACACTATTTCCACCACCGTAACCTTTTGTATCCATGAGATCCATCTTGGAGCCTTGGCGGCGCTCATGGGAGGTGGAATCGATCACGGAGGGCTTTTACATCAACACCATAGCCCCTCCGATGAGTTGTGAGTAGTTTACCATAGACCTTCGGGTCCATAGTTATTATCTAGATGGCTTCTTCTCTCTTTTTGGATCTCAATACAATGTTCTCCCCTTCTCTTGTGAAGATCTTTTTGATGTAAACTCTTTTTGCGGTGTGTTTGTCGAGATCCGATGAATTGTGGGTTTATGATCAAGTTTATCTATGAGAAATATTTGAATCTTCTCTGAATTCTTTTATGTATGATTGAGTTATCTTTGCAAGTCTCTTTGAATTATCAGTTTGGTTTGGCCTACTAGATTGATATTTCTTGCCATGGGAGAAGTGCTTAGCTTTGGGTTCAATCTTGCGGTGTCCTTACCGGTGTGAGAAAGGGTTGCAAGGCGCGTATTGTATTATTGCCACCGAGGATAAAAATATGGGGTTTATATCATATTGCTTGAGTTTATCCCTCTACATCATGTCATCTTTCTTAATCGTTACTCTGTTCTTATGACTTAATACTCTAGATGCATCTTTGGATAGCGGTTGATGTGTGGAGTAATAGTAGTAGATGCGAGGCAAGGTCGGTCTACTTATGCAGACGTGATGCCTATATACATGATCATGCCTAGATAATCTCATAATTATTAGCTTTTCTATCAATTGCTCGACGATAATTTGTTCACCCACCATAATACTTATGCTATCTTGAGAGAAGCCACTAGTGAAACCTATGGCCCCCGGTTCTATCTTTTATCATATAAGCTTTCAATCTACTTTTATTTGCATCTTTGCTTTTTGCATCTATATTATAAAATACCAAAAATACATTTATATTATCATACTATCTCTATCAGATCTCACTTTCATGAAGTGGCCGTGAAGGATTGACAACCCCTTTATTGTGTTGGTTCTTGAGTTCTTTGTTTGTTTGTGTAGGTCGTGGGACTTTTGAGGAGCCTCCTCTTTGGATTGATACCTTGGTTCTCAAAAGCTGGGAAATACATACGCTACTATTGCTGCATCACCCTTTCCTCTTCAAGGAAAACCAGCATAAGCTCAAGGCGTAGCAAGAAGGATTTCTGGCGCCGTTGCTGGGGAGGTCTTCGCTCAAGTCAAGACATACCAAGTACCATCACAAACTCATCTCCCTCCCATTTACATTATTTGCCATTTGCCTCTCGTTTTCCTCTCCCCCACTTCACCCTTGCCGTTTTATTCGCCCTCTCTTTCTCAATCTCCTCTTGTCTTTTGCTTGCCTTTTTTCGTTTGCTCGTGTGTTAGATCGTTTACCTTGTAGTTATGGCTAGTCCTCCTATCCTTGTTATTACTCCCGAACATGAAATTCTCAATTTTAAGCAAAGGGAGGGAGAAAATTTAAAAGATGCTTGGCATAGAATGTGCAATGCTCAAAATAAATCTACTAGGAAGCTTTCTACTTCCGTACATCTTCGCAATTTTTATGTAGGCATTACTCCTTGGAATATATGTGTTCTTGATACCGTTACCAGAGGGGATTTCCTGAGTAGCCATATGTTTGATGCTTACAATGCTATGTTAGATTTGTTTGTCCCACCACCTCTTTTGGTTAATGGAACTGTTTTAACTTTAGAACATGTTATGCAACGGCTTGAGATTATTGAAAATAAAATTGCCACTGTTGAGTTGATTGAGAATTTGGATAAAAAGATTCATAATCACATTACCCAATATGGATCTAGGGTTGGAGTTACTTTGAAAAATCTTAAAGAGAAAGAACCTATAGTTAATGAAAAAATAGATCTAGATTCTGCAAGAATCGGTAAACTTGAGGATATCATTACCAACTTAGGTTCCGCGTTTTCTTCCATGAAAAACACTCCAAAACCCCCTACCAAAACTGCCAAGCTTATTTATGTTCCTAAAAATAAGGGTTATTCTTCTAGTAAGGGAGACGCGGATCTCAATTCCATAAGTGTTCATCCCAATTGTCTCTCTATCGTTAAGGAACCTTTTGCTACAAATGAATTTCTCGAATTTTTGCCTAAAAGTTTAATCATTACTAAGAAGGGAGAAACCCCTAAAGATCATAAGTGCTCTATTGAGTAATTTAAGTGCTAAAGATGGCACTACTTAGATCTATCTTCGCTTTTATGCCTAGCTAGGGGCGTTAAACGATAGCGCTAGTTGGGAGGCAACACAATTTTATTTGTGTTTTTTGTTTTTCTTCCTGTTTAGTAATAAATTTTGAATATACCTTCTGTTTAGATGTGTTTTTGTGTTTTAATTAGTGTTTGTGCAAAGTAGAACCTATAGGATAACCTATAATGATAGTTGATTTGATTCTGCTGAAAAACAGAAACTTTGCACGCACGAAATTAGTTCTGTTAAATCTCAGGAATGTGCTTTTGCGTTTATTATTTTTTCTGCTGATCGATAGACAAATTTTCCAGGACTTCCTATTTTGGTAGGATTTTTAGAGTTCCATAAGTTTGCTCTGATTTATTACATTTTTTGTGATTCTGTTTTTAGTGTGTTGTTTGCTTATTTTGATGCATCTATGGCTAGTAAAATAGTTTATAAACCATAGAAGTTGGAATAAAGTATGTTTAACACCAAATTAAATAAATAATGAGTTCATTATAGTACCTTATGTGGTGGTTTTGCTTTCTTTCACTAGCAGACTTATAAGATTTCTGTTGAGTTTTGTGTTGTGAAGTTTTCAAGTTTTGGGTAAAGCTTTGATGGACTATGGAATAAGGAGTGGCAAGAGGCTAAGGTTGGGGATGCCCGTGGAACCCCAAGATATTCAAGAATATCCAAAAGCCTAAGCTTGGGGATGCCCCGGGAAGGCATCCCCTCTTTCGTCTTCGTTCATTGGTAACTTTACTTGGAGCTATATTTTTATTTGCCACATGATATGTGTTTTGCTTGGAGCGTCGTGTATTATATTAGTCTTTGCCTTTTAGTTTACCACAATAATCCTTTCTGTACACACCTTTTGGGAGAATCCCACTTGATTAGAATTTGCTAGAATACTCTATGTGCTTCACTTATATCTTTTGAGTTTGATAGTTTTTGCTCTAGTGCTTCACTTATATCTTTTAGAGCACGGCGGTGGCTTAATTTTGAAGAAATTGCTAGTTTCTCATGGTTCACTTATATTATTTTGAGAGTCTTTTAGAACAGCATGGTATTTTCTATGGTTATAAAATTGGTCCTAGAATGGTAGGCGTCCAAGTTGAGTATAATACAAACTATCATAGGAAGTGAATTGGATGCTATGATCAATTTGATGTGATAATTGTTTTGAGATATAGAGGTAGTATTGTTAGAGTCATGCTAGTGGGTAATTATGAAATTGAGAAATACTTGTGTTGAAGTTGGCAAGTCCCGTAGCATGCACATATGGTAAAAGTTGTGTGACAAATTTGTTGCATGAGATGCTCTTTTAATTGCCTTCCTTATGAGTGGAGGTCGGGATCGCGCGATGGTTAAATCCTACCAACCCACTAGTAGAAAGAGGTCAAACGTGAAGCACATTAGTGCGGTTTGTATTAGAGCGGCACTAATGTATACATAGTGCCGGTTCAGCGGCTAGCAGAACGCTCTCATTAGTACCGGTTAGTGGCTAACCTTTAGCTTGGTTAGTGCCACGAACGGTACTAATAAGCGTGGTGGCAAGATGTTGTCGATCTGGGCCCCTCCGGCACCTTTAGTACCGCTTCGTGCCACGAACGGTACTAAAAGGTAAATCTATAAACCCTTCATCCACCAGAGCTCGCTCTGTTCTTCCCCTTTCCCCTCTCTCTCTGTTCTTCCCTCTTCCTCTCGAGCTCATCACACATTTTGCCCAAAATTTGTCAAGATTTGAAGGCCCCATCCATTCAAATGATCACAAAGGTTAGCAACTTTGTCCTTTCATCTCTCATTGCTAGATTAGCTCTTGCAATGCTTTATATAGTTACTAATTTGTGAGTTTAGTAATTTGGGAGGAAATATATATATGTGCTAGTATTTGATTTATATGCAATTTGAGGTCAAAAATAACACTTAGTTTGCATATGTAGGTGTGGTTTACTTAGTGCCTTCTAAATCTCCATCGTAAGCACCGTCGATCGCCCGCACCGTCCCATTGCCGGCACCACCTTGTGGTGAGCCTCTTGTTCATGAAATTTTATATAAAAATTTGATGTTTGTGTGATTTGGATATATAGTTAATCATGTAATAATTATCTTACCCGTACGTTGTTTGTTATACATAGTGCCATGGTTTTGATATCCGTCCCCGTCGGCCCTCGTCCTTGTTATGATTCGGATGTGGTATATTCTCTTTTAAAACTATTAGTTGCATTTTGTGTTTATGACAAATTATGCCCATCAATGACATAGATATTTTTATCTAGGAGGTATGTGAACCAGAAATTCCAACCGACCATATTGTCGAGAGGTTAAATTTAGTTGAAAGAGCAGACGAGTACTTGAAAGAAAAATTGAAAAGAATTCAGGGGGAGAAGATGGAATTGGAGTTGCATGTTGCCGATGTCGTCGATGATCACAAGATCAAGATGGAGAAAATGCGCTTGAAGAATAGAAAGATTAGAAAATATTCCATCGATAGTGAGGCTTGGTATCATTATGCTGTTGGATCAATTGTTACCTTAGTTGCAATCTTGATCGCATTTGTTGTTGCATTTAAATGCTTTAGCTAGAGAGTTATTTGTTTGTTGCATTTAAGTGTTGTATGAACTTTATGTATGAACTTGTATTAATTTGGTCTATTCGATTGTTGTGTAATGAAGATGAGCGGCAATGGATGTCGATGACCGATGCTCACCCCATTCGTTGAGGCGTGCATACTTTTACGCTTGCTTGGTGAAGCAAACAAAGCGGGCGGATGGTTTTATGCCTTGTCCATGTGGTATGCTGTAAGAATGGTCACAATTACTCTCGTCAAGAACCATTCCGTCCACTGTTTGAGTCGGTTTCATGCCCCACTATAATGTTTGGACCAAGCACGGAGAAAGAGGGGTTATGATGGAAGACAATGAATAAGAAGAGGGCGGCGACAACTATCCGGCCATGGGTTCCTGAATACGATGATACAACAATGGGGAAGAAGCTGAGCGGTAATGCGGGGAAGAAGCTGAGCGGCAATGCGGGAAGAAGCTGAAGAAGAGGCATCGGATGAGCCGTTGATGATCTAGGTCGGACCATTGCCGATGCAAAGAAAGCTGCGCAAGTGATTTGGAGAAGAATAAGTTGCAGCGCATGTTAGAGGATCACAAAAATTGTTGTACCTGAATTGCGTGGGTGACAAGAAAAAGCTGAGCACCACCTGGAATTGCTGCAATGGAAGGCGGAGAATGGTGTATCGACAAGGGATTTGGAAAGTTCTTGGTAATGATAAAGGATATGCTTCCAAAAAGGCAGCGAATTGCCGAAATGCGTCTGAAGCAAAGAAGGCTTTACGCCCTCTAGGGTTAGAGGTGCAAAAGATACATGCATGCCCTAATGATTGCATCACTGCCTGCGGTGAGTCGAGGATTTGAATGCTTGCCGGTATGTGGTGCATTGCGCTATAAGATCTGCGCGATGAGCTGGTGATGTCGAGGCGGCGCCCGGAAGAAGATTCCTGCCAAGGTGATGTGGTATTCTCCTATAATACCACGGTTGAAACGTTGTTCCAAAACAAAAGAGCATGCCAAAGGCGATGAGATGGCCTGAAGACCATATAAATACGGAAAGTTGAGAGTACCCGCTGGCGGGTCGCGGTGGAGAAAAATCGAAAGAAATGCGTGTCGGTGTCAAAACCGGCGGATCTCGGTAGGGGTCCCCGGCTGTGCGTCTAGGCGGATGGTAACAGGAGGCGAGGACACAATGTTTTTACCAGGTTGAGCCCTCTCGATGGAGGTAATACCCTACGTCTGCTTGATTAATATTGATGATATGGGTAGTACAAGAGTAGATCTACCACAAGATCAATGAGGCTAAACCCTAGAAGCTAGCCTATGGTATGATTGTTGAGATGTAATGTTGTGTCCTCGGACTACAGCCCTCCGGTTTATATAGACACGGAGGCTAGGGTTACTGAGTCGGTTACAATGGTAGGAGATCTACATATCCGTATTGCAAAGCTTGCCTTCCACGCCAAGTAAAGTACCTTCGGACACGAGCGAGTCTTCAATCTTCTATCTTCGTGATGCAGGAGTCCGGCGGATATTGATAGTCGGCTATCCGGACACCCCTAGTCGAGGACTCCCTCGGTAGCCCTGAACCGGTCTTCAATGGCGATAAGTCCGGCGTGCATAATGTTCGGCATTGCAAGGCGAGTTCCTCCTTGAATAATCCGAGAAGATAATGAACACCGGGATAGTGTCGGCTCTGCAAAATAATTTCCACATTCCAACGTAGAGAATAAAACATATATACCGATCCAATCTGCTGGCGTATTATGCGGCATGACATCACACCGGCAGCAAGCCCTTGTTTGAATTCTTGTACCACTTCGACACGTTTAGCGGCGGTTTCCTTGCACGTCTGTCAAGCGAGATCGTGTTCCCCTCTTTCAGGATTCTCATCAATACGTGCGTGGGTAACCCAACGCGCCATTGATGGTGGCGCTTAGGAGATAAGCGAGTTTTACCGGGCGGTGAGGATGCATAGTTTCGTCGCCTATATATAAGGGATAAGGCTTTACCTTCTCACCTCGCCTTCTTCCTCCTTTGCTCATCCATCCTGCGAACCCAAGCTCCAGCGCTCAAGCTCGCGCATTCGCCTCGACCCTTCTCCGAACATGTCCGGAGGAAGGCAAGTGGATGACCTCCACCGCCAGGAGGGCGACATCACCAAGCTGCGCGACGCGGATACCTTTCGGAAACATCGCGCATCGGCTGCCCGGCGCAGGCAGCTCATTCCGACCAGGACCTAACGAGAGGTTGTTTTCCTCCCCACTTCCTCCATGGTGGGCTTCCGCTCCATCCATTCGTCCGGGGATCATGTTCTACTACGGCCTTGATTTCCACGATCTGGCGCGAATTTCGTCCTCAACATCTCGGCGTTTATAAATGCGTGTGCGAGCTTTTCTCTGCATCCGGCCCCACTTGACTGTGGCTCAAGACCTTCAATGTCAAGCTGAAGGTTGTGAAGGGACGCAAGAGGAATCTTGGGCGCTATGTTGAGCAAATTGCCCGCGTCCCTTGGCTAGAAGGACCTTCGTGGACTCCGTCAAGGGGTGGCAATTGGGGTGGTTCTATATCACCGAGCAGCGAACCTACATGGCGGCGGCCCCAATTTAGATCTGGAATCCCACTGCTGCTCCTCACGGAAAAAGAAGGGTTTGCGATGGGGTGACCGGTGGAGGTGACGGACTTGAACCTGCATTAAGAAATTTGGTGAGCAATGGGCTCCGGCTCGTCGGCGTGGTCAGTCATGCTCCTCGGCGGATTCTCCCATGCCAAGAAAGGGCATTTAATTTGTGGGAGTTTAATCCGGAACAGCACAGGGCGTTGGCGGGCTCTTGATACAACATCTGAAGGGCACGGAGGTGCTGTTCAAAAGCGCTGATCGCCGCATCCATGACCGAAGACCATGATTCAGCTTGCGATCTCCGTCGGCGGGGTAAGTGATTCGACCCCATTCACGGGACACTTGTAGTAATTAGATTGACTCTAGCGAGGTTTTAATCGACCTCTTCCTTTGACAGGAATGGATGGAGAAGGCCGAGCTGCTTATGCTTGGCTCCCATGCGGAAGAACCGATGAATGCCCGTTTAGCAAGGCTGCTGGTCTCGGCACCGTCGTGGTCTTGGGAGAAGAAAACCAAGAAGGTGGCGCGGGGACTCGAAAGAGTTCCGCAATCAAGCGTCTGACGGCGGCGAGGAGGACTCCTCCCGAGCGAGGAGGAGGAGGAGGACTCTCTCCGGAGGAGGAGAGAAGAAGAAGGCCTCCCCAATCGGGCGGCGATGGGTCTGAAGGGAGAACCATCCCCGGACGGTTCGCCAACATCAGCGTTGGCGAGGAGAATAACCTCAAGGGCCGGCGTCCGGCAAAATCGTAAGTATCCGGATCATTCATATGCCATTATCTTGCATGTCACGTAGTGTCTCTCTAATGCCGCATTGTTCCTTTAGTCCGGCGGTGGCGACTTTCCCGACTCGATGGCGGGTCGTTGGCGCCGTCGGATGTAAATTCCATCGACTGCCTCTACCCACGCCCGAGGCGGCGGAATCCTGAGGGGCAGCGCGGAGGAGGCTCGGGCGCCGTCGAGCAGCGCCCGGACTTTGTGTCGGACTCTACCCCGAGAACCGTAGCGGTTCCAAGGTCCGACAAGCAGCCCCCCTCGAAGGAGGGCAGGACCGTGGCGCCGGCGACCTCCGTCAACGGAGGCCGGACAACCTCTTGGGCGCTCAAAGCGCGTCCATCAGGAAGAACACCGCACTCTCATGAGTGCGGTGATTGAAAAATACAGCTTCGCCAAGGCGGGCTGGCCGAAACAACAGACCTTCTAACAGGCTTTGAGGTAAGAAGTTTAAAATCAAGCAATATAATACCGCATAGGCGGTAGCCCACGATGCTTAGTCGGTGTTAGGAAGAAAAGCGGACTAAGGATCTTCTAACAAGATATCTGTGAGGTTGCTAAAATATGTCAATATGGGTTTGCGAGCCGTATTTGTTGACCTCTGCCGCATTGGCAGCGGAGGTCGGGTGAAGAAGGACCTTGGCGGCGGAGCAAGAGCTCGGCCATGCCAGAAGGCAGCTCAAGGAAAAAGAAGGTGAATAACACCACTTTAAATATGCACCTTCTGAAAAGGGTTTTGGTTGCAAACAAGATTAACAAGGATAATATGTGTGATCCGGGGCCACTAACAAGGTGGCAGCCACGAAGGATGCCGTGTCCGTGGCGAGCATAATCGACCCAGAGCGGACTGGCGAGAAAAGCAAGCGGGCTGGTGGCGGAAGTTCGGCAAGAGCTCCGGGCTCTCATGAAAAAGCATGAGAGTTTGGGCGTGACTTCAAGACCGAGTCGAGCTTGCCTCGTCTCGATGGAGCCGAGTCCGCCAAGGCCGAGGCCGGAGGGCCCGTATGGAAGTAGAGGACATGAGGAAGATAGCAGCGGGTAAGGCGTTTTTCATGCGAGCAAGCATGTTAATGTAAATTACGGATACTTACCCGAGTTCGGAGCTCTCGGGGGCATTTGCGGATCTGCGCGTAGTGCGTCGATGCCGCTGCGTTCTATCGTGGCGGAGGGAGCTCAGCGGAGAAGGTCTTACGGTCTCGATATCTTTGAGGCGGCCATCCAGTGCCCCCAAGCGACCAGGTGAAGCAGCTGGTCGAACTCCTAAGGTAGTGAGGAGGCCATGAAGGGCCTCCTGGTCCGGTGTGGCCGGGCAGGCACTGCTGGCAGCTACTGGCCTAGTCTGGCGGCTAGTTGATGTGTGCCCAGGCTGGATGTGATCAGCGATCCGCTTTGCATTGAAAGCGCTCGTCGAGCCCTTGCCCGCATAAAGGTGCAATGGGGCAAGCTGGATGCGAGAAGCTTCTCCGCGGATCCGCCGCCGCCGGGCAAGGAGCACCGTCGCGGGCGTTATTATAAAGTTGTCTGAAGGGAGCCGCGATATCACGGATGAGTGTCCCTTAATGTAATCCTTGAGTGAACTTCGCTGTGTGTTTATCACATGCGCCGAGAACTTCGTTTATATGCGCTATGAGCAACGCTTTGTTTAATTTAAATATTACCTCACATGCGGCCGTTTGTTAAATCGAGAGATGGCAAGTCGTTGGCTTGACCCCCAAGCCACAGTCTTTGGGGTGTTGGTGATAAACTTGAGCACTCTTGTTCCCATCTTTGGGTCCATCTGGGAGGCGCTCAACACGACGAACAAGGTGACCGGACTTATAATGCTTGAACACTCTCACTTAGCCATAGAATTCTATAATTTTAAATTTGGTGAAGCCCCTGGTATCGGAAGCCGAATCCGGGCGCTATCACGCCGTCGGACATCATCCGGAACTTCGCTCGAAGCGGCATGAGTCTTTAGGGACCGAAAAGACCTCTCGAACAGCGACCAGTCTCTCGCCTTATCATGCCAGTCAGTTTTAGCTTTCTCCTTTGAGGCATTAACCCGGCGAACAGGCGCAATCATGATGGTTCTCCTAGTGCTACCTTAGGCGGCGGAGCGGGCGTAAGGCACCAAAACATAGGGCAGGCAAACCCAACTATTGACCCAAGACATGATTGAGCTGATTCATATAATGCTATAAGTTAAGGTGCCGCACTTGTGAAAGTGTTAGGACTTAATCGCACCGTAATATGAGAGCGAAGCCCTGGTGTATTCGACCGTACCAAAGTGTCGGGTGCAATATGTCATATAGTGAACATTTGTAAGGATAGCATAATTGCCATTAAAGGTAATAAACTTGCAAAAGGGAAGTGCTGCGTCATTTATGAATGAAGATGCGCTAATAAAGCGGACTGATACAAATAGTGGGGTAAGCAAGGGATTAGGACTAAATTAACATGTCCCCTTGAGGATAAGCTGCAGACTTGGTGTATGTAATTGAATTTAATGCTCGTAATGGAGACCACACGAGTGTTAAATCATGACCTTCTTTAATCACATTTGTTGTATCTGAGTTGGCAAGTTCGCCGGCGGGCAGGCTTCTATTTGGTAGAGTCCTGCATATAGAAAAGAAAAGATAAAAATAACACCAAGGGGGCGCTAGCACGAGCCCTGATGTGGTCGGCCGCACTCTTCAATCCTTGAGTTAAGCCCTCCCTGCGCCCATGTTATCTCCAAAGCGTAATGATGTGCAGCGAGTGTTATACTTGTGACCATCTGCGAGGCGAGGGTGGGGCTGCATTGCTATCGTGCTCCTATCGCGCTAGGTGGTCTTGGTTAGTGTTGCTCGGGCGCTTTAATGTGTCCGGCTTTTTAGTTGCGGACTAGAGAGTTGCCGTGGAGGCTACTCTGTACTTCCGCCGTGAGCAGCTGTATGCTCCTCCGTTCGGAGGGGCGTTCCGTATTCCGTTGACCGTAATCACTCCACGAGGGCCGGCATCTTGAGCTTTAGGTATGCATAATGCGGCACGCGTTGAATTTTGCAAGCAGCGGTGCGTCCAAAGCGAGCATGATAGCCGCTTCTGAGCGGGACTATATCGAAGATTAACTCTTTGCCGGAAATTATCCGGGATCGAAGACCACTTCGGTGTGAGCACCTGCGGTTGGCTTCCACACAGGATGACACCTTTAAAGGTTGTCTTGGTAGGTTTGATCTGGATGGGTCTATGCCCATTTGCGCCTTTGTGTCTGATAAAGCAGGTTCAGGCTCTGCCGCCGTCCATCGGGACTCGGTGAGGTGAAATCCATCGACGATTGGGTCTAGGACCAATGCGGCGAATCCGCCATAAGCGTATGCTAGTCGGATGGTCTCGTCGATCGAAAGTGATCGGATAGGAGGACCATGGATTGAACTTGGGCGGTGGCTCCATCGCATAGGCGTCCGTGGTCGTGCTTCCTCTCCCTCTTGAGTATATGGGTCGCGTAAATCATATTCACCGTCCGCACTTGTGGGGGAAACCCTTGTGTCTCTGTTGTTGTTGGCGGGTCTCTTCCTCGTCGTCGCTATTTAGCCCCTTGTCATTGTGTTGACAATTAACGCCAGCCTGCTGAACACCCAACAATCTCTATTGGTGTGATTAGCTGGCTTTTCGGGGTGCCATGTATCGGCATGGCGGTCGAGTATTCTGTCCAAATTGGGCGGGCCGGAGTTGTTCTTTTAAATGGCTTCTTCCGTTGACGGGTTTGGAGCCTCGGAATCCGGCATTGGTGTCGTATCCTCTTTGTAAATCGCCGTTAATCGGCGTTTGTTTTGATTTGGCGTGACCTGCGTGATTGCCCTTGGAGTCCGGGCTGCGAATTTTGCGGAGATTATTGCTGCGGGCTGGCAGCTGTCCTCTCCAGCATAAGCGGGTCATTAATGATGTGAGGCTGCCATGGATTTCGGCTTCTCTGCCCGGTGTCGGGCTAGCCATTCGTCCGGCTGTTGTGTTTGAAGGCTGCGAGGGCCTCCGCATCCGGACGGTCGGCGATTTGATTTTCTTCGTCAAGAACGCGTCCGAACTATGCGGCGATTCGTCGCTGCTGAATAATGTGGCTTAGGTCATCGGCGTCGGTGGTCGCGTATGTACCTTGGAAGTTATCAAGGCAGCGGCCTCGAGTCTTCCCAACACCCAATCGACTCTGCGGGCAGGCTGTTAAGCGATGCCGAGCTGGTCCTTTAAGCTTGAGTGGGAGATATTTGATGGCGTGCGAGATCGTCGCGCGGGCCATGTGGATGTGGAAGATAATCTTGATCCACACGGGGTCTCTTGTACCATCGTAAGATTCGATGCTTACGGGTTTGAACCCTTCGGGATCTGGTGATCCATCACTTCATCGATGAAGCATAGCGGGTGTCTTGGCGCCCTGTATTGAGCAATATCGCGGCGCAGCTCGAGGGCGCTATCTGCTGTGTTCGGCTCGGCGGCATTATGTCGGCGTGACGGTATTAAATCGTGGATCATAGAGCATACGTGATCCATAGATGGATCTGGATTGCCTTGCTTTATCCTCAAAGATGTCTATAAGTCCGGTAGCGTTCCTTTTGGCCGTACTCTGGATCGATGTCGGGGTAAGGTCTTGGCTGGGGCCTTGAATGCCTCTCTGTCACGACCCGCGGTGATGGTCGACCATGTCGTCGCTGGTGATAAAGGTATGTATGCTTCCTCCTCTAATCGGGGAGCAGCTTGCGTCTTAGGTAACTTTTGAGGGAGTTCGAGTTTATACTCTTGACGCGAGGATCTCGGTCCATCGATCGGCTAGCAGATCTTGATCAGCTTGAAGCTGTTGCTTCTTTTCTTTAAGCTATTTTTGTGGCTATGAGCTGCGCTGAAGCGCTCTTGTTAAACAGGATCCTTGGGTATAGCCAATTCGTCATCGTTGAGGCTCGCCGTCTTGAGAGGAGGCATATAGTTATCGTCCTCAACCCCTTCATCTGCCGCCATATCGTGAGGGCTTGTACGTGTCCTCTGAGCTGAGTCTTGCGAGGAGGGATCGTCTTGGCACTCTCCGGTGTTATTGCCTCCGTGCTGATTCTCCATTCTTGTTGTGGCGGGATTTAGAGCGGCGCCGCTGACGCCGGCGTTTGGGCTGCTTCTTTAAAGAATCTTCCTCCGCTGCTTTCTCGCCATCCCCTTCTTTTGGGGTGTCCACCATGTAGACGTCGTATGACAAGGTGGCCTTCCAGTGTCCTATGGGCACTGGGTCCTGATCGTCTCCGGCATCATCGTCCATAGCGTCGATGTCCTCGGAGTCGTAGTCTAGCATGTCGGTTAGATCCTCGACAGTGGCTACAAAGTGGGTGGTGGGTGGGCACCGAATTTCTTCGTCGTCCGAACTCCAACCGTCACAGCCATAGTCGGCGAGATTCTCTGATAGCGAAGATGCTTGAGAATTCAGGATGTCGCCGAAAGCGAGTCTTGAAAAAGATGTCATGGCGGTGAATTCCATAACCGGCGCCCAATCTGGTTTAATTGGCAGGGGCGCGGGAGGCTCGGAGTCCGGCAAGGAGTCCGGCGCCTCGGAATCATGAGTTTCGCAAGGGACAGAATTGGCATTCGGCTCTATCGCCATAGATGTTGAAGCCCCCGGGGCGGCGTCTATACACCGACCCTCGTCATGGGCAATCGGCTCCGGATAAGTAGCCGGGGCGATTTCAAATCTTGACCACCAAAGCAACTTGTCCCGTGGCGAGTTAGATCATGCCCATCGTCGCGGTCTTGGTGGCGCTTGGCTGTGGCTCGGGTCCATCGAAGATCAAGTCTCCGAGGTCGTCGGCCGTGAAGTTTAGGCTTCCGAATCTGACCTGACGGCCAGGGGCGTAGCTTTCGATCTGCTCCAAATGGCCAAGGGAATTGGCCCGCAGTACAAAGCCGCCGAATACGAAGATCTGTCCGGGGAGAAAAGTCTCGCCCTGGACATCGTTGAAGGTTGAAGATGCCATCGAGCCCATTGGCGACGACACAGAGGAACTCTCAATGAAAGCACCAATGTCGGTGTCAAAACCGGCGGATCTCGGGTAGGGGGTCCCGAACTGTGCGTCTAGGCGGATGGTAACAGGAGACAAGGGACACAATGTTTTACCGAGTTCAGGCCCTCTCGATGGAGGTAATACCCTCGTCTGCTTGATTAATATTGATGATATGGGTAGTACAAGAGTAGATCTACCACGAGATCAATGAGGCTAAACCTAGAAGCTAGCCTATGGTATGATTGTTGAGATGTAATGTTGTGTCCCTACGGACTACAGCCCTCCGGTTTATATAGACACGGAGAGGCTAGGGTTACAGTCGGTTCCAATGGTAGGAGATCTACATATCCGTATTGCCAAGCTTGCCTTCCACGCCAAGTAAAGTACCTTCGGACACGAGCGAGTCTTCAATCTTCTATCTTCGTGATGCAGGAGTCCGGCGGATATTGATAGTCCGGCTATCCGGACACCCCTAGTCGAGGACTCCTCGATGCGGGAAGGAGTTTGCGAGATAACGCAAAGGCGTATGGTTTGGTCTAAGCGCAGATGGCATTAATCCTTTTGGGGAAGCGAGCAGCAACCATTTTGGCACGTGACTCTATGTTTGTATAACCTTCCTCCTTGGTTGTGCATGAAGCGGAAGTTCATTATGATGCGGTGCTCATCCAAGGCCCTAAACAACCCGACAACGACATTGATGTGTACCTAAGGCCATTAGTTGAAGAACTCTTACAGCTGTGGAATGGAACAGGTGTGCGTCGTGGGATGAGCACATGGGGAAGAATTTGACCTCAAAGGCGTTGCTGTTCGTGACCATCAATGATTGGCCTGCTCTCGGTAACCTTCGGGACGGACAAACAAGGGATACAGCGGATGCGCGCCTTTGTTTGGATGATACTGAAGCGATATATATTTGAATAGTTGTAAGAAGAATGTGTACAGGACATCATCGATTTCTTCGAGCAGGCATCCGTAAGAAAGAAAGGCAAGCATTTCAAAGGTGAGGCGGATCACGGACGAAGCCTCGCCATCGTCTTGGTGCTGATGTACATGATATGGTCAAGGATTTGAAGGTGATATTTGGAAAGGGTCTGGCGGACAACCTGTTCGAAGGGGCAGACGGACAGCGGACCCATGTGGAAGAAGAAATCTATATTTTGGGACCTGCCATATTGGAAAGACCTAGAGGTCCGCTCCAATCGGCGTGATGCGTCACGAAGAATCTTTGCATGACCTGCTTGGCTTCTTGGCGTGTATGGGAAGACAAAAGATACACGAGGCGGGAGGACCAGCAGCGTATGCGGAGAAGATGGCATATATCGAGGGTCATGCAAGCTACGCTCTTACCAAAGAAGAAGGAAATCTTCTTTGAATTCCTGCTTTCGATATTAAGGTACCGTCGGCTTCTCGTCGAATATAAAGGGAATAATAAACATGGCGGAGAAAAAGTTTGAACCTAAAGTCTCATGACTGCCATGTGATTATAGCCTTAGCTGCTTCGGTTGCATTGAGAACTTCTACGGAAAAGCGTTCGATTAGCCATTGTGAAGCTATGTGCATTTCTCAATGCAATCTCTCGAAGATGTCGATCGAGAAATCATACCAAGGTTCTGAGAATGATTTGGTGCAATGTCTTGTCGATTTCGAGTTGGTGTTCCCACCATCCTTCTTCAACATCATGGCCTTGCGTCCTAGTTCACCTATCTTGAAGAGATTAACGTTTTGGGTCTGTATTTCTACACAATATGTTCCCCTTTGAAAGGTTCATGGGAGTCTTAAAGAAATATGTTCATAACCGTGCTAGGCGAAGGAAGCATCTCCAAGGGCCATCAAAATGAGGAGGTCATTGAGTTTTGTATTGACTTTATTCGACCTTAAGCCGATTGGTGTTCTGAATCGCGGCATAAGGGCACCTTGGATGGAAAAAGGCACGCTAGGAGGAACAAATAAAATGTATGGGCGGACATTCTCTCCTTTGAAGAACACTGCTTTGCAGTTCTAGAAATTCCACCTTAGTGGCTCCGTATATGGATGAACACAAGAATTTGCTCGCTCCAAACACGGGCGGTGCGATGAGTGGATTACCGTGAACAAACCGGGAGTTTCACCAACTGGTTGCGGAACACGTACCATGCATGCCACCTCTATTGAAGATGACCTGTACTTGCTGTCCTAGTTACCATCTTGAATATAATGACTTTCAAAGTGCGAGATAAATGGTAATACATTTCACACGATTGCCCAAGATAAGAAGAGCACCAACCAAAAGCAGTGGTGTCGCTTTGATGCAGAAATCAAGATGGGAAAGAAACATATTATGGTTATATACAGGACATATGGGAACTTGACTATCGGCGTGGTTTAAAGGTCCCTTTGTTTGGTGCAAATGGGTCAATATGACACGAGGCGGGGTAACGAGAAGACCCAGCGATGCGGAATGACAACAGTGGATCTCGACAATCTTGCGTGTCTGAGCGAACCATTCGTCCTAGCCAATGATGTGGCACAGGTTTTCTATGTGAAGGACATGTCTACCAAGCCAAGAAAAAGAAAAGATAAGGAAGCGAATGCATCGTCACGATGAGCCAAAGCGGCACATAGTTCTTTACGGGAAGAGAAACATCGTGGGAGTGGATGACAAGACAGACAAGTCGAGAAGATTATGAAAAGTTTGATGAAATTGCTCCATTCACGGTGAATATTGACCCGAGCATCCCGTTAAATGATGAAGATTTTCCATGGTTCTGGCGCAAAGGACACCTTGAAGAAAAAGTTTCACACCCAAAGATGCAGGGATGTGATCGGCTTCACTATCATCACTTTCTTACATGTTTCACACCCAGGAGGAATGTCGTAATAGTTAGGGTAGTTATGTGTTTTGGCATTTGAAGCGAAGAAATTTTATGTGCAAACAAATTCTTTTCATGCATTCTTGATTTTTTCCAGCTAAATGACCTTGAAATTGAAAAGCAATTCAAATGAACTCAGAAAAGGTTGAAAGTTGGCATGGTATCATAATTTCGTATAAATAGCATGTGCAAGAAAGTAGAGAGGATTCGACAAAAACTGGATGCGCCGTGTACAAAATGGACAATCTCTTTGAAATATCGGGGTTTCAGCGAAAACTGAACTGTTACAAAGGCATTTCTTTTTTAAAAACCTAAGCATTACTAAATTGAATATAATGATAAAACACACTAATATTGAACATAAGAAAAAATAATCCTTTGGAAAAACTTTTTCAAAGTTAAGTTATTCACAAACTAGTGATTCACACAAATTTCAAATAATTCAAAATTTAAACTATTCAAATTTGAAATCTACGGCACTAAGAGAAAGTTTGTAATTTATTGTACCTAAAGCAAAAATATTCACAAAGAAACTCTAAATACAACAAAAACAACTCAAAATAAATAAAACAAAAAAATAAAGCAAAAAAAAAATAAAGCAAAAAAAGCCCGCCCTCTTTGGGCCAAGCGGCTGCATCGACCAGCGACACAACCTTTCATTGGGCGGGATGTAGGCCCTTGAAGGCCTGATAGGCCCACAAGGCGAGGAGGACAGGTAGGCCAGTGGGCTGACTAGGAGAGGAGCTCGAGAGAGCTCTGCTGGGACTTATAAACCGGTCTGGTAGCCCTCGACTAGCGAGTGGGACTAAACTTCCGCACCGCACTGCTGCAGCGCACCCCTTTAATGCGGGTCGTGGCACAAACCGGTACTAAAGGGGCCTTTAATACCGGTTTGTGCCACCACCGGTACTAAAAAGTCGCTTCCGCCGCTTGGCCTGGCAAAACAGACCTTTAGTACGGTTGGTGGCTCCAACCGGTACTAAAATGCCTTCTCTCTAACTAAACACTTCAAAATTTAAATGGTTTCTCATCTCTCTGCTTCTTCTCCTCTGCTCTTTCCTCGCCGCCCGTCGCCGCCCGTCCGTCGTCGCCGCCCCGTCGCCGCCCGTCGTCGCCGCCCGTCCCGTCGTTACCGCCCCGTCGCCATCTGTCCCGTCGTCGCCGACCGTCCCGTCGTCGCCGACTTCGTCCCCGTCGCCTTGTATCCCGTCGCCGCCCGTCGCCGCCCTAGCCCGTCGTCCCGTCCTCGTAAATCGCCGCCCGTCGTCGCCGTGCCCGTCGCCGTCCCCGCCTTGCCTTGTCCCGTCGCCTCTCTCCTAGCCGGCGGTGGGCCTTTACACACATACATTGTTAGACATTTTTCTGTTTTTAGAAATAGTTAGAATTGTTAGATTTGTTAGAAATGTTTGAAATTGTAGAAATTTTTCTGTTTTTAGTTATAGAAATATATAGTTATAAAAAGTTAGAATTGTTAGAAATTTTTCTGTTTTTAGTGATAGAAATAGTTATAAAATGTTAGTTATATATATAGAAATGTTATAATTTTTTCTTTTTTAGTTCTAAAATATTAGAAATGTTATAGAAATGTTAGTTATATATAGCATTGTTAGAAATGTTATAGAAATGTTAGTTATATATATAGAAATGTTAGAAATTTTAGTTATCAAAATCCAATCATTAAAAAATGTTACTTTTTGCGGGCATGTAGATAGTATTTGTTCTCGGCGATGCGGCCCGCATCCTCGCCGTCGACCCGTCATGACGATGTCCAGCCGACCCATGTCGGGACTGGGCTCCGCCGGCTGGCTTTGGAGAGTGCTGCTTGGAGAAGCGCCGCAGCGAGAACCCGACCGCGGGTCGATCGTCGACCACGATCTCGTTTGGTGGCGTTCGCGTGGGCGATTTGGTCGGAGGACCCGGCCCGCCGGAGGTGGTGCGTCGCCGTGTCGAGGAGGAGGGCGAAACGTCCATCGCTACATGGTTGCGTTAGAGGCGGCGAGTTCTCCAATACGTGGCGATATCTTGAGGATCTCACTTCAGCTATGATCTGTGAGGTTCCTTCTCTTTGGGTGTCCTTTGCCTTGCCGGAGGAACGCGAGTGTCCTAGATTCTTCTGTAGTATTCGATCTTTATTAGCTAATAGCGGTGATGTACTATTCAATATTATATATTATTAGAGGCGATGTATTGAGATTATATCTATTATTACGGGCGATGTATTGAGATTATATCTATTATTACGGGCGATGTATTGAGATTATATCTATTATTCGGACGATGTATTGAGATTATATCTATTATTGAGATTTGAATACTAAATTGTTTTATATTTCTTTTGGATTAGTTAAACAAAAGCTATGGCGGAACAATACCGGCGAGAGAGGAGAACAGACCATGTTCGATATGATCATGAGGAGATGATAATCAAAATGAAGAAGATTATGGCGGCTCGAATTTCTAAACAACACGGAGAGGGTGATATGATATTCGATCACGATGAAGTCATGAATGATTATGGCGATGACGAAGAACATGATCCTGAAACAACAAACACCAGCGAGGTATATATATTTATATAAGCGGGCATCTGGTGATCATCACATGTTTTAAATGACTTGAAGATATATTAACGAATCGATCTTTGTTCTTTTAGCCATCGGATCGAGCAAATCTTGAGAAAAAAGGGCGAAATGAGGCCCGAACAAAAGTTGAAGCGGGCGTAAAGTACAATATCGAGGCATGCGGCCCTCTTGGCAAACCAATAGCGCCTAAGAAGATTGCGGACAAGTTCGTTAAATCGGTGCGGAGTTCTTGTGAAGGACCAACTCGATCAAACTTCAAGAATGGAAGCGCCCGGCAAAGCCCGTCGAGATGTTACTTATGTCGACAAGAATCAAAAAGATCTGCTTTGGGATACTCTCATGGAACATTTCACCCTACGAGATCATTTCACGAAGCGGATGTGCGAGAAAGTCAAAGAGGCTGCTCTTAAGATGATGGCGATTGCATTCAAGAACTACAAGAATGGTGAATGGAACAAATGCGTCGGCGGAGGAAGGAAGACTCCGGTATTCAAGGAACACTGGAGAACCAGCGTGATCATTGGGCGATTTCGTGAAATTCAAGGATTGAATTAGCTAAGGCAGTCGAGAATAAACAAGAGGAATGCGAAAAAGGATAAGTTCCATAAGTGGGGCTAGGTGGCTATCTTGGTGGCAATGCCTAAGTGGGATAAGTCGAGAAAGAGATGGAGGATGCAGGTGTCACTCCGGCTACTAAGAGCTGGCCGCTAGGAGTCGGGACTTAGTTCTATCGCATGGGGGAGTTGGACACGGAGGCGAAATGTTCGACGAGGGCAAGTCTGAAGGAGCCGACGATGCGATACTTGTTGCAATAGAAGAGCACGAGCGGGGTGTTCCAGCCCAGCGAGAGAACGGCGAGCTTCGCGTGCCACAGAAATCTGAACACCGGGAAGAACACGAGGCAAAGGCGCTATTCCGTGGTATGAGGGTTTGATTTGGAACACCGACTCGAGAACCCGTGCGAGAAAGAAGATTGCGGAGGAGAAGAAGAGGAAGATGGAGGAGGAGCGAGGAAGCGGGACTATGAGCGCCTTCAAGGCCTAGAAGCAAGTCAGCGGAATTGGCGGTCAAATTCCAGCGGCAGCGAGGAGCAGATCGACTCACTTACCCATCAAAGGGGTCTCGGCAGCTGCAGCAGCTAGCGGATGATCCAGCATTGGATAGCACCGGCCCATCCATGCGAGAAGCGGCGTGGGTTCCGTCGAGACGACCCAATGCTGGGTAGATACCCGTGGATGACATCACGGAGAACACTAACTGCGAGCTACACTACAAAATGAAGAACATATCCATGAAGGTGGCGGACGGCTGTGCTTTCACAAATCCCCGAGGCAACCTTCCATTGCAACCTGATTCCAGCGGGCTATGCTCGTGTCGTGGTTGATGAGTGCTGGACCCATATTCGGGCTCTGACTTGACATTCTTTGGAGGTGACGGTGGCGCTTTCTCGGAGAGGCTAAACATCGTATCATCCTATGGAAAAAGGATTGCATCATCTTTCCAAGGCCACCCACACGCGTCACCCGAGTCCTCGTCAAAGTCCGCCACCGAGTCAGCGAGACTCCGCTCCTCAAGTCCGGCAAAGTGTCGGGACAATCCTCCTCCTCAAGTCCGGCAAAGTGTCGGGACAATCCTCCTCCTCCAAGTCCGCCACAGCGTCGGACATCCCTCCTCCTCCAAGTCCAGCACAACCTTAGGCCCTCCTCCTCGTCCAACTCAGTCCCGTCAGCCATCTCCGCCGCCTCGGCAATCGCAGAGACACCCGCAGCTACAGTGCGTGGCCGTCTGGTCGGTAGTACAAGCTGGAAATACTGGCGGAGGCAAGCGGTATAAATATGGTCCAAGCACTGAAGCCTCTTCGCAGAGGTCTTATGACAAGTCGAGGAGGAAATCACAGCCATATCGAAGGGCGAGGTGGAAGCCCATTTTGCAGAAACCGCCACGCCGCCAAGGGAGAAAGTGCACGAGAAATGATTGACCACTTCATTCGTATGGCTCAACCACCAGCTTCCAAGCCTGTTGACACAGACTATAGGCGCCACATCGGGAAGTTAAATCGAGCACGTCTACAAAGGGAGGCGAACACGTCTACATCGGGATCGAGCAAACAAAAAGCAGCTGCCAAAAATGCGGAAAACCATTCCCGGTGGGAGAGCAGTAGTATAATCGATCCCTCGCTTGTTGTGCCAACAACGGTGTGATAATCTGGCGCCCCAGATATTATTGTGGGCAAAGCGGTGCATGTTCGAGGTGGGCAATGTGGTAATAACGGAGGAGCATATAATGCGGTGAAGTTCTCAACATCACTGTTGGACAACTCCCGAGATCGAGCCCATGCCTTTGCTTAGAGAGGATGAAGTAAAGCGGCAATATGTCGGGGCCAACCTTTGGTCGCGCCGGACAAGGTCAAGAACCTCCCAACGAGAATGTATGAATTGCATCAATGGTACATGAACATTACCAAGATTTCAGATCGAGTGTCCCTCATGGTGAATGTCAAGGAGGACCATTACTACCATGAGAAAGCTGGATCCGTTGAGTATTTAGAACTGTTTCAGTTATACAATAAGGAAGCACTCGACAAATCTATAAATCGATTGCTATTATGCGTAAGTGATTTCTTTCTATAATTTAAGTCTCAAGCTAGCTGTAGTGATCCTTTTGAGATCAATCATTATTACTGTAATTATCCTCACTATATATATTCTTTTACGTGGTATTATGCGGGATGAAGATATATGAAATGAGAAAAGGTGGGCGCTATGGCATTGGGTTCATTGACCCAAACAACATTAATGAATTCACATGGAAGATAAATGAACATCATGCAAAGGAAGTAGAAAGCAGCATGCTAGAGTTCTTGAAGCGCCTCAAATACAATGAAGATATACTACTTCCTTACCACTTTGGGTGAGTCACCTTTGTCTTGTACTACAAATTCTCTGTTTTTGCCTACTAGCTAGCTACATGTTTTTGCTAACATATGCCCGCTTAATTAAGACATGTAGCGTGTGTGCATGCAGATTTCACTTGGGTCTTGTGTATCATTAAAGTTGGCCGGAACAGGTTGAAATCTTGGACTCACTAGTCTTAAAAACACGACTTTAACATCTTGTATGGGATAGTCGACAGGTAATTTCAATCATTATTAACTATATATCTCGGCCTATTTAGTTCGTCATTTCATGATATGAACTATTTAATAACCTTTATTCATTTTCTTTGTCGTGAGGCAGGGCTTGGGCAAGATTCATCGTCACGCCCGTGAATGGAAACAAAAGCTTGAATGGTTTCGACCCAAGGTAAGTAATTAAGTAGTACTAGCTAGCTAGCTAGCTAGCTGCCATCTCTTTAATTATCATGCTTGATTAATTTTTATCGATCAAATTCCATTCTCGTAAAGGCCCTGAAGCGGTAGCGAGGGACTGATCTATGTGCATTCTGCGTTTGCGAGAATATTAGCATGATGGCGTCGAAAGGAGCAGATCTCAAAGACAGACAATGGGTGCGCTTGTCGAACACTATTCACAATTTTACACCATTATCGATATCTAGCTAGTCACACAACTAATACACATGCATATTGATCTCCTTCTTAACAGTTCAAAGAGGTGCGGAGAAGCTCATAGAAGCGAGTGCGTAGAAGCAATTCAAGAGGAAATAAGCGGGATTTTTGCTCGACCAGGTCATAAATCCGAATTGAGAATTCTATTACCGCTACCGCCCCAATGAAAACCACTTTCAATTGTCATCGTGCTCGAAGGCACCAATCGGTAGCTCGAAGGCAACATTCATATGTAGGAGAAATTGTATATATCTGTACATGTGTGTATGTGTGAATTAATTAATATGGTGGTTTAATTTGTGAGACATTGATGTGATATATATATGCATGATTGGTTCTACTAGAAATTATATATATATAAATATATATATATATATATGCATAACGTGTACAATGTGTAGTATCGTAAAATACCAGCAAACGAAAAAGAATTAAAATGGAAACACAAAATCAAATGAAAAAGAAATCATAAAACTAAAAACCCTCCAAACCTTATAGTACCGGTTGGTATTACAAACCGGTACTAAAGGGATCAGTCCCGGAGCTGGCCCGTGCCGTGGTAGCCCTTTAGCACCGGTTCGTCTTTGAACCGGTGCTAAAGAGAACTAGTGACCACTAATTAGTGCGGTTATGTAACCGGCACTATAAAACCTCTGAACCGGTGCTAATGCCGGTTACGCACTAGTGACCCTTCACCTAGGAGCATGCGTAGTAGTACTTTGCTTCGAGGGAAAGTAGACTTTTGCAATAAGTATATGAGTTCTTTATGACTAATGTGAGTCCATGGATATACGCACACTCATCCTTCCACTTTGCTAGCCTCTATTATACCGCGCAACTTTCGCCGGTATCATGCACCCATTATTTACCTTCCTCAAAACAGCCACCATACCTACCTATTATGGCATTTCCATAGCCATTCCGAGATATATTTCCATGCAACTTTCCACAGTTCCGTTTATTATGACACGTTCCATCATTGTCATATTGCTCTTTGCATTATCATGTAGTTGACATCGTAATTGTGGCAAGGCCACCTTCATAATTTTCATACATGTCGCTCTTGATTCATTGCATATCCCGGTACACCGTCGGAGGCATTCATATAGAGTCATATCTTGTTCATATCTTGTTCTAGCTTTGAGTTGTAAATCAATAAAAGTGTGATGATCTTCATTATTAGAGCATTGTCTCAGTGAGGAAAGGATGATGAAGACTATGATTCCCCCACAAGTCGGGATGAGAGTTCGGACTTTACAAAAGGAAAAAAAAGAAAGAAAAAAAAGAGAGAAAGGGCCAAAAAAAAGAAAGGCCAAAAGAAAAAAAAAGAATAAATAAATAAATAAAATGAGAGAAAAAGAGAGAAGGGACAATGCTACTATCTCTTTTCCACACTTGTGCTTCAAAGTAGCACCATGGCCTTCATGATAGAGAGTCTCCTATGTTGTCACTTTCATATACTAAGTGGGAATTTTTCATTATAGAACTTGGTGAAAGCACATTTGCTCCCTAGGTGGTTTTGGTAATTAATGACAACATACTTTGTGGTTGGACTAATGCTTTTAACAAGTATGTCTCAGGAAAGTCAATCACTCTGGCATGGCAAAAGGACTAGAAAGGTGGACCCCTCAAAATGCTAAGGAAAACATTGGCAAAAAGCTCAAGACTCCATTTTTGGTTTAGTGATCCAAGATCACATTGAGTCCATAGGAAAGCCAATACTATTAAAAGGGGATGAGGTTATGATGATGATCTGGTTGCTCAAGTGCTTAGTGATTTATCTCTCAAACTATCAGCAATCTTTCACTCCAACATAAACCCATAAGTAATCTCGGTCCCACCGATTCCAAACTCAGTCACACCGAGATGAACCACCTCGACCATATAGCCAAACCCTAAAATTTGGATTTTCGATTCCAAACTCGGTCATACGAAATTGGTGTTGCCAAGCTTACTGTAACATACGTACTCAAATCGGTGTCACCGAGATGAGAAAGTCGGTCCCACCGAGATTGGCAAACCCTAGACTTTGGAAGAATCGGACTAGCAGAGATTGTATTTTCGGTCCCACGAAAATCCCAACGTTCTAAGATTTGAACTTTCGGTCTCACCGAGTTGTCAACCGGTCGACCGAGATTGCTCAAATGTGTGTAGCAGTTGGATTATGTGTGGAGGCTATAAATACCCTCCACCTCCTCTTCATTAGTGGGAGAGCCATCGAGAAAGAACTACCACTCCTACCTTACATTTACGAGAAGAAAACTACCTACCCTTGTGTTGAGATCAAGTTGCTCCACTCCCACCATATGAAACTTGATTTCTAGCCTTCCCAAGTTGCTTTCCACTCAATCCTTTCTTCCACCACAGCCAAATCGGTGAGGAGAGTTGAGTGTTGGGGAGATTATCATTTGAAGCACAAGAGCAAGGAGTTCATCATCACCAACCCCATCTATTACCTTTTGGAGGTGGTGCCTCCTAGATTAGTTAGGTGTCGCTTGGGAGCCTCCGTCATGATGTGGAGTTGAACCAAGGAGTTTGTAAGGGCAAGGAGATCGCCTACTTCGTGAAGATCTACCCCAGTAAGGCTAGTCCTCCGTGGGCGTAAGCCATGATGGCATAGACAAGGTTGCTTCTTCGTGGACCCTTCGTGGGTGGAGCCCTCCGTGGACTCGCATGGCCGTTACCCTCCGTGGGTTGAAGTCTCCATCAGCGTGGATTGGCGATAGCACCACCTATCGGAACCACGAGAAAAATCTCCATGTCTCCAATTGCGTTTGCTCTTCACAATCTCTCCCTTACTATTCATGCAATTTACTTTCCGCTGCCCTATACTCTAGAATTGCATGTTTAGTATGTTGCTCGACTTGTATGCATGATGCTTGACTTGACCTTCATTGTGAACTTGCTATGAACTTATGTTAATCAAAAGGCATAAACTTTTATCTTGTCGACTTGTCTAATCACCCCCCTCTAGACACTCTTGCCTTCAGCGATCCTACAATTGGTATCGAGCATTGGTCTCCATTGCTTTGGTTTGCACACCATTGGAGGAAGATGGACGTGTCTACGTTTGGGAGTGTTAGTCATAGAGTGCCTATTCTTGATGGAGTGTCTTATAACTTCGTGGAGGATTGAAATGCTTGCTATCTTTAAGATGTACAACTTTGCAAATATGTTGAAACCCCATATGTACCACCATTTGACCCTTGCACCCACTATGGATGAAGAGCTTGATTTGCTTCGTAACATTAGAACTGTCAATCTTATCATTAGAGGTTTGCCTGATAACTTGCTTAAGCTTGTCACAAACTTTGAGTGCGCCCATGCTATGTGGAAGTTCTTGGAAGAACTTTATCCGGACTACTCCTTGAGAGGTCTTGATGAAATTCTATACAAGACTGTTGAATTTGATATGTTGCGCCCCAAAGATCCTAACTTTGATAAATGCTTCTTTGAGCTTCGTGATCTTATGAAAAAGAAGGGTGATCCCGGTTTTATCAATGTTCGAATAAGAAATGCTCTTGTATTGCATTCCGATGATTATTATCACGTTGATAAAACTGATGCAAGTCATTATCAAATTGACCTAGGTATTGATGATGAATTATCTATGGGTCAATATGATGATGAGCATGAGCATGATGACGATTCGGACACCGAGCTAGACAAGATCATGAAGAGTCTCAGTCTTATGGCAAATATGAGAGACTACATATCCGGTGGAAAAGAGTGGATTCTCGATAGTGGATGCACCGATCACATGACCGGAGATGAAGACATGTTTCGAGAGCTTGCAAGAGCGATGGTCCACATAAGTATGTGACTTTTGGAGACAACTCAAGGGTAAGGTACTTGGCCTTGGTAAGGTGGCCATATCTCATGATAGCTCCATTAAAAATGTCATGCTTGTTGAATCGCTTGGATACAATTTACTTTCCGTGTCTAGATTAGCTGACTTTGGATTCAACGTGCTATTCACCAAAGTAGATTGCCATGTTTTTCGTAGTGACAATCATAACATGGTCTTCTTGGCATTCGTAGAGGTGACCTATACATTGTCGATTTCACTAAGAAAGCTCAACCTAGAACTTGCTTTATTGCTAAATCTGCTAAAGGCTGGCTTTGGCATAGAAGGCTTGGACATGTTGGTATCACGAAATTTAGATAAGCTAATCAAAGGTGATCACATTCTTGGTGTTAAAGATGTTTTCTTTGACAAAGATAGACTCTGCGATTGCATGTCAAGCAGGAAAACAAGTAGGAGGAAGTCATCCGTGAAGAATATCATGACCACAAGGAGACCGCTTGAGCTTCTTCATATGGATCTCTTGGTCCCAATGCTTACAAAAGTCTTGGTGGTAACTCCTTTGGTCTAGTTATTGTTGATGACTTTTCAGATTCGTGGGTATTTTTCCTTGATGACAAATCGCGAGTTGAGAAAATCTTCAAAACCTTTGCTAGAAAGGCTCGAGAATCAATTTGAAGTGAAGATCAAGAAGGTTGAGTGACAGCGGAGCGGAGTTCAAGAACGCCCATGTGGACTCTTTTCTCGATGAGGAAGGGATTCTACATGAGTTCTCAGCTACGTACACACCTCAACAAAGCGGGGTTGTTGAGAGGAAGAACCGAGCAGCTCATTGAAATGGCGAGGACAATGCTTGATGAATACAAGACACCAAAACACTTACGGGGTGAAGCCGTTGAGACAGACTTGTCATGCCATCAACAGACTTTATCTTCACAAGCTTCTCGGCAAGACTTCATCTGAGCTCCTTACGGGTAACAAACCCCAAGTGGGATATTTTCGTGTCTTTGGTTCAAAGTGCTATATTCTTGATAAGCATCGTCGGTCTAAATTTGCTCCTAAAACTCATGAAGGCTTTTTCCTCGGTTATGGATCAAACTCTCACACCTACCATGTCTACAATAATTTCACCGAAAGGTTGAAGAGGCGGTAGATGTGAAGTTTGATGAATCTAATAGCTCATAAGTAGAGCAAATGCCTATTGATGTAGGAGACAAGGACCCATCGGAAGCCATTGAGATTTATCCATTGGAAAGATTAGTCCCATGGAAGTGAAGGAGAGTACCTCATCTACATATGTGGAGCCCCTACCTCACGGCAAGGTGAACCTCAAGGCAACATGGAGGCTTCCACAAGTGGAACTCACCAAGATGAGGAAGTGCGACAAGAAGATCCACCACAACCTCCTTCTCCACCACCTCAAGACAACACCAACAACACAGATGAAGAAGAAGATGAGGATGATGAGGAAGCTCAGCCACGACCACGACAAAAGCTATCCCGAGTTCGAGAAAGAGTCAAGAAGGACCATCCCGTGGAACAAATGATGAATGACATCGACTCCGGGAGAATCACTCGCTCTAAAACTCGTTTAGCTAACTTTTGTGAGCATTACTCATTTATCTCAAGTCTTGAACCTATGAAGGTAGAAGAAGCGCTTGAAGACCGGATTGGGTGAGCGCTATGCATGAAGAGCTGCACAACCGAGAGGAACAACGTTTGGTCTTTGGTAGAGAAGCCCAATGATGACCAAAACGTCATTGGAACCAAATGGGTGTTTCGGAACAAGCAAGATGAAGATGGACAAGTCATCCGCAACAAGGCTCGTCTCGTAGCACAAGGTTACACACAAGTCGAAGGTATGGACTATGGTGAGACCTATGCCCCCGTTGCTAGACTTGAGTCCATTTGCATTCTTCTTGCTTATGCCAACCACCATAACATTACTCTCTATCAAATGGACATTAAAAGTGCTTTCCTAAATGGTGAAATTGAGGAGGAAGTATTTGTGAAACAACCTCCCGGATTCGTGAATCCTAAAAAGCCCAATCATGTTTACAAATTGCACAAAGCTCTTTATGGTCTTAAACAAGCCCCTAGAGCTTGGTACAAATGCTTGACTAGTTTTCTTCTTGAAAAGGGATTTGAGATTGGTAAAATTGACTCAACGCTATTCACTAAAAGGGTTGACGGTGAACTATTTGTGTGCCAAATATATGTCGATGATATTATCTTTGGATCAACTAACCTGATTTTAGTGAGAAGTTTGGAAAGCTTATGTCGGAGAAGTATGAGATGTCCATGATGAGTGAACTCAAGTTCTTCCTTGGATTGCAAATCAAGCAATCTAAGGAGGTACTTTGTCTCACAAACTAAGTACACTAAGGATCTCTTCAAGAAGTTCAACATGCAAGAGAGCAAAGGTATGAGAACCCCATGCCTACTAATGGACATAATGACTTGACTAAAGATGGAGAACACTGTTGATCAAAGGTTTATCGATCCATGATTGGTTCTCTACTATATCTCTGTGCTTCTCGTCACGATATAATCTTGAGTGTATGCATGTGTGCTCGATATCAAGCTGCTCTAAAGAATGTCATCTTAAAGCTGTTAAAAGAATTGTGAGATATTTGATACACACACTAACTTTGGCATTTGGTATCCTAAGAGGGCCTCTTCGATCTTGTTGGCTATTACGACTCGGACTATGCGGAGACAAGATAGATAGAAAGTCAACTCGGTACATGTCAATTTCTCGGTCGATCCCTTGTGTCTTGGTCATCCAAGAAACAAAATTCGATATCATTATCTCTGCGAAGCGAGAATATATTGCTGCTGGTTAGTGTTGTGCTCGGTTGCTATGGATGAAACAAATGCTTAAGGACTATGGGATACATGCGAGACATGTTCCTTTGCTTTGTGACAATAAGAGTGCGATTAAGATTGGACACAATCCGTGCAACACTCTCATACGAAACACATTGAAGTTCGTCATCATTTTATTCGTGATCACATTGCTAAGGGTGACATTGATCTTAAGCATGTTCGTCTTGACAAACAGCTTGCAGATATCTTCATAAAACCACTTGATGAGAAAGTGTTTTGTAAGCTTAAGGAGTGAGTTGAACATCATTGATGCTTCAAACTTGGAGTGAAAACTCCATTGATGCATGCAAGGCATGAGCCTAATTGACTAATCCTTGATATTTCTCTTATGATGATGATCATATGTCTTGGACACATTTGCCCCTTGTATTGCATCTAACTCCTTGCGGTACTTGGATGGTCTACATTCTACAAGATTATCACACTCACTCAAATCATGAGTAATCTTGTCATTGACCAAGTATCTAGCTCTTTGGGATGTTGAGTTCAAGGAACAAAATTCCACATATCCTTTTTGACATCATACACTTCTAGTACTTCACTCATGTCATATTGGATATTCTTGAGTATTTCCTTGCTTGCCTAACCCATGTAGGAAGATGAACTATACAATTGGAAATGGTGCTCCAACTTCACATTCTATGAGCATCTACATCAAGTTCACTTACATGAGAACAGGCAACAACAAGCCCAAGGTATGTTTTTCACATCTTGAAAAAGCTTTGCTCAAAGACATGAGTACAAGCAGCTTCAAAAGATGTGATCACATCAAATGCTTAATCGAAAAATGCATTTTGAGCTTAAACGATGAGTATGACCTATGATCAAATGTTCACATTTGACTCCTAAGTCAATATACTCAAACATAGGTGACCTAGTCGCCGACCCTTGTCTAGATGAAGTACATATGTTTTAGAGTTTTGCTATTGTCTCTTTTGATTCTCTTGTTGAGTTTTTCCTTTAAAAAAAACTTCATCTAGCAATATTTTGCATTTCTGTTTCTTCTGTTCTTGTGTATATCCTTTAGCTCTGATAAATTCCCTGAAAATCATTTACAAATTCATTGCAAATCTTTTGAAACATTCCTTGCAAAATGAGCTGAATTATTTCTGTATTTCCTTGGAATTAAACTCGGAGTCACCGATTCACTCACTTCGGTCTGACCGAAAAGGATCTGCCCTAAGTCTCTGACTTTCGGACTCACCGATCCATATCAATTCGGTGTCATCGATTTACATTCACCAGGATATCATCTTCTACAGCTCATCTAAATGATTTACATTCTGCATACTTAATTTGCTCAGTTGTGATTCTTAAGGAACCCACTTCTTTCCTTCCATCTTTCCTGCCCTTCCTGGTTTACTGTCCTTTTCGGCACTTGATGTCAAAGGGGGAGAAGATTTAGGGGGAGCTTAAGGGAAGATTGGAGGATAAGGGGAGAAAAAATATTTTAAAGGAAGAAGAACAATCTTACCTTAAGGGGGAGAGGATCACATCAAAGCTTTGCCATATATTTCACTGTGATAATACTTTTGGCATTATTCTCTTGATTTTGCCTCTCTTGCTCTCACTATGGGTATCTTCTGAAAAGTACAATTGGTATCTATACAATTGGTATCTTATGAAAAGCAAAAATCTCTCAGAGCTCATTGAAATTTTTTTTAGTCTTGGGAGACATGTTGGCTGATTCAAGCTAGTGCTCAACATGAGACACTCTTTACACATGTCATCCCTGGCTAGGTACTCTTGATGTTCTTGCTGTTGGTTGTAGGAATACTCTTGTGTTATCTAACCGTGTTTTCCCAAGTTTATTTCTTCAGGTACATCACCAAGGAACTTCAAGGTAAGTATATGCATCTTGCAGGATGTGCATGATGGTGACTTGCTTGTGAATACTTGTTTGCAAGAAATCACCATGCACATATGCATCATCTCTCATTACCCTCATACTGCTCTGATGCATATAGCCAAGCTGCATGCAGCACATCTTGCTTTTCTCTCATGTGTGCTTGTGGTAGTCCAAAACCAAAATCTAAAATCTTGCACACTTGTAGGGGAGCTTGTGTACTACATGTTTGTCAAAGCTTTAATGTTAACCTGTCTTTCTTTGATAGCTTTGATATCTTTTTACGTGTGTTGCCATCAATTACCAAAAAGGGGGAGATTGAAAGCACATTTGCTCCCTAGGTGGTTTTGGTAATTAATGACAACATACTTTGTGGTTGGACTAATGCTTTTAACAAGTATGTCTCAGGAAAGTCAATCACTCTGGCATGGCAAAAGGACTAGAAAGGTGGACCCCTCAAAATGCTAAGGAAAACATTGGCAAAAAGCTCAAGACTCCATTTTTGGTTTAGTGATCCAAGATCACATTGAGTCCATAGGAAAGCCAATACTATTAAAAGGGGATGAGGTTATGATGATGATCTGGTTGCTCAAGTGCTTAGTGATTTATCTCTCAAACTATCAGCAATCTTTCACTCCAACATAAACCCATAAGTAATCTCGGTCCCACCGATTCCAAACTCAGTCACACCGAGATGAACCACCTCAGCCATATAGCCAAACCCTAAAATTTCGGATTTTCCGATTCCAAACTCGGTCATACGAAATTGGTGTTGCCAAGCTTGTAACATACGTACTCAAATCGGTGTCACCGAGATGAGAAAATCGGTCCCACCGAGATTGGCAAACCCTAGACTTTGGAAGAATCGGACTAGCGAGATTGTATTTTCGGTCCCACGAAAATCCCAACGTTCTAAGATTTGAACTTTCGGTCTCACCGAGTTGTCAACTTCGGTCGACCGAGATTGCTCAAATGTGTGTAATGGTTGGATTTTGTGTGGAGGCTATAAATACCCTCCACCTCCTCTTCATTCGTGGAGAGAGCCATCGAAAGAACTACCACTCCTACCTTACATTTACGAGAAGAAAACTACCTACCCTTGTGTTGAGATCAAGTTGCTCCACTCCCACCATATGAAACTTGATTTCTAGCCTTCCCAAGTTGCTTTCCACTCAATCCTTTCTTCCACCACAGCCAAATCAGTGAGGAGAGTTGAGTGTTGGGGAGATTATCATTTGAAGCACAAGAGCAAGGAGTTCATCATCACCAACCCCATCTATTACCTTTTGGAGGTGGTGCCTCCTAGATTAGTTAGGTGTCGCTTGGGAGCCTCCGTCATGATGTGGAGTTGAACCAAGGAGTTTGTAAGGGCAAGGAGATCGCCTACTTCGTGAAGATCTACCCGAGTAAGGCTAGTCCTCCGTGGGCGTAAGCCATGATGGCATAGACAAGGTTGCTTCTTCGTGGACCCTTCGTGGGTGGAGCCCTCCGTGGACTCGCGCGGCCGTTACCCTCCGTGGGTTGAAGTCTCCATCAGCGTGGATTGGCGATAGCACCACCTATCGGAACCACGAGAAAAATCTCCGTGTCTCCAATTGCGTTTGCTCTTCACAATCTCTCCCTTACTATTCATGCAATTTACTTTCCGCTGCCCTATACTCTAGAATTGCATGTTTAGTATGTTGCTCGACTTGTATGCATGATGCTTGACTTGACCTTCATTGTGAACTTGCTATGAACTTATGTTAATCAAAAGGCATAAACTTTTATCTTGTCGAGTTGTCTAATCACCCCCCCTCTAGACACTCTTGCCTTCAACGATCCTACACTTGGCTTGTATATTCCAATGATGGGCTTCCTCAAAATGCCCTAGGTCTTCGTGAGCAAGCAAGTTGGATCCACAGCCACTTAGTTTCTTTTGTTGAGCTTTCATATATTTATAGCTCTAGTGCATCCGTTGTATGGCAATCCCTACTCACTCACATTGATATCTATTGATGGGCATCTCCATAGCCCATTTGTCGGAGTAAATGACCACGGGTAGCCTAGCCGGCTCCCCCTGGTTCTTGAAAAAATAATAAGGCTGACCGAACATTCAAGCATCCAAGACGCAGGGCCGCCTTCCCCCGGCCGGCTACCCCATAGGCCGGCTACCAGGCGGCCTGACCAAGAAGCCCTCCCAAAGAAAGCTGGCCACCACATGGCCGACTACTTAAAGCCGGCCACCACTTGGCCGACTCCATAAAGCCGGCCATCACACGCCCGACTCCAAGAGGACGGCCCCCAATAGGCGGCCCAGATCGGGCGCTCGAACTTGTTCCAGCATAATGACGACGAGACAGGGCGTGGAAACAGTGAGATACGCCACCCCCGAATCCCGGGGATCGCATGGCTACAGTGCGCCATACGGGCCTGCCATGACCCGTCCGGCATGGCACTGTTGCCATGCTGACCATGACATCACCCACGATAAACTGACGGTACGGCCCGCAGGCGGCAGGCCCCTTTGGCTAGAGGGACATCCGAAGGTGGCCGCACGCCTCCTAGTCGGCCAGGGATGAAGCCGGCTCTCCCCAGCCGGCTTGTTCCCTCCCACGAAGAATGAGCCTCATTAAGGATACAAGACGAGGTGAGGCTACAGTGAGCGTCCGCAAGGCGGCGGCACTATAGCCACGCTTACCTCGACCAAGCCCTCGTCATCAAGGGTGAGGCGACAGTAACCAGCCCCAGACAAGACCCCCAAGCGGTGGGGCCTGCTTGTCTACCAGGAAGCCGGCAACCGGCGGGACCCACCAGTCGGTGGGCCCCAGCTGTCGGCGGAGAAGCCGGCCAGCGTAGACACTGACGGCTGGGCCCAGGCCCAGCCGGATTACCATTGTACCCCCGGGGGTAGGCCTATATAAACCCCCCGGTGCACCCATGCAAAGGGTTGGACCTTGATAGATTTAGACACAACTTTGAGACGAGAAGAGAGCTATCATTGCCTCTTCTTCCTCCTCTCGCTGAACAGCTCAAGGAGCCTCTTGTAGCTACTTATTGATCTAGTGATCATGCGGAGACCCCGCAGAGCAGTACTAGGGGTGTTATCTCCACGGAGAGCCCCGAACCTGGGTAAGATTCGCCGGCGTGCATGTCTTCGCCTTGTCCCATTTTCAGGCTCCGGCGACGTCTTATTGGCTCCCACAATGATAAGCCACCCGTTGGCATATGTTGCACCAACCACCCAACATTTGGCGCCCACCATGGGGCCAGGTGCACCGTCGTCCGGAGACCTGTTCTGGACGGGAACCCTCTTCCTCCCCCGCGAGCGTAGCCAGCCCGGCACGCCCGATGGCGCTTGCCCCGACACGCTGCGAGGTGTCGATGGCGCCTGCGCGGCGAGCTGCCTTGCTGATCTCCTTGGCGAGGCTCGCATCTCCGACGAACCCGCATCTGATGCGGGCACCAGCTGCCTCGAGAGCCGCCTCATCAGCCTCCTCGACCAACTCCACGTCTCCAGCGAGCCTACTGTGGATTTGGAGTCGGTCGGTTCCATCGACCCGATGCTTGTCGACTCTAACACTTCATCACTCGACGCTTTCCCCACCAACATGGTGGTCTTCAACGATCCTCTCCCGCGAGCCGACAGTGGCGGCAGCACCGTCACCGAGGTGCTGGTCATCAGCCACGGAGCCACCTCCGGCGAGAACACCCACGACGCCCTGCAAGCGGCGCTACAGGACTTGACCGTCCCCATCGGTAGCGCTAGCGCCGGGCGCTGGAGGCTCGCCGCCTTGCCCTCGTCGCGGAGGGCCAGAAGCTAGCCACCATGAGACGCCTCACCGAGGCCCACCAGCACGAGGTTGACCGCGCCGCCTTCGGAACGCCACCTCCTGATGGACCGAGCCAGGCCGGCGTTGTCCAGAAACGCGGCGCGGCCATCGCCGACATGCTGGGGGCAAAACGCCCAGTCTACGCCACGCCTCTTGAGAACCTACGTGTGTTGGGGAACGTTGCAGAAAATTTAAAATTTTCCTACGGTTTCACCAAGATCCATCTATGAGTTCATCTAAGCAACAAGTCATGGGAGAGAGATTGCATCTACATACCACTTGTAGATCGAGTGCGGAAGCGTTCAAGGGGATGGTGATGATGGAGTCGTACTCGCCGTGATTCAGATCACCGATGACCAAGTGCTGAACGGACGGCACCTCTGCGTTCAACACACGTACGGGGTGGGAGACGTCTCCACCTTCTTGATCCATCAAGGGGGAAGGAGAGGTTGATGATGATCCAGCAGCACGACGGTGTGGTGGTGGATGTAGCAGAACTCCGGCAGGGCTTCACCAAGCTACTGTGGGAGGAGGACGAGGTGTAGCAGGGGGAGGGAGGCGCCAATGCACAGGGTGCGGCTGCCCTCCCCCTTGCCCTCCTTTATATAGGCCCCCAGGGGGGCGCCGGCCCTCGGAGATTCAATCTCCCAAGGGGGCGGCGGCCAGGGGGTGGAGTGCTCCCCAAGGCATGTGGTGCGCCCCCCCACCCTAGGGTTTCAACCCTAGGCGCAGGGGGTGGGCCTAGGGGGGCGCACCAGCCCACTATGGGCTGGCTCCCCTCCCACTTCAGCCCATGGGGCTCTCCGGGATGGGTGGCCCCACCCGGTGGACACCCGAGACCCTTCCGGTGGTCCCGGTACATTACCGGGTGACCCGACACTTTCCCATGGCCGAAATACCACTTCCTATATATAATTCTTTACCTCCGGACCATTCCGAAACTCCTCGTGACGTCCGGGATCTCATCCGGGACTCCGAACAACATTCGGTATGCTGCATACTCATATTCATACAACCCTAGCGTCACCGAACCTTAAGTGTGTAGACCCTACGGGTTCGGGAGACACATAGACATGACCAAGACGACTCTCGGGCAATAACCAACAGCGGGATCTGGATACCCATGTTGGCTCCCACATGTTCCACGATGATTTCATCGGTTGAACCACGATGTCGAGGATTAAACAACCCCGTATACAATTCCCTTTGTCAATCGGTACGTTACTTGCCCGAGACTCAACCGTCAGTATCCCAATACCTTGTTCAGTCTCGTTACCAGCAAGTCACTTTACTCGTACCGTAATGCATGATCCTGTGACCAACCACTTGGTCACTTTGAGCTCATTATGATGATGCATTACCGAGTGGGCCCAGAGATACCTCTCCGTCATACGGAGTGACAAATCCGATCTCGATCCGTGTCAACCCATGAAACTTTCGGAGATACCTGTAGTGCACCTTTATAGTCACCCGATTCGTTGTGACGTTTGATACACACAAAGCACTCCTACGGTATCCGGGAGTTACATGATCTCATGGTCAAGGAAGAGATACTTGACATTGGAAAAGCTCTAGCAAGCGAACTACGATCTTGTGCTATGCTTAGGATTGGGTCTTGTCCATCACATCATTCTCCTAATGATGTGATCCGTTATCAACGACATCCAATGTCCATAGCAGAAACCATGACTATCTGTTGATCTGCGAGCTAGTCAACTAGAGGCTCACTAGGGACATATCGTGGTCTATGTATTCACACATGTATTACGATTTCCGGATAATACTGATTATAGCATGAATAAAGACAATTATCATGAACAAGGAAAATATAATAATACTTTTATTATTGCCTCGGGGCATATTTCCAACAGTCTCCCACTTGCACTAGAGTCAATAATCTAGTTACATTGTGATGAATCGAACACCCATAGAGTTACGGTGTTGATCATGTTTTGCTTTCAGAGAGGTTTAGTCAGCGGATCTTGACATTCAGATCCGTATGTACATTGCAAATTTCTATGTCTCCATCTTGAACATTTTCACGGATGGAGTTGAGCGGCGCTTGATGTGCTGGTCTTCTTGTGAAACTGGGCTCCTTGGCAAGGGCAATAGCTCCGGTGTTGTCACGAGAAGAGTTTGATCGGCCCCGACGCATTGGGTATGACTCCTAGGTCGGTGATGAACTCCTTCACCCAAATTGCTTCATCGCTGCCTCCGAGGCTGCCATGTACTCCGCTTCACATGTAGATCCCCCATGGCGCTCTGCTTGCAGCTGCACCAGCTCTTGCTCCACCATTCAACATATACACGTATCCGGTTTGTGACTTAGAGTCATCGGATCGTGTCGAAGCTAAGCGTCGGCGTAACCTTTTCTGACGAGCTCTTCGTCACCTCCATAAATGAGAAACATGTCCTTTGTCCTTTTCGGTGCTTCAGGATATTCTTGACCGCTGTCCGGTGTTCCTTGCGGGATTACTTTGGTACCTTCCTACCAAACATACGGCAAGGTTTACATCAGTGCAGTACACAGCATGGCACACATAATAGATCCTATGGCTGAAGCATAGGGATGACACTCATCTCTTCTTTATCTTTTGCCGTGGTGGGGATTGAGCCGAGCTCAATCTCACACCTTGCAACACTGAGGCAAGAACCCTTCTTGGACTGATCCATTTTGAACTTCTTCAAAATTTTATCAAGGTATGTGCTTTGTGAAAGACCTATGAGGCGTCTCGATCTATCTCTATAGATCTTGATGCCTAATATATAAGCAGCTTCTCCAAGGTCCTTCATTGAAAAACACTTATTCAAGTAGGCCTTAATGCTGTCCAAAAGTTCTATATCATTTCCCATCAAGAGTATGGCATCTACATATAATATGAGAAATGCTCTGAGCTCCCACTCACTTTCTTATAAACGAGGCTTCTCCATAAGTGCATAAACTAAGCGCTTTGATCATATCATCAAAGCGAATGTTCTAACTCGAGATGCTTGCACCAGCCCATAAATGGATCATTTGGAGCTTGCAAACTTTGTTAGAGTTCTTAGGATCGACAAAACCTTACGGCTGCATCATATACAGCTCTTCCTTAAGATGTCCGTTAAGGAATGCCGTTTTGACGTCCATCTGCCATATCTCATAATCACAGTACGCGGCAATTGCTAACAAGATTCAGACAGACTTCAGCTTCGCTATGGGAGAGAATGTCTCGTCGTAGTCAATCCCTTGAACTTGTCGATAACCCTTAGCGACAAGTCGAGCTTTATAGATGGTAACATTTCCATCCGCGTCCGTCTTCTTCTTAAAAATCCATTTGTTTTCTATCGCTCGTCGATCATTGGGCAAGTCTGTCAAAGTCCATACTTTGTTTTCATACATGGATTCTATCTCGGATTTCATGGCTTCAAGCCATTTGTTGGAATCTGGGCCCGCCATCGCTTCTTCATAGTTCGAAGGTTCACCGTTGTCTAACAACATGATTTCCAAGACAAGGTTGCCGTACCACTCTGGTGCGGAACGTGTCCTTGTGGACCTACGAAGTTCAGTAGCAACTTGATCCGAAGTACCTTGATCATCATCATTATTTTCCTCTTCGGTTGGTGTAGGCATCACAGGAACATTTTCCTGTGCTGCACCACTTTCACGTTCGAGAGGTAGTACTTCATCGAGTTCTACTTTGCTCCCACTTACTTCTTTCGAGAGAAACTCTTTTTCCAGAAAGCATCTGTTCTTGGCAACAAAGATCTTGCCCTCGGATCTTAAGTAGAAGGTATACCAACGGCTTCTTTAGGGTATCCTATGAAGACACATTTTTCTGACTTGGGTTCGAGCTTTTCAGGTTGAAGTTTCTTGACATAAGCATCGCATCCCCAAACTTTTAGAAACGACAGCTTAGGTTTCTTCCCAAACCATAATTCATACGAGTGTCGTCTCAGCGGTTTAGGCGGTGCCCTATTTAAAGTGAATGTAGCTGTCTCTAGGCGTATCCCCAAAATGATAGCAGTAAATCGGTAAGAGACATCATAGACCGCACCATATCCAATAGAGTGCGATTACGATGTTCGGACACACCGTTACGCTGAGGTGTTCCAGGCGGCGTGAGTTGTGAAACGATTCCACATTTTCTTAAGTGTGTACCAAATTCGTGACTTAAGTATTCTCCTCCACAATCTGATTGTAGGAACTTTATCTTTCGGTCACGTTAATTCTCTACCTCATTCTGAAATTCCTTGAACTTTTCAAAGGTTTCAGACTTGTGTTTCATTAAGTAGACATATCCATATCTACTCAGTCATCAGTGAGAGTGAGAACATAACGATATCCTCTGCGAGCCTCAACGCTCATTGGACCGCACACATCGGTATGTATGATTTCCAACAAGTTGGTTGCTCGCTCCATTGTTCCGGAGAACGGAGTCTTTGTCATTTTGCCCATGAGGCATGGTTCGCATGTGTCGAATGATTCATAATTGAGAGACTTAAAAGTCCATCAGCATGGAGCTTCTTCATGCGCTTGACACCAATGTGACCAAGGCGGCAGTGCCACAAGTATGTGGGACTATCCTTATCAACTTTACATCTTTTGGCATTCACACTATGAACATGTGTAATATTACGCTCGAGATTCATTAAGAATAAACCATTGACCATAGGGGCATGACCATAAAACATATCTCTCATATAAATAGAACAACCATTATTCTCGGATTTAAATGAGTAGCCATCTCTTATCAAACGAGATCCAGATATAATGTTCATGCTCAAACTTGGCACCAAATAACAATTATTAAGGTTTATAACTAATCCCGTAGGTAAATGTAGAGGTAGCGTGCCGACGGCGATCACATCGACTCTGGAACCATTCCCAGCGCGATCGTCACCTCGTCGCCGCCGGATCTCCGTTTATTCCGCAGCTCTGCTGTGAGTTACAAATATGAGCAACGGCACGGTATCGAATACCGGGAGTTACTACAGATCTTGGTAAGCTACACATCAATTACATGTATATCAAATATACCTTTGGTGTTGCCGGCCTTCTTATCCGCTAAGTATTTGGGGCAGTTCCGCTTCCAGTGACCCTTCCATTTGCAATAAAAGCACTCAGTCTCAGGCTTGGGTCCATTCTTTGACTTCTTCCCGTGGCTGGCTTACCGGGAGCGGCAACATCCTTGCCGTCCTTCTTGAAGTTCTTCTTGCCCTTGCCCTTCTTGAACTTAGTGGTCTTATTGACCATCAACACTTGATGTTCTTTCTTGATTTCAACCTCTGCTGTCTTGACATTGAAAATACTTCAGGAATGGTCTTCACCATCCCCTGCATATTGTAGTTCATCACAAAGCTCTTGTAGCTTGGTGGGAGCGACTGAAGGATTCTGTCAATGACCGCCTCATCAGGGAGGTTAATGTTCAGCTGGGTCATATGGTTGTGCAACCTAGACATTTTGAGTATGTGCTCACTGACAACTGTTTTCCTCCATCTTACAACTATAGAACTTGTCGGAGACATCATATCTCTCGACCCGGGAATGAGCTTGGAAAACTAGTTTCAGCTCTTCGAACATCTCATATGCTCCGTGATGCTCAAAACGCTTTTGGAGCCCCTGTTCTAAGCTGTAAAGCATGCCGCACTGAATGAGGGAGTAATCATCAGCACGGGACTGTAGCGTTCATAACGTCTTGGTTCTGCAGGATGGGGCGTCACCTAGCGGTCCTTCTAGGACATATTGTTTCCTGGCAGCTATGAGGATGATCCTCAGGTTCCGGACCTAGTCCGTATAGTTGCTGCCATCATCTTTCAGCTTGGTTTTCTCTAGGAACGCATTGAAGTTCATGTTGACATGAGCGTTGGCCATTTGATCTACAAGACATATTTGCAAAGGTTTTAGACTAAGTTCATGATAATTAAGTTCATCTAATCAAATTATTCAATGAACTCCCACTCAGATTAGACATCCCTCTAGTCATCTAAGTGTTACACGATCCGAGTCGACTAGGCCGTGTCCGATCATCACGTTAGACGGACTAGTCATCGTCGGTGAACATCTTCATGTTGATCGTATCTTCCATACGACTCGTGTTCGACCTTTTGGTCTCCGTGTTCCGAGGCCATGTCTGTACATGCTAGGCTCGTCAAGTTAACCCTAAGTGTTTTGCATGTGTAAAACTGTCTTACACCCGTTGTATGTGAACGTAAGGATCTATCACACCCGATCATCACGTGGTGCTTCGAAACGACGAACTGTAGCAACGGTGCACAGTTAGGGGAGAACACTTCTTGAAATTGTTGTAAGGGATCATCATATTTACTACCGTCGTTCTAAGTGAACAAGATGCATAAACATAATAAACATCACATGCAATTATATATAGTAGTGACATGATATGGCCAATATCATATAGCTCCATTGATCTCCATCTTCGGGGCTCCATGATCATCTTCTCACCGGCATGACACCATGATCTCCATCATCATGATCTCCATCATCGTGTCTTCATGAAGTTGTCACGCCAACGATTACTTCTACTTCTATGGCTAACGCGTTTAGCAATAAAGTAATGTAATTTACATGGCGTTCTTCAATGACACACAGGTCATACAAAAAATAAAGACAACTCCTATGGCTCCTGCCGGTTGTCATACTCATCGACATGCAAGTCGTGATTCCTATTACAAGAACAAGATCTCATACATCACAATATATCATTCATCATTCATCACAACTTCTGGCCATATCACATCACATGAACAATCGCTGCAAAAACAAGTTAGACGTCCTCTAATTGTTGTTGCATCTTTTACGTGGCTGCAATTGGGTTCTACCAAGAACGTTTTCTTACCTATGAATAACCACAACGTGATTTTGTCAACTTCTATTTACCCTTCATAAGGACCCTTTTCACCGAATCCGCTCCAACTAAAGTGGGAGAGCGGACACCGCCAGCCACCTTATGCAACTAGTGCATGTCGATCGGTGGAACCGGTCTCACGTAAGCGTGTAAGGTTGGTGCAGGCCGCTTCATCCCACAATATCGCTGAAGCAAGAAAAGACTAGTAGTGGCAAGCAAGTTGACAAGATCCACGCCCACAACAAATTGTGTTCTACTCGTGCAATAGAGAACTACGCATAGACCTAGCTCATGATGCCCTTTGTTGGGGAGCGTTGCGAGAAAATTAAAAATTTCCTACGGTTTCACCAAGATCCATCTATGAGTTCATCTAAGCAACGAGTCATGGGAGAGATTTCATCTACATACCACTTGTAGATCGAGTGCGGAGCGTTCAAGGGATGGTGATGATGGAGTCGTACTCGCCATGATTCAGATCACCGATGACCAAGTGCTGAGCGGACAACACCTCCGCATTCAACACACGTGCGGGGACGGAGGCGTCTCCTCCTTCTTGATCCAGCAAGGGGAAGGAGAGGTTGATGATGATCCAAAGACCTGACGGTGTGGTGGTGGATCTGTGAGAACTCTGGCAGGGCCGCCAAGCTCTGCGGGAGGAGGACGAGGTGTAGCAGGGGAGGGGCGCCAATGCACATGGTGCGGCTGCCTCCCCTTGCCCTCCTTTATATAGGCCCCAGGCGCCCGCCCTGGGAGATTCAATCTCCCAAGGGGGCGGCGGCCAGGGGGTGGAGTGCCCCCCAAGGCATGTGGTGCGCACCCCCACCCTAGGGTTTCAACCATAGGCGCAGGGGGTGGGCCTAGGGGGGTGCACCAGCCCAATATGGGCTGGCTCCCCTCCCACTTCAGCCCATGGGGCTCTCCGGGATGGGTGGCCCCACCCGGTGGACCCCCGGGACCCTTCTGGTGGTCCCGGTACATTACCGGGTGACCCCGAAACTTTCCCGATGGCCGAAATACCACTTCCTATATATAATTCTTTACCTCCGGACCATTCCGAAACTCCTCGTGACATCCGGGATATCATCCGGGACTCTGAACAACTTTCGGTATGCTGCATACTCATATTCATACAACCCTAGTGTCACCGAACCTTAAGTGTGTAGACCCTACGGGTTCGGGAGACACGTAGACATGACCGAGACGACTCTCGGGCAATAACCAACAGCGGGATGTGTATACCCATGTTGGCTCCCACATGTTCCACGATGATTTCATCGGTTGAACCACGATGTCGAGGATTAAACAACCCCGTATACAATTCCCTTTGTCAATCGGTACGTTACATGCCCGAGACTCGATCGTCGGTATCCCAATACCTTGTTCAGTCTTGTTACCGGCAAGTCACTTTACTCGTACCATAATGCATGATCCCGTGACCAACCACTTGGTCACTTTGAGCTCATTATGATGGTGCATTACCGAGTGGGCCTAGAGATACCTCTCCGTCATACGGAGTGACAAATCGATCTCGATCCGTGTCAACCCAATGAGACACTTTCGGAGATACCTGTAGTGCACCTTTATAGTCACCCGATTCACGTTGTGATGTTTGATACACCCAAAGCACTCCTCGATATCCGGGAGTTACGATCTCATGGTCCAAGGAAGAGATACTTGACATTGGAAAAGCTCTAGCAAGCGAACTACGATCTTGTGCTATGCTTAGGATTGGGTCTTGTCCATCACATCATTCTCCTAATGATGTGATCCCGTTATCAACGACATCCAATGTCCATAGCCAGAAACCATGACTATCTGTTGATCTGTGAGCTAGTCAACTAGAGGCTCACTAGGGACATATCGTGGTCTATGTATTCACACGTGTATTACGATTTCCGGATAATACAGTTATAGCATGAATAAAAGACAATTATCATGAACAAGGAAATATAATAATACTTTTATTATTGCCTCTAGGGCATATTTCCAACAACGTCTCGCCCATTTGGTCGTAGACGAGCTGAACGGAGTAGGGGCCGATGAGCTCCCCTACATGACCAGGCGAATCCAGCAGCTGATCGACGCGGCCGCAAAGCGGCACGAAGCCTGCGTCCACGCGGAAAGCCCTCCCCCGCGCCGAGAGCACGGCGCGACGTCGCGTACGCCAACTGCAGGCGTAGCCCGCACCAGGCAGGAAAAGGAGCCGGCTGCCAGTCGCAGCCGGACTCGAGTCACTATCGAGAGCGACGCAGAAGGCCGCCCTCGAGCCGTGGAGCGACGAGGCGATCCGCCTCCTCCTCTGCCTCGTGTGGAGAGATATCCCACCCCACCGCCTGTCACGCATCCAACTCTCAGCGGTCGACTAGGTCACAGCGAAGGAGTCGGCAAAAACGATGCCCGCCATCGGATCGACCTCCTTGCGCGATCCCTGGCGTTAGAAGAAGAAGATGATGTCAGCCCGCCTTGCTTCGGCCCCCACATCTGGGACGAGCCCTTCCCCAAAGGGTTCTTGCTCCCAAGAGACACGCCCAAATACAACGACTCCATGAAGCCGGAAGATTGGTTGATTGACTACTCCACCGCGGTTCGGATAGCGAATGGCAACAGGCGTGTTACCGTAAAATACGTCCCCCTGATGCTCCAGGGCACGGCGCGCACCTGGCTCAATAGCCTTAAGCCCTACAGCATCAACAGCTGGCTCGACTTCACGGAAGCCTTCATCCGCAACTTCACCAGCACCTACAAGCGGCCCCCAAGCCCCAACAGCTCTCCTTGTGCGTACAAGGACCCAACGAGTTGACTCGTGACTACCTTACGCGTTGGGCCGAGCTCCGAAACTCCTGCGAAGGGATGCACGAGGTTCAAGCAATAGAGTACTTCACGGCCGGGTGCCGAGAAGGCACCCTCCTCAAGCACCGACTCCTCTGCAACGAGCCGACTACCCTCGATGAGCTGCTGATCATCGTAGACAAATACGCCATGGCCGACTCCTCCATGAAGACCGAGCTTCGAGTCGACGCTTCCGGGAAGGTGCTTGCGCCGGCTCCCAAGACGCTGGCTGGAGAGTCCACTCGACACCCGTACCAGAACGACAACAAGCGCAAGGCTCTGATGCCGACTTCCGCCAGTAGGCAAGTATCCACAGTCGAAAACGAACAACCTGAGGGGCGGCCCGCGCCCAAGAAGAAGAAGGGCAGCAGGCCGGCTTGGCATCCGGCTTTCTCCTATGAGCAAGCACTTGATGCCCCCTGCAAGTTCCACAGCAGCACGAAGGCCTCCAACCACACCACTCGGAAGTGCCATTGGCTCACGCGAATCTCCAAAGACGAGGGACTGGTGCCGCCTCCGCCTGCTGGTCAGCCGCCTCCGGCTCCTCAACAGCCGGCCGCTCGGCCAGTAGTCGGAGCCGTCCACGACGAGTTCCCTGACGAACATGCCGCCTACGTTGTCTTTACGAGCCAACCCGAAGATTGGCGAAGCCGGCGCCGATAATACCAAGAAGTCAATGAGGTCGCATCCAACAACCTCGAATTCATGCACTGGTCGGAGAAGCCTATCAGTTGGAGCCGGGCTGATCACCCAGGGGTGATGCCATCACCCGGCTCTTATGCATTGGTTTTGGATGCCACCCTCGCAACAGATCGGCGGGCTGCCTGATTCTCCCGCGTGCTGATAGATGGCAGAAGCAGCATCAACATACTGTACCGTGATACCATGGAGAAGCTAAACATCAAGGCAAAGCAGCTCATGCCGAGTCGGACTGTGTTTCAAGGCATTGTACCCGGTCTGTCCTGTGCTCTGATCGGCAAGATCAAGATAGACGTCCTCTTTGGAGACAAAGATCATTTCTACCGAGAAGCAGTATGGTTTGAGGTAGTGGATTTGGAGAGCGCTTACCATGCGCTGCTTGGCCGACCTGCATTGGCCAAGTTCATGGTTGTACCCCACTATGCCTACCTCAAGATGAAGATGCCGAGTTCCAAGGGCGTCATCACCATATCCAGAGACTACAAGAAATCCACCGAGTGTGCGACTGCTAGTAGACGGCTGGCCGAGTCCCTCGTGATTGCTGAAGAGAAGAAGATGCTAGACCGAGTCGTGGCCAGGGCCGGCAAATAGCCTGCCCTGTCACCAGATTCAAAGGAATGTGAGGCTCAGTGTTCTTTCCAGCCGGCCAAAGAAACCAAGAAGATACCTATGTACCCGGAGCACCCCGAGAGATATGCGGTCATGGGAACCGGCCTTGACAGCAAATAGGAAAGCGAGCTCGTCGATTTCCTACGTGAGAATCGGGACATCTTTGCATGGTCTCCCAAAGACATGCCGGGTGTCCCAACGGATTTTGCCGAGCACAAGCTACACGTCCGGAAGGACGCCAAGCCGGTCAAACAGCCCTTGCTCCGCCTATCAGAGGAAAAGAGAAGAGTAGTCGGAGAAGAAATAGCCCGGCTTCTGGCAGCTGGCTTCATCATGGAGGTTTTCTTCCCCGAGTGGCTTGCCAACCCGGTCCTGGTGCTAAAGAAGAACAAACAATGGCGCATGTGTATTGACTACACCAGCCTCAACAAAGCCTGCCCCAAGGATCCCTTTGCCCTGCCAAGGATTGATCAAGTGATAGACTCCACAGCCGGATGCGAGCTGTTGAGTTTTTTGGATGCTTACTCAGGCTACCACAAGATAAAATTGGACCCAGCTGACCGCATGAAGACCGCCTTCATCACACCATTCGGAGCTTTCTGCTACCTGACTATGACATTCGGCTTGAGAAACGCCGGTGCCACTTTTCAGCGTTGCATGCAAAAATGCCTCCTCAAGCAACTCGGCAGAAATGCCCACGTCTATGTAGACGATATTGTGGTGAATACGGAGAAGCGCGACACCCTGCTAGAAGACCTTAAAGAGACGTTTGAGAACTTGCGCCAGTTTCAGATCAAGCTCAATCCGGAAAAATGTGTGTTCGGAGTGCCAGCCGGCCAGCTCCTAGGCTTCCTGGTCTCCGAACGCAGCATCGAATGCAACCCGGTGAAGATCAAGGCTATAGAGAGAATGGAGATTCTTGCCAAGCTAAGAGATGTCCAGAAATTTACCGGATGCTTGGCCTCCCTCAACCGCTTCATCAGCCGACTCGGGGAGAAGGCCCGCCCTCTCTACCGACTCATGAAGAAGTCCACTCACTTCGAGTGGAACGACCAAGCAGATCAAGCCTTCCACGAGTTAAAAAAGACGCTGTCCACGCCGCCTGTCCTGGCGGCACCAACCGAGAAAGAGCCCATGCTCCTTTACATTGCCGCCACTAGCAGAGTGGTCAGCACTGTCATCATGGTTGAACGCCGGAAGAGGGCGAGTTCAGCCAGATCCGAGCCGGTCTATTACGAGTGAAATCTGTCACATCAAAGCAGAACTATCCACACTATCGAAGATGTGCTATGGCGTGTGCGCCGCCAAGAAGCTCAAACCCTACTTCCAAGAGCACCCCATCATGGTCGTATGCCTTTGCCCGCCGCCGAGATCATAGGCAGCCGGGATGCATCGGCCGAGTAATAAATGGGCCATTGCGTTGGCCCCATATACGATCTTCTATCAGCCCCGCACCGCCATCAATTCCCAATCATTGGCCGACTTCCTCGTCGATTGGGCCGAGATCCAGTACCTGCCGCCTGTGCCCGACTCCACCCATTGGCGGATGCACTTCGATGGATCCAAGATGTGCACCGGCTTGGGAGTCGGCATCGTCCTCACCTCTCCCAAGGGCGACAAGCTCAGATACACATTGCAAATTCATTTTGCCGCCTCCAACAATGCGGCCGAGTACGAGGTGCTCTTACACAGACTCCGGCTAGCCAAAGAACTCAGCATCCGCCGGATCCTGTGTTATGGCAGCTCGGACTTGGTAGTCCAACAATCATCCGGCGACTGGGACGCCAAGGACGCAAACATGGCGAGTTACCGCTTCCTCGTTCAGCAACTCAGCGGATACTTTGAAGGGTGTGAGTTCCTCCATGTGCCACGGCCAACAACGAGCAAGCAGATGCCTTGGCACGAATAGGCTCCACCCAGCAAGCTATACCAACCGGCGTCTCCCTCCAATGCCTCCTTAAGCCGTCTGTCAAACCGGCTCCGGAGTCCGATTCCATCTTCGTGCCGCTTGACCCCGACCCAGCCGAAGCCGGCTTGGGGAACCAAGCAGGCAGCTCGGGGACTTCGACAGGCAGCTCAGAGACTGCTGTAGTCATACCTGGCCCAGGGACTTCAGAACACGGCTCGGGGACTACTACAGTTGGCCCGGGGACTGCATCGACACCACAAGCGGTGGCTGACTCCAACTCTTCACCACCCAGCTCACCCGCCCTGGTTGTGGTAGCCACCTTGACAACAAAAGAAGTCACAACTCCATCATGGGCCCAGCCCATCCTCAAATTCCTGATTAACAGGGAGCTGCCCACTGACGAGATCTCGGCAAGACAAGTCCAACACCGAGCTGGAGCTTACACAATAATGAACCGAGAGCTTGTTAGGCGTAGTGTCATTGGAGTCTTCCAGCGCTGCGTCGAGCCAGAGAAGGGCATAGCAATCCTCGGAGATATACACCAAGGCGAATGCGGCCACCACGCAGCCTCAAGATCACTCGTCGCCAAAGCTTTCCGCCATGGTTTCTTTTGGCCGATTGCTTTGGACGATGCCAAGGAACTAGTCAAACACTGCAAAGGGTGCCAAGTCTTCAGCTCCAAGCAACACATGCCGGCTTCTGCACTCAAAACCATCCCCCTCACTTGGCCCTTTGCCATTTGGGGGTTGGATATGGTGGGCCCATTCAAGACGACACGCGGTGGCATGACACATCTGCTTGTTGCCGTGGACAAATTTACCAAGTGGATTGAAGCAAAGCCGATCAAGAAGCTGAATGGGCCAACTGCCGTAACATTCATCGCAGATATCACAACCCGGTATGGCGTACCGCATAGCATTATCACCGACAATGGCACGAACTTCGCCAAGGGAGCATTGACACGTTTCTGCGCAACTCACGGCATCCGACTGGACTTAGCGTCCGTTGCCCACCCGTAGTCTAACGGCCAAGTTGAGCGAGCTAACGGCCTCATCCTCTCCAGCATCAAGCCTCCGCTGTTCGTGCCGCTGGAGCGTTCGGCCGGCTGTTGGCTCGACGAGCTGCCGGCCGTCCTCTGGAGCTTGCGCACCACGCCAAACAAGTCGACCGGCTTTACCCCTTTCTTAATTGTATATGGTGCCGAGGCTGTCATCCCGACTGACATTGAGTTTGACTCACCTCGGTTCACCATGTACACGGAAGCGGAGGCGAAGGAAGCACGAGAAGATGGCATCGACCTGCTGGAAGAGAGTCAGCTGTTAGCCCTCAGCCGGTCCGCCATCTATCAACAGAGTCTACGCCGTTACCACAGCCGGAAAGTCAAGCCAAGATCCTTTCAAGAGGGCGACCTTGGGCTCTGGCTGATCCAGCGAACAGCCGGCCAGCACAAGCTCTCGGCCCCTTGGGAAGGCCCATTCGTCATCAGCCGAGCCCTAGGCAACGACTCCTACTACTTGATCGACGCACAGAAGCCGAAGGCACGCAAAAGGGATGATTACGGCAAGGAGTCGGAACGACCATGGAACACCAATCTCCTCTGAAGATTTTACATTTAAAATTCAGTATGTACCACGCTACCTTTTGTACTAAGTATGAGACAATGGGCTCCCCGAGGAGTACTCGGGGACTACTGTGATATCCTGGCTTATTAGGGATGATAGACTACTCATATCAATAAGGAATTCCTTCTTTTCCGGGAGCCCATTCGGACAGAACTCCAAAGTTAAGCGTGCTCAGCTTGGAGTAGTCTCATGATGGGTGACCGACCGGGAAGTTGCTCCCGGGTGCGCATGAGTGAGGACAAAGTCTTGAGAAAAGACTAGTATTGATCTGTGGGGCCAGTCTAGATCCGCCAGAGAATGCGACCACCGGCGGGTGTGTCCGGCGTTACAAGTTGGTATCGAGCCGACCCTCGCGGTTACGGATGGTTGCGACAGGTCTTGCGGTCATGTTGTTCATGGCGTTTGTGACCCGTCGTGGCACACGGCATGGCACATGTACCGGACTGGATGCACAGACGGTTGTGCCAGAGGAGCGTTCTGTGGCCCGACGAGGGCGTCGGTTCCTCGAGTGTGGGTGTATGTGATATCACGGCTTATTAGGGATGATAGACTACTCATATCAATAAGGAATTCCTTCTTTTCCGGGAGCCCATTCGGACAGAACTCCAAAGTTAAGCGTGCTCAGCTTGGAGTAGTCTCATGATGGGTGACCGACCCGAAGTTGCTCCCGGTGCGCATGAGTGAGGACAAAGTCGCGAGAAAAGACTAGTATTGATCTGTGGGGCCAGTCTAGATCCCGCCAGGAGTAACGACCACCGGCGGGTGTGTCCGGGGCGTTACAACTACCCTCTTCTATCTATGAATCATGAGTATCATGCCCATGTTTATGTTATCACACCCATTTTTTCGTCCGGCACCGGGTCCGACCAGTCGGCCCGGGGACTTGCCGCCTTGGGTTATATTTAAGTTCTACCTGCAGTCAGACAAGTAGTGTGCCGGCATCCAAAGCCCTCTCTTGTTGAAGGTCGCAGCCTGAAGAATCGACTATCCGACTAACAAGAGTTAAAGGCAGGAAAGGATGCCCACACTAAAAAACGGCTAAGGACTAGCGAACATACATAACTCAAGCCGGTTTTTCCCCTGCCAACCGGCTGTTAGAACAGCCGGCTGGCCGGCTTCCCTTCTTACCTTGCCAAAATCTAAAAGCTCGAGAACTTGCCCTCCCAGACGGCCAAGTCCTTACCCGGCCACAGACTGCGGAGCAGCTGTCCGACTGGGAAGGCGGCTGCCAAGGGAGGGCGGCAAAGGAAAGCAGACAAAGATAAAAAGCAACTAGGAATGGAAGCCAAGAACATGCATAATTATATTTACACAAAGGCCTTCGAAAGGCCGGCATCCAACATAGTTTGAATACACCCCCAGTGGGTGGAACTGCGCAAACTTAGTAAAAAGTTGTTCAAAAGTAACTAGCAGGAAGGTAAAAGCGGCAAGTCAGGCCAGGGGAGCAACAGGCGTGACGGACAGGATGGTGGAAACGGAAGTATTGGCCAGGGGAGTGGCCGGCTGGCGAGTCTCGGCTTGGTCGCCACCTGCAGCAGGCGGCGTTCCCACGCACGCCTCGTTGCTGGAGGCACGATCAGGCTGAAGCGGGTCGGTCGCTCCACCGTCTTGCACGGCATCTTCACCATCCTCCTCCTCCTCCTCTTCGCCCTCATCGCTGGAGTCAATCTCCTCCACCGAGTCCTGTCCCTCCGCCGGGTTCAGCCCGAACCACTCCTCCGGCTGAGCGACGCCGTCTTCGTTCACCTCAGGAGCAAAGGCGCTAGTGTTGGTGAAGTCGGGATCACCAAGGCGCACTGGATAATAGCTGGCCGCACCGCCTCCAGCTCCTCGCCAGCCTACTGCCGCCAAGTGCGAAGTCGGTCCAAGTTCAGCCCAGGATACCAGGACCGGACGAACTCCAGCGCCCGCCGAGCCCCACACCGAGCTGCAGAAGCCTTCCAGGCCTCGAAGCGGCCGACTGCCACCTCCAGCCAGCCGGCCATACGATTGGGGGTGCAGGGAATCACCTTGACGGGCCAGAGGGCGGTCAGCACTTGTGCTCTAGCACGCTGAAGGCGGCGGAGCATGCGGTAGGCCGGCTGAAGCCGGGCTTGAATCGCTAGGAGCTGCTCTTCAAGCATCCGGTTGGCGCCCGGTGGAATCTCGGCCCCAGTCTGACGTCGGGCCTTGTGGTGAGCCTCGATGGCCTGGTTGGCGGCAACAGAGTAGCCGGGAAAGTATTCTGCGCAAAGAAGAAAGAAATAAAGCAAGTCAGAAGACCGATCAGAGGACGGGGATGAACAAAGGGATGAAGAGGAAGGCGGCCTACCGTCGATCAGATCCTCAACCTGGCCGTAGCCCTTGCTCAGCGCTTGCCTCGCCTCGGCCCAGCTTGTCACCTCCGTCTCGTACTCGGCTTTGAGGGCGGCCTCGCTGTCCTGCGCCACCTTCAAGGCCGCCTTGTGGTTCTCTTCCTGGTCGGCCAGCTTCTTGGGCAGGCGATCACGCTCCTGGGCCAAGGCGCTGCACTCCGTCTCCTTGGCACGAAGGGCGGTCTGAGCTATGCCGAGCTGCTCCCTCAAGTCGGCATTGGCCCCTGCAGACGTTAGAAGAAGAAGATGAGGAAGAAGTCGTCAGGAAAGATCCGAACCGACTGCTTGGCAGTCGGCCCGCATCTCGGGGACTACACCTAGTGGGTGCGCTGACGCGCCCCCACATGAGATAGAAAAAATAAAAACACTTACTCCGGCTCTCCATAAGATCGGCGGCCTTCTGGCCCATCTCACGGGCCTGGGAGTTGAAGGCAGCAGCATGGAGGTTGTGGTAGTCCTGCGAATAAAACAAAGGCGCAAACAAGAATAAGCCATTAAAACCAAAGTTTCCTGAGAAGTTCCAAGCCGCCTGCTCAGCAGCCGGCTCGGAACTCGGGGACTACACCCAGTGGGTGCGCTGACGCGCCCCCACGGAAGAAATCAAGAAAACTTACCCGAATGGCCGACCTCGTCGCAAGGAACTCTTGGGTGCACTGCTTCAGCGAGGCGGCCTGGGCCTGAAGCCGGCTCCGGATATCTTGCGCGGCCACGTTCAACACGGTCGTCCCGCCACTCAGCGTCCATCCCGGCGAGCTGACGCTGGCTGTCTCCAGGACATGGGACAACGAGCTGGAGCCCGCGGCCCTGTGTGGCTCTAGCTCAGAGGTCGCCTTGCCTGCGCGCCGACGAGTCGGCGAGAGGACTACGAGATCTGCCCCCACGGCCGGGTCGCCTCCAGCCGGCTGCATAGGCGGCGCTACCGGTCGGCCGCCTTGGCCTGTCCCGGCCAGCGGCGGCGGCACCACTTCACCCTCCGGAATGACTACTTCGCCCCCTCCCTCTCCATCGCCTGCTGGTCATGGCCGGCTTCCTCTGGCGGGGGCACCGGGATTTCGGGGGCCACGGTGCAGAGGGGGATGATGAGTTGCGTAGGCTGATTACCCAGGTGCTCCGCCGCCCTCTCCGCAGCCACGGCCTCCGCTTGGGCCCTGGCTGCCACGTCGGCCTGCATCTCCGCTGACTCCGCCGTCGTCTCCTGGGCCGCCTTGGCGGCTGCTGCCCTTTGCTCCTCCACCTCCCACTCCTCCCGCGCCTCCCGCGCGTTCCGCTCCGTCTCCGCTTGGAGCTCGGTGCGGGGGTCCACGCGGCGGGAGCTTGAGGATCCCCCGCCCCTCCGACTATGGAGGCGGCCGGGTCCGCTCAAGAGTGAGAGGGGCCCTGATCAGTAAATTAAGAAAGGCTCAGAGGGTTCCGGCCGAAGAAAAGAAAGAGGAAAAACATACGAGAGTCAAACTTACGCCGAAACCGCAAGAGGCTGGTTCACCACCTTGCGGAACCGGCCCGCCTTTGCGGCCGCCTCGTCTCGCTTGGTCGCTGCTGCAGTACCCTTGGGCTACTTCGGCCGACTACCAAAGAGAGACAGTGCCGCCCGGCGTTTCCGTATGCCGCCTCGGGAAGCCGGCCCGGCGGATGAGCCTGCGCCTTGACGGTCGGCCGCAGGCTGGCGGCGTGGATACGGCTCGGCCTCGTCATCATCTGGCCAATCCTCGAAGGTGGCGGAGAGCCCAGAGCCTCCTAGCTCGCCTCCTCCCCCCACGGCGTCGTCTTCCAAGGCGGCCGCCCCCAAGTCGGGGTCGTCAAAGTCGTCCACCGCACGATTGGGGGCAAACTCGCTTTCCGCCCCCGCGGTCCCGGCTGACTGATGAAGGAGGGGATTTTGATTACCATGGGTCGGAAGTCGACTGGTCGGAAGTCGTCCAGAAAGGAAAACTCGGCAATAAAGAAGAAGAGGAAAGAAAAAAAGATTACCATGGGTGGTGGATTGGCGCGAGAATACGGCGCCTTGCCATACTGCCAGTCTTTAGTAAGCTTGCAGTTGGCGATGTAGTTCACCATGTAAGATACCTCGTCGTGAGGCATCTCCCTGGTGCTGAGTCGGCATGGGTCGAAGCGGCCACACATCTGGCTTATCAGGTGAGGGCGGCCTTGAAGCGGGAGCACCCGGCGTTCCACGAAGGCGGCAATCAGATCAGGCCCGGTCAGGCCCTCCGACTGGATCAGCACCCGAAGCCGGGCAACGGCGCCTGCCCAGCCGGCGTCAGCGACCTAGCCCGATAAGACCATGAGGGCTGCCTCCCAGCCGGAGGGCCGGCTATGTAAGCCGGCAGGTTGACGTAGTCGCCTTGCAGGGTGACGTTCTTCATGTAAAAATAGGACTTCTACCAAAGCTTCACCGACTGGATCAGCGCAATGGCCGGGAACAGGTTGTCGGCCGTCCTCCGCCGCATGGCGATGAAGGCGCCACACGGGGCCGGCACGCCCGCGGTGACGGTGCCAAGATTGGACTAGAAAAACTCCCCCCATAGCTCGAGGGTGGGGAGAACGCCGAGGAAGCCTTCGCACAGAGTGACGAAGGCAGACAGCAGCACCACCGTGTTTGGAGTGAGGTGGTGCGGCTGCAGATGATAGAACTCGAGGAACGAGGGAAGAAGCCGCTCGCGGGAAGGCCGACGCCGCACAGGCAGGGCAAGCGGAAGATCACCCGCTCGCCCTCCTCTGGCACCGGTGAAATCTCCCCCTCCGGCGCAAGCCGGACCTGAACAAGCTCCTTGCCCGGCAAGCTCCGCGTCTTGCGAAGGAAATCGATGTGGTCTTCATGAACGTTGGATCCGTCCCAGTTGCTCGATGTAGGAGCCATGAGGACGGGAAAGCGCCTGGAGACGCGTGGCGGCGGAGGACGCGCGGGTCGGCGGCGGCGAGGCAGCGACGTGCCAAGGAAAATGGCTAGGCGATGGCGCGGCGAAGTGTTGGTGCTGCGACGACAAGGAAGAAGGAGAAGGGCAGAGAGATGGGACTGGGGCGAGTGCACGTGCGTCAGCCGCTCTCCCCTCCCCCTACTTATAGCCTCGCACGGCAAAGCCGAGGAGGCGAGGTGAGGGGGGACGTGGGATTAACTATGCCCACTCCCCCACGTCCCGCGATTACCGCGCCATAAAAGCGTGCAGAAACCGCCGCTGGAAGGCGAGCAGCCAGATCGGGCCACAAAGGATCCTCGCTTGGGCCAAGGCGTGGTAGTGGCGGGCCCCGGTCTGTAGTGGCATCCCATCAGGCGCGTGGGCTGGCAGGCCCCTCTAGTCAGAGGGCGCCATGTGGCACATGAGCGGCAGGTGGTCAGCCCCGCAGCTTGGCTCGCGTGCCAACTCGTTCCCGCCTTCGGATTTCGAAGGAGAGTTCGCCGAGAAGGCAAGCATAAAGTGATGCCGGCTCTGCAGGATAGGAAGCTGATTGAGCTTCTAGTTTCCTTTGCAGCCACGAAGCACAACCAGCTTCGAGGACTACTGACGGAGTAAATGACCACGGGTAGCCTAGCCGGCTCCCCCTGGTTCTTGAAAAAATAATAAGGCTGATCGAACCGTCAAGCATCCAAGACGCAGGGCCGCCTTCCCCCGGCCGGCTACCCCCTAGGCCGGCTACCAAGGCGGCCTGGCCAAGAAGCCCTCCCAAAGAAAGCCGGCCACCACATGGCCGGCTACTTAAAGCCGACCACCACTTGGCCGACTCCATAAAGCCGGCCATCACACGGCCGACACAAGAGGCCGGCCCCCAATAGGCAGCCCAGATCGGGCGCTCAAGCTGTTTCAAAGCATAATGGCGATGAGGCAGGCGTGGCAGTGAGATCGCCACCCGAATCTGGGTATGCGCGCATAGCTCTGATCGCCCGTCTGAGCCTGCCATGACCCGTCCGGCGTGGCACTATTGCCATGCTGACCATGACATCACCCACGATAAACTGACGGTACGGCCCGCAGGCGGCGGGCCCCTTTGGCCAGAGGGACATCCGAAGGCGGCCGCACGCCTCCTAGTCGGCCAGGGATGAAGCCGGCTCTCCCCAGCCGGCTTGTTCCCTCCCTCGAAGAATGAGCCTCATTAAGGAGACAAGACGAGGTGAGGCTACAGTGAGCGCCCGCAAGGCGGCGGCACTGTAGCCACGCTTACCTCGACCAAGCCCTCATCATCAAGGGTGAGGCGACAGTAACCAGCCCCCGACAAGACCCCCAAGCGGTGGGGCCTGCCTGTCTACCAGGAAGCCGGCAACCGGCGGGACCCAACAGTCGGCGGGCCCCAGCTGTCGGCGGAGAAGCCGGTCAGCGTAGACACTGACGGCTGGGCCCAGGCCCAGCCGGATTACCATTGTACCCCGTGGGTAGGCCTATATAAACCCCCCGGGGCACCCATGCAAAGGGTTGGACCTTGATAGATTTAGACACAACTTTGAGAGGAGAAGAGAGATAGCATTGCCTCTTCTTCCTCCTCTCGCCGAACAGCTCAAGGAGCCTCTTGTAGCTACTTATTGATCTAGTGATCATGCGGAGACCCCGCAGGGCAGGACTAGGGGTGTTATCTCCACGGAGAGCCCCGAACCTGGGTAAGATTCGCCGGCGTGCATGTCTTCGCCGTATCCCGTTTCCAGGCACCGGCGACGTCTTATTGGCTCCCACAATGATAAGCCACCCGTTGGCATATGTCGCACCAACCAGCCGACACCGTTAATACGCCTAGTTGATGTGAGACTATCTTCTCCCTATTTTTGTCCTCACAACCACCACCTTATACCACCATAGTGCTATGTCCATGGCTTGCGCTCATGTATTGCGTAAGAGTTGAAAAAGCTGAAGCGCGTTAAAAAGTATGAACCAATTGCTTGGCTGAAACCGGGGTTGTGCATGATGGGAGTATTTTGTGTAATGAAAATGAAGCATGGCCTAACTATATGATTTTGTAGGGATAAGCTTTCTTTGGCTATGCTATTTTGATAGGACATGATTATTTCTTACTATGCTTCGAAGCATTATTATTTTTATGTTTTATAAGCTTCTATCTTGAATCATTTGGGTCTAAACATTCGTGCCACAACAAAGAAAAATTACATTGAGAATTATGCTAGGTAGCATTCCACATCAAAAATTCTGTTTTTATCATTTACCTACTCGAGGACGAGCAGGAATTAAGCTCGGGGATGCTTGATACGTCTCCAACATATCTATAATTTTTGATTGTTCCATGCTATTATATTACCCCTTTTGGATGTTTATGGGCTTTATTTTACACATTTATACCATTTTGGGACTAACCTACTAACCGGAGGCCCGGCCCGTATTCTTTTTTTTTGCCTATTTTAGTATTTGAAGAAAAGGAATATCAAGCGGAGTCCAAGTGGAATGAAACCTTCGGGGCGTGATTTTTGGAGCGAAGCGTTATCCAGAGAACTTGGAGTGCAAGTCAAGAAGCTTGAGGCGGCTAGGAGGCAGGAGGGCGCCCACCCCTCTGGCGCGCCCTATCTCTGGGCCCGACAGTGACCACCGACATACTTCTTCCTCCTATATATACCTACGTACCCCGAAAACATCCAGGGAGCCAACGAAACACAATTTCCACCACCGTAATCTTCTGTATCCACGAGATCCATCTTGGAGCCTTCGCCGGCACTCCGCCGGAGGGATAATCGACCATGGAGGGCTTCTACATCAACACCATAGCCCCTCCGATGAGTTGTGAGTAGTTTACCACAAACCTTCGGGTCCATAGTTATTAGCTAGATGGCTTCTTCTCTCTTTTTGGATCTCAATACAATGTTCTCCCCCTCTCTTGTGAATATCTATTCGATGTAAACTCTTTTTGCGGTGTGTTTGTCGAGATCCGATGGATTGTGGGTTTATGATCAAGTTTATCTATGAGAAATATTTGAATCTTCTTTGAATTCTTTTATGTATGATTGAGTTATCTTTGCAAGTCTCTTCGAATTATCAGTTTGGTTTGGCCTACTAGATTGATCTTTCTTGCCATGGGAGAAGTGCTTAGCTTTGGGTTCAATCTTGCGGTGTCCTTGCCCAGTAACAGAAAGGGCTGCAAGGCACGTATTATATTGTTGCCATCGAGGATAAAAAGATGGTATTTATATCATATTGCTTGAGTTTATCCCTCTACATCATGTCATCTTTCTTAATGCGTTACTCTGTCCTTATGAACTTAATACTCTAGATGCATGCTGGATAGCGGTCGATGTGTGGAGTAATAGTAGTAGATGCAGGCAGGAGTCGGTCTACTTTTCGCGGACGTGATGCCTATATACATGATCATTGCCTAGATAATCTCATAATTATTCGCTTTTCTACCAATTGCTCGATAGTAATTTGTTCACCCACCGTAATACTTATGCTATCTTGAGAGAAGACACTAGTGAAACCTATGGCCCCTGGGTCTATCTTTTATCATATAAGCTTTCAATCTACTTTTATTTGCATCTTTACTTTTTGCATCTATATTATAAAATACCAAAAATACATTTATCTTATCATACTATCTCTATCAGATTTCACTTTCGCAAGTGGCTGTGAAGGGATTGACAACCCCTTTATTGCGTTGGTTGCGAGTTCTTTGTTTGTTTGTGTAGGTGCGCGGGACTTTTGAGGAGCCTCCTACTGGATTGATACCTTGGTTCTCAAAAAGTGAGGGAAATACTTACGCTACTATTGCTGCATCACCCTTTCCTCTTCAAGGAAAACCAATGCAAGCTCAAGACGTAGCAATGCCTCCGGCAGTGTACCGGGATGGGCAATGAATCAAGAGTGACATGTATGAAAAATTAAGCATGGTGGCTTTGCCACAAATACGATGTCAACTACATGATCACGCAAGGCAATATGACAATAGTAATGCGTGTCATGATGATAAACGGAACGGTGGAAAGTTGCATGGCAATATATCTCGGAATGGCTATGGGAATGCCATAATAGGTAGGTATGGTGGCTGTTTTGAGGAAGATATAAGGAGGTTTATGTGTGATAGAGTGTATCATATCACGGGGTTTGGATGCACTGGCCAAGTTTGCACCAACTCTCAAGGTGAGAAAGGGCAATGCACGGTACCGAAGAGGCTAGCAATGATGTAAAGGTAAAAGTGCGTATAATCCATGGACTCAATATTAGTCAAAAGAACTCATATACTTATTGCAAAAATCTACAAGTCATCAAAACCAAGCACGACGCGCATGCTCCTAGAGGGATAGATTGGTAGGAAAAGACCATCGCTCGTCCCCGACCGCCACTCATAAGGATGCACAATGTAAGAACACCTCATGTTTCAAATTTGTTACACAACTTTAAGCATACGTGCATGCTACGGGACTTGCTAACTTCAACACAAGCATTCTTTAAATTCATAATCACCCAACTTGCATGACTTTAATATCACTACCTCCATAACTCAAAACAATTATCAAGTATCAAATTGATCATAGCATCCAATTCACTTCCTATGATAGTTTTTATTATACTCAACTTGGATGCCCACCATTTTAGGACCAATTTTATAACCATAGCAAATACCATGCTGTGCTAAGAGACTCTCAAAATAGTATAAGTGAAGCATGAGAGACTAGCAATTTCTACAAAATTAAACCACCACTGTGCTCTAAAAGATATAAGTGAAGCACTAGAGCAAAAACTATCTAGATCAAAAGATATAAGTGAGGCACATAGAGTATTCTAATAAATTCCAATCAAGTGGGATTCTCCCAAAATGTGTGAACATCAAGGATGATTGTGTAAAACTAAAAGCAAATACTAATATCATACAAGACGCTCCAAGCAAAACACATATCATGTGGCGAATAAAAATATAGCTCCAAGTAAAGTTACCAATGAACGAAGACGAAAGAGGGGATGCCTTCCTGGGGCATCCCCAAGCTTAGGCTCTTGGCTATCCTTGAATATCTTGGGGTGCCATGGGCATCCCCAAGCTTAGGCTCTTGCCACTCCTTATTCCATAGTTCATCAAATCTTTACCCAAAACTTGAAAACTTCACAACACAAAACTCAATAGGAAATCTCATAAAATCCGTTAGTGAAAGAAACCAAACCACCACATAAGGTACTATAATGAACTCATTATTTACTTATATTGGTGTTAAACCTACTGTATTTCAAGTTCTCTATGGTTCATACTGATACGTCTCCAATGTATCTATAATTTTTGATTGCTCCATGCTACTTTATCTACTGTTTTAGGCAATATTGGGCTTTGGGCTTTGTTATCCACTTTTATATTATTTTTGGGACTAACCTATTAACCGGAGGCCCAGCCCAGATTTGCTGTTTTATGCCTATTTCAGTGTTTCGAGGAAAAGGAATATCAGACGGAGTCAAAACGGAACGAAATCAACTAGAGAAGTTATTTTTGGAAGGAAACCCACCTGATGGACTTGGACCCCACGTCAGAAGATATGGGAGGTGCTCACGAGGGTGGGGGGCGTGCCCTCCCCCCTGGGCGCGCCCCCCTGCCTCGTGGCCCCCCCGTAGCTCCACCGACGTACCCCCTGCACCCATATATACCTACGTACCCTAAAACTTCCAGAACAGAAAATAGATCGGGAGTTCCGCCGCCGCAAGCCTCTGTAGCCACCAAAAACCAATCGGGACCCTGTTCCGGCACCCTGCTGGAGGGGGATCCCATCACCGGAGGCCATCTTCATCATCCCGACGCTATCCATGATGAGGAGGGAGTAGTTCACCCTCAGGGCTGAGGGTATGTACCAGTAGCTATGTGTTTGATCTCTCTCTCGTGTTCTCTCTCGTGTTCCTCTATGGCACGATCTTGATGTATCCCGAGCTTTGCTATTGTAGTTGGATCTTATGATGTTTCTCCTCCTCCACTCTCTTGTGATGAATTGAGTTTCCCCTTTGAAGTTATCTTATCGGATTGAGTCTTTTATGAACACTTGATGTATGTCTTGCGTGGGATAACCGTGGTGACAATGGGTTATTCTATTGATCCACTTGATGTATGTTTTGGTGATCAACTTGCGGGTTTCGTGACACTTGGGAACCTATGCATAGGGGTTGGCACACGTTCTTGACTCTCCGGTAGTAGCTTTGGGGCACTCTTTGAAGTACTTTTATGTTGGTTGGATGAATCTGAGATTGTGTGATGCATATCGTATAATCATGCCCACAGATACTTGAGGTGACAATGGAGTATCTAGGTGACATTAGGGTTTTGGTTGATTTGTATCTTAAGGTGTTATTATAGTACAAACTCTTTTATAGATCGATCCCAAAGAATAGCTTTGTGGTGGTTTCGTACCCGACCATAATCTCTACATTTGTTCTCCGCTATTAGTGTCTTTGGAGTGTATCTTTGTCTCATGTTGAGGGCTTGTCATATGTTCTATCTATGTTATTATTGTTGAGAGAACTTGCACTAGCGAAAGTATGAACCCTAGGCCTTGTTTCCTATCATTGCAATACCGTTTACGCTCACTTTTACCGCTTGCTACCTTGCTGTTTTTATATTTTCAGTTTACAAAAACCTATATCTACTATCTATTTTGCACTTGTATCTTCATCTCTTCATCGAACTAGTGCACTTATACAATTTACCATTGTATTGGGTGTGTTGGGGACACAAGAGACTTTTTGTTATTTGGTTGCAGGGTTGCTTGAGAGAGACCATCTTCATCCTACGCCTCCTACTGATTGATAAACCTTAGGTCATCCACTTGAGGGAAATTTGCTACTGTCCTACAAACATGTGCACTTGCAGGCCCAACAACGTCTACAAGAAGAAGGTTGTGTAGTAGACATCAAGCTCTTTTTCGGCGCCGTTGTTCGGGAGGCTAGGTAAGTGAAGGTATATCTTTAGATCTTGCAATCGAATCTTTTTGTTTCTTGTTTTAGCACTAGTCTAGTTTATAAAAGAAAATTACAAAAAATGGAATTGAGTTTGTCTCAAACGCTTCACCTTTTTAATATCTTTCGTGAGTATGATGGAAAGGAAAATTGTGCTCAAGTGCTAGAAGAAGAAATCTATAGAATGTTTTTATATGATGAGCATGATTGCAATGTTGTTAGTATGAATTCCTTGAATATCCATGATGCTAATAATATGCAAAGCCACAAGCTTGGGGAAGCTATGTTTGATGGAGATGATATTTTTTGCCCCCAAGCTTTGATGAGCAAATTTACTATGATGAAAGCATGCTTCCTATCTATGAAGATTATTGTGATGATACGTATGCCATAAAGAAGAAGTTTGCTTATGTGGAGAGTAGTGAAATTTCTATGCTAGTAGATCATGAAAAGAATTCTTTAGGTGCTGGTTATATTGTTGAATTCAATCTTGATGCTACTGAAAATTATTATGAGGGAGGAACATATGCTTGTAGGAATTGCAATAATGTCAAGTTTCCTCTCTATGTGCTTAAATTCTTGAAGCTATGCTTGTTGTGCTATCCTATGCTAGTTGATTATTGTTCCCATAAGTTGTTTTCTCACAAAATCCCTATGCATAGGAAGTGGGTTAGGCTTAAATGTGCTAGTCATATGCTTCATGATGCTCCCGTTATGTTTCAATTCTTATCTTTTATGTGAGCATCATTGTCACCATTATGCCTAGCTAAAAGGCATTAAAGAAAAGCGCTTATTGGGAGACAACCCAATATTGACCCTTAATATTTTTGTGTGTCCACATGATTATTCTACTGTAGTAATCATGTTTAATAGCTTTTGTTTCAATAAATTGCCAAGTAGAACCTTTGGGAAGACTTGGGTGAAGTTTATATGATCTTGCGGTGAAAAACAGAAACTTTAGCGCTCACGAGATTAGCTGCCATTTTTTTACTGGAGAGTGCTTTTAGGTTTATTCTTTTTGCATATGATTAATAGACAAATTTCTCATGTCCAAAAATTTATTTCATAATTTTTGGGGTTCCAGAAATATACGTTTTATACAGATTACTACATACTGTTCTGTTTTTGACAGATTCTGTTTTCTATGTGTTGTTTGCTTATTTTGATGAATCTATGGCTAGTATTAAGTGGTATGAACCATAAAGAAGTTGGATTACAGTAGATACTACATTAATATGAATTTAGAATGAGTTCATTACAGTACCTAAGTGGTGGTTTTATTTTCTTATACTAACGGAGCTTACGAGTTTTGTGTTGAGTTTTGTGTGGTTGAAGTTTTCAAGTTTTGGGTAAAGATTCGATGGACTATGGAATAAGGAGTGGCAAGAGCCTAACCTTGGGGATGCCCAAGGCACCCCAAGGTAATATTCAAGAACAACCAAGCAACTAAGCTTGGGGATGCCCCGGAAGGCATCCCCTCTTTCGTCTTCGTTCATCGGTAACTTTACTTGGAGCTATATTTTTATTCACCACATGATATGTGTTTTGCTTGGAGGGTCAATTTCTTTTGTTAGTTTTTGCTTGCTGTTAGTTAGAATTGTGTTTTGCCTCTTTAGTTTCAATAAAAAAGTCAAGGATAGCCTTTGCCATGCTTATTTTGCTAGTTTGCATGTTGCTGTTTGAAAACAGAAAGTTTACCGCTGTTGCAAAAATTCCCTAGAAAAGTCAGAGCATGGTATAACGTTGAATCTTTTTGCATATTGAGATCTGATAAATTTATTACAGTGGTAATTTTAGTTCGTAATTTTTGGAGCCAGGGAAGTATTGATACTCTTGCATTCTTTACAGACTGTACTGTTTTGACAGATTGCTGTTATGGTTGAATTGTTTGCATATGTTTGCTTGTTTAATGATTCTATTTGGTGATAGGAGTATTAAATATGCAGAGGCATTTAGTATTCAATGTTGAATAATAATTTTAGTGATTTGTTACAGTAGAGAACAATAAGATTTTGCATTGGTTTATACTAACCTATCTCACGAGATCTTGTTGAGTTTGTTGTGACTGAAGCTTTTTGATAAAAAGAGAAACCATGATATGAGAGGAATTAAGGAGAAACAAAAGATCAATCTTGGGGATTCCCAAGGCACCCCAAGATAATATTTCAAGAAGTCTCAAGCATCTAAGCTTGGGGATGCCCCGGTAGGCATCCCACCTTTCTTCTTCAACAACTATCGGTCAGTATCGGTTGAGCCTAAGTTTTTGCTTCTTCACATGAGTTGTGCTATCCTTGCATTGTAGTTTTCTTTAGCTTTGCTCGCTGTTTGAATAATGTACCAAGATCTGAATTATTTATTGAGAGAGATCCATACATGAATTGGAATTTTCTATAATACTCTATGTGCTTCACTTATATCTTTTGAGCGTGATAATTTTTGCTCTAGTACTTCACTTATATATTTTAGAGCACGGTGGTGGATTTGTTTTAAAGAAACTATTGATCTCTCATGCTTCACTTTGATTATTTTGAGAGTCACTAATAGCATGGTAATTTTCTTAATGTTAATATACTTGGTATTCAAGATATGTGAAACTTTCTTTTGAGTGTGTTGAATACTAAGAAAAGTTTGATGCTTGATAATTGTTTTGAGATATGGAGGTGATAATATCAAAGTCGTGCTAGTTGGGTGATTATGAATTTGAGAAATACTTGTGTTGAAGTTTGCAAATCCCGTAGCATGCACGTATGGTTAAAGTTATGTAACAAATTTGAAACATGAAGTGTACCTGGCTTGTACAACTTTATGAGTGGCGGTCGGGGACGAGCGATGGTCTTTTCCTACCAATCTATCCCCCTAGGAGCATGCGCGTAGTACTTGAATTTTTGATGACTTCTAAATTTTTGCAATAAGTATATGAGTTCTTTTGACTAATGTTGAGTCCATGGATTATACACACTCTCACCTTTCCGCCATTGCTAGCCTCTTCGGTACCGTGCATTGCCCTTTCTCACCTTGAGAGTTGGTGCAAACTTCGCCGGTGCATCCAAACCCCATGATACGATATGCTCTATCACACATAAACCTCCTTATATCTTCCTCAAAACAGCCACCATACCTACCTATTATGGCATTTCCATAGCCATTCCGAGATATATTGCCATGCAACTTCCACCATCATCATCGTGACATGCATTACTTTTGTCATATTGCCATTGCATGATCTTGTAGTTGACATCGTATTTGTGGCAAAGCCACCATGCATTATTTTCCATACATGTCACTCTTGATTCATTGCACCATCCCGGTATACCGCCGGAGGCATTCATATAGAGTCATATCTTGTTCTAAGTTTCGAGTTGTAATCCTTATATTGTAATCAATAGAAGTGTGATGATCATCATTATTAGAGCATTGCCCCCAAAAAAATAAAAAAATAAAGGCCAAAAAAAATGGAAAGGCCCAAAAAAAAGAGAAAGGCCAAAAAAGGGGCCCAAAAAAAGAAAATAAAAAAGGGCTATGCTACTATCTCTTTTTCCACACTTGTGCTTCAAAGTAGCACCTTGTTCTTCATGTAGTGAGTCTCATATATTGTGCTTCAAAGTAGCACCTTGTTCTTCATGTAGTGAGTCTCATAAGTTGTCTTTTTATACTAGTGGGAATTTTTCATTATAGAACTTGGCTTGTATATTCCTACGATGGGCTTCCTCAAATGCCCTAGGTCTTCATGAGAGCAAGCGAGTTGGATGCACACCCACTAGTTTTCTTTTGTTGAGCATTCATAGCTCTATTGCATCCATTGCATGGCAATCCCTACTCACTCACATCGATATCTATTGATGGGCATCTCCATAGCCCGTTCATACGCCTAATTGATGTGAGACTTTCTCCTTTTTTGTCTTCTCCACACAATCCCCATCATCATATTCTATTCCACCCATAGTGCTATATCCATGGCTCACGCTCATGTATTGCGTGAAGGTTGAAAAAGTTTGAGATTATTTAAGTATGAAACAATTGCTTGGCTTGTCATCGGGGGTATAGAAGTTGGGAACATCTTTGTGCGACGAAAATGAAGCATAGCCCAACCATATGATTTTGTAGGGATGAACTTTCTTTTGCCAAGTTATTTTGAGAAGACATGATTGCTTTGATTAGTATGCTTGAAGTATTATTATTTTTGTGTCCATATGAACTTTTGTCTTGAATCTTTCGGATCTGAATATTCCAATCATAATTAAGAAGATTTACATTGAAATTATGCCAAAGTATCACTCCGCATCAAAAATTCTTTTTTATCATTTACCTACTCGAGGACGAGCAAGAATTAAGCTTGGGGATGCTTGATACGTCCCCAACGTATCTATAATTTTTGATTGCTCCATGCTACTTTATCTACTATTTTAGGAAATATTGGGCTTTATTATCCACTTTTATATTATTTTTGGGACTAACCTATTAACCGGAGGCCCAGCCCAGATTTGCTGTTTTATGCCTATTTTAGTGTTTCGAGGAAAAGGAATATCAGACGGAGTCAAAACGGAACGAAATCAACTGGAGAAGTTATTTTTGGAAGGAAACCCACCTTATGGACTTGGATCCCACGTCAGAAGATACGGGAGGTGCTCACAAGGGTGGGGGGCGCGCCCTCCCCCCTAGGCGTGCCCCCCTGCCTCGTGGGCCCCCCGTAGCTCCACCGACGTACCCCCTGCACCCATATATACCTACGTACCCTAAAACTTCCATAACAGAAAATAGATCGGGAGTTCCGCCGCTGCAAGCCTCTGTAGCCACCAAAAACCAATCGGGGCCTGTTAGGCACCTGCCGGGGGGATCCCATCACCGAGGCCATCTTCATCATCCGGCGCTATCCATGACGAGGAGGAGTAGTTCACCCTCGGGGCTGAGGGTATGTACTAGTAGCTATGTGTTTGATCTCTCTCTCTCGTGTTCTCTCTCGTGTTCCTCTATGGCACGATCTTGATGTATCGAGCTTTGCTATTGTAGTTGGATCTTATGATGTTTCTCCCCCTCTACTCTCTTGTGATGAATTGAGTTTCCCCTTTGAAGTTATCTTATCGGATTGAGTCTTTTATGGACACTTGATGTATGTCTTGCGTGGGATAACCGTGGTGATGATGGATTATTCTATTGATCCACTTGATGTATGTTTTGGTGATCAACTTGCGGGTTTCATGACACTTTGGAACCTATGCATAGGGGTTGGCACACGTTCTTGACTCTCCGGTAGTAGCTTTGGGGCACTCTTTGAAGTACTTTTATGTTGGTTGGATGAATCTGAGATTGTGTGATGCATACCGTATAATCATGCCCACGGATACTTGAGGTGACTATGGAGTATCTAGGTGACATTAGCGATTTGGTTGATTTGTATCTTAAGGTGTTATTCTAGTACGAACTCTCTTATAGATCGATCCGAAAGAATAGCTTTGTGGTGGTTTCGTACCCGACCATAATCTCTACATTTGTTCTCCGTTATTAGTTTCTTTGGAGTGTCTCATTGTCGCATGTTGAGGGCTTGTCATATGTTCTATCTATGTTATAATTGTTGAGAGAACTTGCACTAGCAAAAGTATGAACCCTAGGCCTTGTTTCCTATCATTGCAATACCGTTTACGCTCACTTTTACCGCTCGCTACCTTGCTGTTTTTATATTTTCAGTTTACAAAAACCTATATCTACTATCTATTTTGCACTTGTATCTTCATCTCTTTGCCGAACTAGTGCACCTATACAATTTACCAATGTATTGGGTGTGTTGGGGACACAAGAGACTTTTTGTTATTTGGTTGCAGGGTTGCTTGAGAGAGACCATCTTCATTCTACGCCTCCTACAGATTGATAAACCTTAGGTCATCCACTTGAGGGAAATTTGCTACTGTGCTACAAACCTGTGCACTTGCAGGCCCAACAACGTCTACAAGAAGAATGTTGTGTAGTAGACATCACATACCACTTAATACTAGCCATAGATGCATCAAAATAAGCAAACAACACACGAAAAACAGAATCTGTCAAAAATAGAACAGTCTGTAGAAATCTGTAACCCTCGAATACTTCTGGAACTCAAAAAATCCTACCAAAATAGGAAGTCCTGAGAAATTTGTCTATAGTTCTGTGATTTAACAAAATTATTTTCGTGCGTGAAAAGTTTCTGTTTTTCAGCAGAATCAAATTAACTATCACCATAGGTTATCCTATAGGTTCTACTTGGAACAAACACTAATTAAAACATAAAACGCATCTAAACAGAAGGTAGATGCAAGATTTATTACTAAACAGAAACAAAAACAAAAAAACACAAATAAAATTGGGTTGTCTCCCAACTAGCGCTATCGTTTAACGCCGCTAGCTAGGCATAAAAGGGAGGATAGATCTAATTAGTGCCATCTTTGGCACTCATTTCATAAGTAGCTCGCATGATAGATTCATAAGGTAATTTAACTTTATTTCTTGGAAAGTGCTCCATGCCTTTCCTTAATGTAAATTGGAATCTAATATTCCGTTCCTTCATATCAATAATCGCGCCAATTGTTCCATGGAAAGGTCTACCAAGAATAAAAGGGCAAGAAAGATTGCAATCTATATCTAGAACGATAAAATCTACGGGCACCAAATTTCTAGTTGCAACAATGAGAACATCATTAATCCTTCCCTTTGGCTTTTAATGGTGGAATCCGCAAGGTGCAAATTTAAAGAGCAATCATCAAGATCATGGAAACCTAGAATATCACATAAAGTTTCAGAATTGTGGAAACACTAGGACCCAAATCACATAAAGCATAACACTCATGATCTTTAATTTTAATCTTTATAGTAGGTTCCCACTCATCATTAAGTTTTCTAGGTATAGAAACTTTCAAATTAAGTTTTTCATCAAAAGATTGCTTCAAGGCATTAACAACATGTTTGGTAAAAGCTTTATTTTGACTATAAGCATGAGGAGAATTCACAACGGATTGCAAAAAGGAAATACAACATTCTAAAGAACAATTATCATAATTAAATTCCTTAAAATCCAAGATAGTGGGTTCAAAGCTATTTAAAGTATTGACCTCTCCAATCCCACTTTTACCAAATTTAGCATCAAGATCTAAAAACTCCAAATCATTGAGACGCCTTTTAACTAAATTTGACTCATCTCCAGTCCCATCATTATTAAGATTCATATTGCAAAACAAAGATCTAATCGGGGACACATCAATACCTTTAAGATCTTCATCATTATTTTCATGGAAATTAGAAGAACACGCCTTTACAAAGCAATCTTTCTTAGCACACAATCTAGTTGTTCTTTCTTTGCACTAATAAATGGAAATTCTCATAGCTTTGAGAGACTCATTGATATCATGCTTAGGAGGAGTAGATCTAAGTTTCAAAGAATCAACATCAAGCGAGAGTCTATGAACGTTCCTAGCCAAATCATCAACTTTGAGCAATTTTTCTTCAAGCAAGGCATTAAAATTCTTTTGAGAGATCATAAATTCTTTCACACTATTCTGAAAATCAGAGGGCATCTTATTAAAATTACAATAAGAATTATTATAGGAATTCCCATAATTATTAGAGGAATTACTAGGGAACGGTCTAGGATTAAAATTTCCTCTATAAGCATTGTTTCCGAAACTATTCCTATCAACAAAATTCACATCCATAGATTCGTTATTATTCTCAATCGAAGTAGACAAAGGCATATCATTGGGATCAATAGGAGCACTCTTAGTAGCACACAATTTCATAAGTTCATCCATCTTTCCACTCAAAACATTAATTTCTTCTATAGCATGCACTTTTTTACTTGTAGATCTTTCGGTGTGCCATTGAGAATAATTAGCCATAATATTATCAAGGAGTTTAGTAGCTTCTCCTAAGGTGATTTCCATAAATGTGCCTCCCGCGGCCGAATCTAAAATATTTCTAGAAGCAAAGTTCAATCCGGCATAAAATTTTTGTATGATCATCCATAAATTCAAACCATGAGTAGGGAAGTTGTGAATCATCAATTTCATTCTTTCCCAAGATTGGGCAACATGCTCATGATCAAGTTGTTTAAATATCATAATATCGTTCCTAAGAGTGATGATCTTAGCGTGAGCAAAATACTGAGAGATAAAAGCATCTTTGCACTTGTTCCATGAATCAATACTATTCTTAGGCAAAGACGAAAACCAAACTTTAGCATGATCTCCAAGTGAAAACGGAAATAACTCCAATTTAACAATATAATTATCCGTATCTTTCTTCTTTTGCATCTCACACAAATCAACAAAGTTGTTTAGATGGGTAGCGACATCTTCACTAGGAAGGCCGGCGAATTGATCTTTCATAACAAGATTCAGCAAAGCAGTATTGATTTCACAAGACTCAACATCATTAAGAGGAGCAATCGGAGTACTAAGGAAATCATTATTAGTGGTATTGGATAAATCACACAATTTTGTATTATCTTGCACCATCGCGACAAGTAATCCAACACACAACAAACAGAAAAAGGCAAGCGAAAAAAGAGAGAGAGATTGGGAAAGAGAGGGCGAATAAAATGGCAAGGGTGAAGTGGGGGAGAGAAAAACGAGAGGCAAATGGCAAATAATGTAAATGCGAGGGAGATTAGTTTGTGATGGGTACTTGGTATGTCTTGACTTGAGCGAAGACCTCCCTGGCAACGGCGCCAAAAATCCATCTTGCTACGTCTTGAGCTTGCGTTGGTTTTCCTTGAAGAGGAAAGGGTGATGTTGCAATAGTAGCGTAAGTATTTCCCTCAGTTTTTGAGAACCAAGGTATCAATCCAGTAGGAGGCTCCTCAAAAGTCCCACGCACCTACTATTGGGGAACGTAGTAATTTAAAAAAATTCATACGCACACGCAAGATCATGGTTATGCATAGCAACAAGAGGGGAGAGTGTTGTCCACGTACCCTCGTAGACCGAAAGCGGAAGCATTAGCACAACGCGGTTGATGTAGTCGTACATCTTCACGATCCGACCGATCAAGTACCAAACGCACGGCACCTCTGAGTTCAGCACACGTTCAGCTCGATGACGTCCCTCAAACTCCGATCCAGCCGAGCTTTGAGGGAGAGTTCCGTCAGCACGACGGCGTGATGATGATGATGATGTTCTACCGACGCAGGGATTCTCCTAAGCACAGCAACGATGTTATCGAGGTGGATTAAGGTGGAGGGGGGCACCGCACACGGCTAAGAGATCAATGATCAATTGTTGTGTCTAGAGGTGCCCCCTTGCCCCCGTATATAAAGGACAAAGGGGGAGGGTGTCATGGAATTAACACGTCAGATGTCCTCATGAAAGGACTTAGTCGCAGAGCCATTGCAACGAGTTAGCTTGAAGGGGTTAAACCGGACAAGGGACATGGGAGTTTTATACTAGTTCGGCCCCTTCGGTGAAGGTAAAAGCCTACGTCTAGTTGTGATGGGATTCATTGGGTTTTGATGACCAGGAAGCAAATAGGCTTTGCCTGAGTCTCGAGTTGTTGTTCTCTATCCCTGAACCGCTGCCGGGTCGTCCCTTTATAAACATAGGTTGACGCCCGGCCGGTCTACAGAGTCCTGAGGCCAACTCATACAACTGTCCGGCTCGGTCTCTCCTTTCCTAACTTACAATACAAGTTACAGAACCATGGCGGTTTACCACTATGGGCTTTAATCCGCCCTTGGCTTCCGGGCCTCTAAGCTTTAGTAGTAAAACACAATCTTCTGGATCTTTGTGGGCTTCAATATAATTGAGGATGAACCGGGCCCTCCTGGCCGGTTTACACTTAGTAGTTATATCCACAACAGAAGGGGCGGCCGGCCAGGGGAGGGCGCGCTAGGGAGGAGTCCTACTCCCACCGGGAGTAGGACTTCCTCCTTTCCTTGTCCAAGTAGGAGGTGGGAAGGAAGGGGAGAGAGGAGGAAGGAAAGGGGGGGGGCGCCGCCCCCCTCCTTGTCCTATTCAAACTCGAGGGGAGGGGGCGCGCGGCCTGCCCTAGCCGCCCCTCCTCTGCTCCACTTTGGGCCCATGAGGCCCATTAACCCCCCCAGGGGGTTCCGGTAACCCCCCGGTACTCCGGTATACATCCGGTAACCCCCGGAACCATTCCGGTGTCCGAATATAGTCGTCCAATATATCAATCTTCATGTCTCGACCATTTCGAGACTCCTCATCATGTCCGTGATCACATCCGGGACTCTGAACTATCTTCGGTACATCAAAACACATAAACTCATAATATAACCGCCATCTAACTTTAAGCGTGCGAACCCTACGGGTTCGAGAACTATGTAGACATGACCGAGACACGTTTCCGGTCAATAACGAATAGCAGAACCTGGATGCTCATATTGGCTCCTACATATTCTATGAAGATCTTTATCGGTCAAACGCATAACAACATACGTTGTTCCCTTTGTCATCGGTATGTTACTTGCCCGAGATTCGTTCGTCGGTATCTCAATACCTAGTTCAATCTCATTACCGGCAAGTCTCTTTACTCGTTACGTAATGCATCTTTCCGTAACTAACTCATTAGCTACATTGCATGCAAGTCTTATAGTGATGTGCATTACCGAGAGGGCCCAGAGATACCTCTCCGACAATCGGAGTGACAAATCCTAATGTCAAAATACGCCAACTCAACATGTACCTTCGGAGACACCTGTAGAGCTCCTTTATAAGCACCCAGTTACGTTGTGACGTTTGGTAGCCCACAAAGTGTTCCTCTGGTAAACGGGAGTTGCATAATCTCATAGTTGTAGGAACATGTATAAGTCATGAAGAAAGCAATAGCAACATAGTAAACGATCAAGTACTAAGCTAACGGAATGGGTCAAGTCAACCACATCATTCTCCTAATGATGTGATCCCGTTAATCAAATGACAACTCATGTCTATGGTAAGGAAACACAACCATCTTTGATCAACGAGCTAGTCAAGTAGAGGCATACTAGTGACACTATGTTTGTCTATGTATTCACACATGTATTATGTTTTCGGTTAATACAATTCTAGCATGAATAATAAACTTTTATCATGATATAAGGAAATAAATAATAACTTTATTATTGCCTCTAGGGAATATTTCCTTCAGTCTCCCACTTGCACTAGAGTCAATAATCTAGATTACACAGTAATGATTCTAACACCCATGGAGCCTTGGTGCTGATCATGTTTTGCTCGTGGAAAAGGCTTAGTCAATGGGTCTGCAACATTCAGATCCGTATGTATCTTGCAAATCTCTATGTCTCCCACCTAGACTTGGTCCCGGATGGAATTGAAGCGTCTCTTGATGTGCTTGGTTCTCTTGTGAAATCTGGATTCCTTTGCCAAGGCAATTGCATCGGTATTGTCAAAAAAGATTTTCATTGTTCCCGATGCACTAGGTATGACACCTAGATCAGATATGAACTCCTTCATCTAGTCTCCTTCATTGCTGCTTCCGAAGCAGCTATGTACTCTGCTTCACATGTCGATCCCGCCACGACGCTTTGTTTAGAACTGCACCAACTGACAGCTCCACCATTCAATATAAACACGTATCCGGTTTATGATTTAGAATCATCCGGATTAGTGTCAAAGCTTGCATCGACGTAATCATTTACTACTAGCTCTTCGTCACCTCCATAAACGAGAAACATATCCTTAGTCCTTTTCAGGTATTTTAGGATATTCTTGACCGATGTACAGTGATCCACTCCTGGATTACTTTGGTACCTCCCTGCTAAACTTAGTGCTAAGCATACATCAGGTCTGGTATACAGCATTTCACACATGATAGAGCCTATGGCTGAAGCATAGGGAACATCTTTCATTTTCTCTCTATCTTCTGTTGTGATCGGGCATTGAGTCTGACTCAACTTCACACCTTATGTCTGAGGCAAGAACCCTTTCTTTGCTTGATCCATTTTGAACTTTTCAAAACTTTATCAAGGTATGTGCTTTGTGAAAGTCCAATTAAGCGTCTTGATCTATCTCTATAGATCTTGATGCCCAATATATAAGCAGCTTCACCGAGGTCTTTCATTGAAAAGCTTTTATTCAAGTATCCTTATATGCTATCCAGAAATTCTATAACATTTCCAATCAACAATATGTCATCCACATAGAATATTAGAAATGCTATAGAGCTCCCACTCACTTTCTTGTAAATATAGGCTTCTCCAAAAGTTTGTATAAAACCACATACTTTGATCACACTATCAAAGCATTTATTCCAACTCTGAGAGGCTTGCACCAGTCCATAAATGGATCGCTGGAGGTTGCACACTTTGTTAGCATCTTTTGGATCGACAAAACCTTCTGGTTGCATCATATACAACTCTTCTCCTAGAAATCAATTCAGGAATGCAGTTTTGACATCCATTTGCCATATTTCATAATCATAAAATGCCGCAATTGCTAACATGATTCGGACAGACTTAATCATCGCTACGGGTGAGAAAGTCTCATCGTAGTCAACCCCTTGAACTTGTCGAAAACCTTTCACAACAAGTCGAGCTTTGTAGACAGTAACATTACCATCAGCATCAGTCTTCTTCTTCAAAATCCATTTATTCTCGATGGCTTGCCGATCATCGGGCAAGTCAACCAAAGTCCATACTTTGTTCTCATACATGGATCCCATCTCATATTTCATGGCCTCAAGCCATTTTGCGGAATCTGGGCTCATCATCGCTTCCTCATAGTTCGTAGGTTTGCCATGGTCAAGTAACTTGACCTCCAGAATAGGATTACCGTACCACTCTGGTGCGGATCTTACTCTGGTTGACCTACAAGGTTCGGTAGTAACTTGATCTGAAGTTTCATGATCAATATCATTAGCTTCCTCACTATTTGTTGTAGTGGTCACGGGAACCTGTTTCTGTGATTAACTACTTTCCAATAAGGGAGCAGGTACCGTTACCTCATCAAGTTCTACTTTGCTCCCAGTCACTTCTTTCGAGAGAAACTCCTTCTCTAGAAAGGATCCAAATTTAGCAACAAAAGTCTTGCCTTTAGATCTGTGATAGAAGGTGTACCCAATAGTCTCCTTTGGGTATCCTATGAAGACAAATTTCTCCGAATTGGGTTCGAGCTTTTCTGGTTGAAGTTTTTTCACATAAGCGTCACAACCCCAAACTTTAAGAAACAACAACTTTGGTTTCTTGCCAAACCACAGTTCATAAGTCATTGTCTTAACGGATTTTGATGGTGCCCTATTTAACGTGAATGTAGCCGTCTCTAAAGCATAACCCCAAAACGATAGCGGTAAATCAGTAAGAGACATCATAGATTGCACCATATCTAGTAAAGTACGATTACGATGTTCGGACACACCATTACATTGTGGTGTTCCGGGTGGCGTGAGTTGCGAAACTCCGCATTGTTTCAAATGTAAACCAAACTCATAACTCAAATATTCTCCTCCACGATCAGATCGTAGAAACTTTATTTTCTTGTTACGATGATTTTCCACTTCACTTTGAAATTCTTTAAACTTTTCAAATGTTTCAGACTTATGTTTCATTAAGTAGATATACCCATATCTGCTCAAATCATCTGTGAAGGTGAGAAAATAACGATACCCACCGCAAGCCTCAATGTTCATTGGACCACATACATCAGTATGTATGATTCCCAAAAAATATGTTGCTTGCTCCATAGTTCCGGAGTATGGCGTTTTAGTCATCTTGCCCATGAGGCACGGTTTGCAAGTAACAAGTGATTCATAATCAAGTGATTCCAGAAGTCCATCAGTATGGAGTTTCTTCATGCGCTTTACACAAATTTCACCCAAACGGCAGTGCCACAAATAAGTTGCACTACCATTATCAACTCTGCATCTTTTGGCTTCAACATTATGAATATGCGTATCACTACTATCGAGATTCAATAAAAATAGACCACTCTTTAAGGGTGCATGACCATAAAAGATATTACTCATATAAATAGAATAACCATTATTCTATGATTTAAATGAATAACCGTCTCACATCAAACAAGATCCAGATAAAATGTTCATTCTTAACGCTGGCACCAAATAACAATTATTCAGGTCTAAAACTAATCCCGAAGGTAGATGTAGAGGTAGTGTGCCGACTGTGATCACATCGACTTTGGAACCATTTCCCACGCGCATCGTCACCTAGTCCTTAGCCAATCTTCGCTTAATCCATAGTCCCTGTTTCAAGTTGCAAATATTAGCAAGAGAACCAGTATCAAATACCCAGGTACTACTTCGAGCATTAGTAAGGTACACATCAATAACATGTATATCACATATACCTTTGTTCACCTTGCCATCCTTCTTATCCGCCAAATACTTGGGGCAGTTCCGCTTCCAGTGACCAGTCTGCGTGCAATAGAAGCACTCAGTTTCAGGCTTAGGTCCAAACTTGGGTTTCTTTTCTTGAGCAGCAACTTGTTTGCCGTTCTTCTTGAAGTTCCCCTTCTTCTTCCTTTTACCCTTTTTCTTGAAACTAGTGGTCTTCTTGACCATCAACACTTGATGCTTGTCGGTGTCAAAACCGGCGGATCTCGGGTAGGGGGTCCCGGACTGGGCGTCTAGGCGGATGGTAACAAGAGACGAGGGACACAATGTTTTTACCCAGGTTCAGGCCCTCTCGATTTAGGTAAAACCCTACGTCCTGCTAGATTAATATTGATGATATGGGAAGTACAAGAGTAGATCTACCATGAGATCAAGGAGGCTAAACCCTAGAAGCTAGCCTATGGTATGATTGTTGAGATGTATGTTGTCCTACGGACTAAAGCCCTCCGGTTTATATAGACACCGGAGAGGCTAGGGTTACACAGAGTTGGTTACAATGGTAGGAGATCTACATATCCGTATTGCCAAGCTTGCCGTCCACGCCAAGGAAAGTACCTTCCGGACACGAGCCGGAGTCTTCAATCTTCTATCTTCGTAGTCTTGGAGTCCGGCGGATAATGATAGTCCGGCTATCTGGACACCCCCTAGTCCAGGACTCCCTCAGTAGCCCCTGAACCAGTCTTCAATGACGATAAGTCCGGCGTGCATAATGTTCGGCATTGCAAGGCGGGTTCCTCCCTTGAATAATCCACAGAAGATAATGAACACCAGGATAGTGTCCGGCTCTGCAAAAATAATTTCCACATTCCACCGTAGAGAGAATAAAACATATATACTGACTCAATCTGCTGACGTATTATGCGGCGTAACATCGCACCGCTACCAAGCCCTCGTTTGAATCGTTTTTTACTATTCCACCTCAGCACCTTTAGGGAAGCGGTTTCCTTGGCACGTCTTGTCGAAGCAGAGATGGTGTTCCCCTTTATTCCGGGATTCTCATCAATACGGACGTGGGTAACCCAACCGCGCCATTGATGGTGGCGCTTGGGAGATAAGCGAGTTTTACCAGGCCGGTGGGGGACGCATAGTTTTGTCCGCCTATATATAAGGGATAAGGATTCACCTTCTCACCTACGCCTTCTTCCTCCTTTGCTTATCCATCCCTGCGAACTCAAGCTCCAACGCCCGAGCTCGCGTATCTCGCCTCGACCTTCTCCGAACATGTCCGGAGCGGGAGGTAAATGGTTGGCCTCCACCGCTAAGGAGGAGGACATCACTAAGCTGCGCGACGCCGGATACCTTTCCAGCGATATTGTGCAGCGGCTGCCCGACGAGGGGCAGCTCATCCCCACCCTTGAGCCTCATGAGAGGGTCGTCTTCCTCCCCCACTTCCTCCGCGGACTGGGCTTTCCGCTCCATCCATTCATCCGGGGGCTCATGTTTTACTACGGCCTGGATTTCCACGATCTGGCGCCGAACTTCATCCTCAACATCTCGGCGTTTATCGTCGTGTGCGAGGCCTTCCTCTGAATCCAGCCCCACTTCAGCCTGTGGCTCAAGACCTTCAACGTCAAGCCGAAGGTTGTAAAGGGCACGCAAGCGGAATGCGGAGGCGCCATGTTGGGCAAATTGCCCAACGTCCCTTGGCTAGAAGAAACCTTCGTGGATTCCGTCAAGGGGTGGCAATCGGGGTGGTTCTATATCACCGAGCCGCGCAAGCCCACATGGGCGGCGGTCCCCGAGTTTTGATCTGGAATCCCCACGCAGCTCACCTCCTGGAAAGAGAAGGGCTTGCAGTGGGGCGATCCGATGGAGGTGACGAGACTCCGAGCATGCATCAAGAAGATGGTGAGCAACAGGCTCAGGCTCGTCGACGTGGTCCAAGTCATGCTCCTCCAGCGGATTCTCCCATGCCAAGAACGGACATTCAATTTGTGGGAGTTCAATCCGGAACAGCACCAGGCGCTAAGCGGGCTCTTCGATACAACACACGAAGGTGCCTGGAGGGTGCTGTTCAAGGGTGCCGAAGCCCCCGCATCCGTGACCGAAGACCGCGGATTCAGCTCGCAGTCTCCGACTGACGAGGTAAGTGATTCAACACCAATATGGGACACTTATGGTAATTAGATTGACTCTAGTGAGGTTTTAATCTGCCTCTTCCTTTGACAGGAATGGATGGAGAAGGCCAAGCTGCTCATCAGCCCGGCTCCCATGCCAGAAGATCCAGTGCACGCCCGCTTAGCAGGGCTGCTGGTTCCGGCACCGCACGTGGTGCCGGAGAAGAAACCAAGAAGGTGGCGCGGGGACTCGAAAGAGTTCCAGAATCGAGCGTCTGACGACGACGAGGACTCCTCCCTAAAGGCGAGGAGGTATTCTCTCCGGAGGAGGAGAGAAGAAGAGGAAGGCTTCCCCAATCGGGGAGGCGAAGGGTCAAGAGGGGAGAACTATCCCCGGACAGTTTGCCAACATCAGCGTTGGCGAGGATGAGTGGCCTCCAAGGGCCAGGCGTCCGGCAGGATCGTAAGTATCCGGATCATTTATATGCCGTACTTTTCCTGTCACGTAGTATCCCTCTAACGCCGCATTCTGTCCGTAGTCCGGCCAGGGATGATCTCCCCGACTCGATGAGCGGGTCGTTGGCCTCGTCGGACGTAAATTCCGTCCCGACCGCCTCTACCCCACGCGCCAGCGAGGCGCCGAGGTGGGATCCCAGAGGGACCCATCGGGAGGAGGCTCGAGGCGCCGTCAGCGACATCCGGACTTTGCGCCGGACTCTACATCGGAACCCGCAGTGGTTCGAGTCCGCAAGCGGCCCTTCGAAAGAAGGGCAGGACCGTGGACGCCGGGCGGCCTCCGTCCAACGGAGGTGCGGATAACCTGTTGGAGGCGCTGAAAGGCGCTTCCATCGAGGAAGAACACCGCACTATCATGAGTGCGGTGATTGAAAAGGTTCAGCTCGCCAAGGCGGGCTGACCAAGCTCTGCAGCAGAATTCTAACGAGGCTTTGAGGTAGAAGTTAAAATTATGTAATGTAATACCGCATAGACGGTAGCCACGATGCTTAGTTCGGCGTTCGGAAGGAAAAGTCGGACTAAGGATCTAACAAGATATCTGCAGGGTTGCTAAAAAATATGTCAATATGGGTTTGCAGGCTGCTGCTGCTTGACCTCTGCCGCGTGCTGGCGGAGGTCAAGGTGTTGAAGAAGAACCTCGGCGGTCCGAGCAAGAGCTCGGCCATCTTGAAGAAGCAGCTCGAGGAAAAGAAGGTGAGTAACACCTCTTTTGATAAGTACCTTCTGAGAAAAGGATTTTGGTTGCAAACAAAATTAACAAGGATAATATGTGTATTGCAGGGGCCACTAACAAGGTGGCAGCCACGAAGGATGCCGTGTCATGACGAGCATAATCAATGACCCACGGGCAGGCTGAGTGAGAAAAGCAAGAGGCACGGGTGGCGGAAGTTCGGCAAGAGCTCCAAGCTCTCATGGAAAAGCATGAGAGTTTGGAGCGTGACTCCAAGACTCGAGAGTCCGAGCTTGCCTCGGCTCTCGAAAGTGCCAAGTCCGCCAAGGCCGAGGCCCAGAAGGCCCTTCAGGAGGCCGAGGACATAAATAAGATAGCTGTGGGTAAGGCGTTTTTCATGCAAAGGAGGCATGTTAATGTGAATTACCGGATACTTACCCGAATTCGGAGCTCTCCAGGGGCGTTTGCAGATCTGCCGCGTAGTGCGTCTGATGCCGCCACATACTATCGTGGCAAGGAGGGGAGCTCGACGGAGATGGTCTTCTGGTCTCAGTACGCTGAGGCCGGCCATCCGGTGCCCCCAAGCGACCAGCTGAAGAAGCTGGTCGAACTCCACAAGGTAGTTGAGGAGGCCATGAAGGGTCTCATAGTCCGGCTATGGCCTGGACAGGCCATGCCTGGGAGCTACTTCGGCCTCGTGCGGCGGCTGGTGGATGCATGCCCCAGGCTGGATGTAGTCAAGCGCTCCGCCTGCATTGAAGGCGCTCATCGGGCCCTTGCCCGCATAAAGGTGCAATGGGGCAAGCTGGATGCGGAGAAGCTTCTCACGGATCCGCCGCCGCCAGGCAAGGAGCATCGCACGCCGGAGCGGTATTATAAAGTTGTCCTGAAGGGAGCCTGCGATATTGCAGATGAGTGCCCCCGAGATGTAATCTTTGAGTGAACTCGCTGTGTATTTATCATGTGCGCTGAAAACTTCGTTCATATGCGCCATGAGCAACGCTTGTTTAATTTAAAATGTTACCTTCTGTGCGGCCGTTTATAAAATCTGAGAGATGGCAAGTCATTGGCTTCAGCCCCCAAGCCGCGAGTGCTGGGGTGTTCGGGATAAACATGAGCACTCTTGTTCCCATTTTTGGGTCCATCGAGGGAGGCGCTCAACACAACGAACGAGGCAACCGGACTTATAATGCTTGAACACTCTCACTTAGCCATAGAATTCTATAATTTTAAATTTCGGCGAAGCCCCTGGTATTCGGAAGACCGAATCCGGGGCGCTATCCACGCCTTCTTCGGACATTGTCCGGAACTTCGCTTGAAGCGGCGTGAGTCTTTAAGGACCCGAAAAAACCTCTCGAACAGCGACCAGTCTCTTGCCTTATCATGCCAGTCAGTTTTAGCTTTCTCCACTGCGTTAACCCGGCTCAACCAGGTATGCAATCGCGATGGTTCTCCGATGCTACCTTAGCCGCCGGAGCGGGCGTAAGGCACCAAAACATGGGGCCGGGCAAACCCAACTATTGACCCAAGACATGATTGAGCCGATTCATATAATGATATAAGTTCGGGTGCCGCACTTGTGAAAGTGTTGGACTTAATCACACCATAATTTGGGGAGCGAAGCCCTGGCGTATTCGGCCGTACCAAAATGTGCGGGTGCAAGATGTCATATAATGAACATATAAAAGATAACATAATTGCAATAAAAGGTGCTGCATTATTTATGAAAGAAAGTCTGCTAGTAGAGCGGATGATACAAACAGATCTTGATAGGCAAGGTTTGTACTAAATAAACATGTCCCCCTCCAGGGATGGGCTGCAGACTGGGTGTATATAATCGAATTTAATGCTCGTAATTGAGACCACCTGAATGTTCGTCGCGGCCTTCTTTAGTCCCTGACTGTTGCATCGTGAGTTCGGCAAGTTCGCCATCGGACAGGGCTTCTGGTTAACAGAGTCCTGTATACACAAAAGAAGAAAAGATAAAAATAAAAACAAGGGGGCGCTAGTATGAGCCCCTCGTGTGGTCGAGCCGCACTCTTGGTCCCTTGTGATCGTGCCCCTTTCCCTGCGCCCATGGTATCTCCAAAGCGTAATGATGTACGCGGAGTGTTATTCTTGCGATCATGCGCTGGCGAGGTTGGGGCCGCATTACTCTGGCGATGCTCGATCGCGCCAGGTGGTCTTGGTTGGTATTGCTCCGGGCGCGCTTTGCCGTATCCGGCTTTCTAACTGCCGGACTTGAGAATTGCCTTAGGAGGCTGCTCTGTACTTCTGCCGCGAGAGCCGCTGTATGTTCCTCCGTTCGGATGGAGCGTTCCGTATTTCCATTGACCGTGATGACTCCACGAGGGCCTGGCATCTTGAGCTTTAGGTATGCATAATGCGGCACCGCATTGAATTTTGCAAATGCGGTTCGTCCGAAGCGAGCATGATAGCCGCTGCGAACGGGACTATGTCGAAGATTAACTCTTAAGCGAAATTATCCGGTGATCGAAGACCACTTCGGTGTGGTGAGCCTGTCGATTAGCTTCACTCACAGGATGACACCTTTAAAGGTTGTCTTTGTAGGTTTAATCCTTGATGGGTCTATGCCCATTTTGCACACTGTATCCTGATAAAGCAGGTTCAGGCTGCTACCGCCGTCCATCAGGACTCTCGTCAGGTGGAACCCATCGACGATTGGGTCTAAAACTAGTGCGGCGAATCCGCCATGGCGTATGCTGGTCGGATGGTCTCTTCGATCGAAAGTGATCGGGCAAGAGGACCATGGGTTGAACTTTGGGGCGACTGGCTCCATTGCATAGACGTCCCATAGTGCGCGCTTCCTCTCCCTCTTGGGTATATGGGTCGCGTATATCATATTCACCGTCCGCACTTGTGGGGGGGAACCCTTCTGTCCTCTATTGTTCAGCGGCCGGGTCTCTTCCTCGTCGTCGCTATTTAGCCCCTTGTCATTGTTTTCGGCAATTAACTTGCCGGCCTGCTTGAACACCCAACAATCTCTATTGGTGTGATTAGCTGGCTTTTCAGAGTGCCATGTATCTGGCGTGGCGGTCGAGTATTCGGTCCAGATTGGACGGACCGGAGTGGTTCTTTTAAATGGCTTCTTCCACGACGGGTTTGGAGCCTCGGAATCCGGCATTGGTCGGCGTATCCTCCTTATAAATGCGCCGTTAACGCGGCGCTTGTTTTGATTCGGCGTGACTGCCGTTGTTATCCTTAGTATCCGGACTGCCAGAATTTTTACGGAGATTGTTGCTGCGAGCTAGCCAGCTGTCCTCTCCGCACAAAAGCGGGTCATTAACGATGTGAGGGCTGCCATGGATTTGGCTTTTCCTGCCCGGTGCGGGCTAGCCATTCGTCCCAGATGTTATGTTTGAAGGCTGCGAGGGCCTCTGCGTCCGGACGGTCGGCGATTTGGTTTTCTTTGTCAAGAACCGTGTCGAATTGTCCGGCGATTAAATCGGCTGTTGAATGATGTGGCTTAAGTCATCGGCGTCTGGTGGTCACACATATGTGCCTTGGAAGTTATCAAGGAATGCGGCCTCCAGGTCTTCCCAACATCCAATTGACTCTGCGGGCAAGCTGTTAAGCCAATGCCGAGCTGGTCCTTTAAGCTTGAGTGGGAGGTACTTGATGGCGTGTAGATCATCGCCGCGGGCCATATGGATGTGGAGAAGATAGTCTTCGATCCACACCGCGGGGTCTGTTGTGCCATCGTAAGATTCGATGTTCTGGGTTTAAACCCGTGCGGGATCTGATGATCCATTACCGTTAGTGAAGCATAGCGGGTGTCGGCGCCCTGATTGGCGATATCGCGGCGCAGCTCAAGAGAGCGCTGTCTGCTGTGTTCGCCCGGCCGGGTTATTGTATCCGCACGGCGGTATTAAATGCGTGGGTCGAGGGCGCCCACGTGATCCATAAATGGATCTGGATTGCCTTGCTTTGTCCTCCAATATGTCTCGCAAGTCCGGCTCGTTCCCTCTTGGCTTCGTACTTTTGGAGCGATGCCGGGGTATGGTATTGGCTGGGGGCCTAGATGCCTCTCTGTCACGACCACGGGGTGGTCGGTCAGCCATATCGTGCGCTGGTGATGATGGTATGTGTGCTTCCTCCTCTAATCGGGGGAGCAGCTTGCGTCTTGGGTAACTTTTGGAGGGACGTTCGAGTTTATACTCTTGACGCGGCGACCTCGGTCCATCGATCGGCCAGCAGGTCTGATCAGCTTGAAGCTCTTTGTTGCTTTTTCTTTAGGCTGTTTCTTTGTGGCGATAAGCCTGCGCTTGAAGCGCTCTTGTTCGACGGGATCCTCAGGTACGACGAATTCGTCATCATTGAGGCTTGCTTCATCTTCGGAGGGAGGCATATAGTTATCATCCTCAACCCCTTCGTCTGCTGCCCTCTCGTGGGGGCTTGCTTCTGCATCCTCCTGCGCTGAGTCATCTTTGGAGGGATTGTCTTCGGCGCTCTCTGAGTATTATTGTCTCTGTGCGGAATCTCCATTCTTGCCGTGGCGGGATTTAGAGCGGCGCCCACGGCGGCGTTTGGGCTGCTTCTTAAAAAGTCGCCTCCGCTGCTTCTTCGCCATCCCCTTCTTTTGGGGTATCCACCATGTATCGTCATATGGCGATGTGGCCTTCGGTGCCCTGTGGCGCTGGTTCTGTTAAATCTTCGCATCGTCGTCCTTAGCGTCGATGTCGTCGAATCGAAGTCTAGCATGTCGGTTAAATCATCGGCGGTGGCTACAAAGTGGGTGGTGGGTGGGCTCTGAATTTCTTCGTTGTCCGTACCCCAACCGTCACCGCCATAGTCCGGCCAGATTCTCTGATAGCGAGAGATGCTTGATGAATTCAGGATATCGCCAAAAGCGAGTCTTTGAAAGATGTCCATGGCGGTGAATTCCATAACGGCGCCCAATCCGAATTGATTGGGTAGGCGCGGGAGGTTGAGTCCGCAAGGAGTCGGCGCCTCGGAATCACGAAGTTTCATGGGGACAAGATTGGCGTTCGGCTCCATCGCCGTAGATGTTGAAGCCCCCATGGCGGCGTCTATCCACCGGCCCTCGATCTGGGCGATCGGCTCCGGGCTAATGGCCGAAGCTGATCCGTGTCAGCGACCACCAAGGCACTGTTCGTGGCGAGCTAGATCATACCCATCGTTCTGAAGGCGGGCGCTCGGCGTGGCTCGAGTTCGTCGAAGATCAAGTCTCCGCGGACATCGGCCGTGAAGTTTAAGCTTCCAAATCTGACCTGACGGCCAGGGGCATAGCTTTTGATCTGCTTTAGGTGGCCAAGTGAATTGGCCCTTGATGGCGGCCGCCGAATCGAAGATCTGTCCGGAAAAAAGTCGCACCACTGGACAGCGTTGCTGGTTGAAGATGCCATCAAGCCTATCGGTGGCGACACGGAGGAACTCTCAATGAAAGCACCAATGTCGATTGTCAAAACCGGCGGATCTCGGGTAGGGGTCCCGGACTGTGCGTCTAGGCGGATGGTAACAAGAGGCGAGGACACAATGGTTTTACCTGGTTCGGGCCCTCTCGATGGAGGTAAAACCCTACGTCCTACTTGATTAATATTGATGATATGGGTAGTACAAGAGTAGATCTACCACGAGATCAAGGAGGCTAAACCCTAGAAGCTAGCCTATGGTATGATTGTTGAGATGTATGTTGTCCTACGGACTAAAGCCCTCTGGTTTATATAGACACCAGAGAGGCTAGGGTTACACAGAGTCGGTTACAATGGTAGGAGATCTACATATCCGTATTGCCAAGCTTGCCGTCCACGCCAAGGAAAGTACCTTCCGGACACGAGCCGGAGTCTTCAATCTTCTATCTTCGTAGTCTTGGAGTCCGGCGGATAATGATAGTCCGGCTATCCAGACACCCCCTAGTCCAGGACTCCCTCAATGCTCCATTTTGATTTCTACCTCCGCAGCTTTTAGCATTGCGAAGAGCTCGGGAATAGTCTTGTTCATCCCTTGCATATTATAGTTCATCACGAAGCTCTTGTAGCTTGGTGGCAATGATTGAAGAATTCTGTTAATGACACAATCATCAGGAAGATTAACTCCCAGTTGAATCAAGTGATTATTATACCCAGACATTTTGAGTATATGTTCACTGACAGAACTATTCTCTTCCGTCTTGCAGCTATAGAACTTATTGGAGACTTCATATCTCTCAATCCGGGCATTTGCTTGAAATATTAACTTCAACTCCTGGAACATCTCACATGCTCCATGACGTTCAAAACGTTGTTGAAGTCCCGGTTCTAAGCCGTAAAGCATGGCACACTGAACTATCTAGTAGTCATCAGCTTTGCTCCGCCAGACGTTCTTAACGTCGTTAGTTGCATCTGCAACAGGCCTGGCACCCAGCGGTGCTTCCAGGACATAATTCTTCTGCGCAATAATGAGGATAATCCTCAAGTAATTGCTACCATCATCTTTCAACTTAGCTTTCTCAAGGAACGCATTAAAATTCAACGGAACAACAGCACGAGCCATGTGTCTACAACAAACATAGTCAAGCAAAATACTATCAGGTACTAAGTTAATGATAAATTTAAGTTCAATTAATCATATTACTTAAGAACTCCCACTTAGAGAGACATCCCTCTAATCATCTATGTGATCACGTGATCCAAATCAACTAAACCATGTCCGATCATCACGTGAGATGGAAGTTTTCAATGGTGAACATCACTATGTTGATCATATCTACTATATGATTCACGCTTGACCTTTCGGTCTCAGTGTTCCAAGGCCATATCTGTATATGCTAGGCTCGTCAAGTTTAACCTGAGTATTCCGCGTGTGCAACTGTTTTGCACCCGTTGTATTTGAACGTAGAGCCTATCACACCCGATCATCACGTGGTGTCTCCGCACGAAGAACTTTCACAATGGTGCATACTTAGGGAGAACACTTATACCTTGAAATTTGGTGAGAGATCATCTTATAATGCTACCGTCAATCAAAGCAAAATAAGATGCATAAAGTTTAAACATGACATGCAGTCAATATAAGTGATATGATTTGGCCATCATCATCTTGTGCTTGTGATCTCCATCTCCGAAGCACCGTCATGATCACCATCGTCACTAGCGCGACACCTTGAGCTCCATCATAGCATCGTTGTCATTTCGCCACCTATTGCTTCTACGACTATCGCTACCACTTAGTGATAAAGTAAAGCAATTAGAGGACGATTGCATTGCATACAATAAAGTGACAACCATATGGCTCCTGCCAGTTGCCGATAACTCGGTTACAAAACATGATCATCTCATACAATAAAATATAGCATCACGTCTTGACCATATCACATGACAACATGCCCTACAAAAACAAGTTAGACGTCCTCTACTTTGTTGTTGCAAGTTTTACGTGGCTGCTACGGGCTGAGGAAGAACCGTTCTTACCTACGCATCAAAACCACAACGATAGTTCATCAAGTTAGTGTTGTTTTAACCTTCTCAAGGACCGGGCGTAGCCACACTCGGTTCAACTAAGGTTGGAGAAACTGACACCCACCAGCCACCTATGTGCAAAGCACGTCGGTAGAACCAGTCTCGCTTAAGCGTATGTGTAATGTCGGTCCGGGCCGCTTCATCCAACAATACCTACGCACACGCAAGATCATGGTGATGCATAGCAACGAGAGGGGAGAGTGTTGTCCATGTACCCTCGTAGACCGAAAGCGGAAGCATTAGCACAACGCGGTTGATGTAGTCATACGTCTTCACGATCCGACCGATCAAGTACCGAAGCATGACACCTCCGAGTTCAGCACATGTTCAGCTCGATGACGTCCCTCGAACTCCGATCCAGCCGAGCTTTGAGGGAGAGTTCCGTCAGCATGACGGCATGGTGATGATGATGATAAGGCTTCGCCTAAGCACCGCAACGATGTTATCGAGGTGGATTAAGGTGGAGGGGGGCACCGCACACGGCTAAAAGATCAATGATCAATTGTTGTGTCTAGAGGTGCCCCCTTGCCCCCGTATATAAAGGACCAAGGGGGAGGGGGAGGCCGGCGAGGGGAGGGCGCACCAGGGAGGAGTCCTACTCCCACCTAGAGTAGGTCTTCCTCCTTTCCTTGTCCAAGTAGGAGAGGGGAAGGAAGGGGAGAGAGGGAGGAAGGAAAGGGGGGGCACCCCCCTCCTTGTCCTATTCGGACTAGAGGGAGAGGGGGCGTGCGGCCTGCCCTGGCCGCCCCTCCTCAGCTCCACTTTGGGCCCATGAGGCCCATTAACCCCCCCCCCCCCCGGTACTCCGATATAGATCTGATAACCCCCAGAACCATTCCGGTGTCTGAATATAGTCATCCAATATATAAATCTTCATGTCTCGACCATTTTGAGACTCCTCGCCATGTCCGTGATCACATTCGGGACTCCAAGCTATCTTCGGTACATTAAAACATATAAACTCATAATATAACCGCCATCTAACTTTAAGCGAGCGGACCCTACGGGTTGGAGAACTATGTAGACATGACTGAGACACGTTTCCGGTCAATAACGAATAGCGGAACCTGGATGCTCATATTGGCTCCTACATATTCTACGAAGATCTTTATCGGTCAAACCGCATAACAACATACGTTGTTCCCTTTGTCATCGGTATGTTACTTCCCCGAGATTCGATCGTCGGTATGTCAATACCTAGTTCTATCTCATTACCGACAAGTCTCTTTACTCGTTACGTAATGCATCCGTAACTAACTCATTAGCTACATTTCTTGCAAGGCTTATAGTGATGTGCAGTACCGAGAGGGCCCAGAGATACCTCTCCGACAATCATAGTGACAAATCCTAATCTCGAAATACGCCAACTCAACATGTACCTTCGGAGACACCTGTAGAGCTCCTTTATAAGCACCCAGTTATGTTGTGACGTTTGGTAGCACACAAAGTGTTCCTCTGGTAAACGGAAGTTGCATAATCTCATAGTTGTAGGAACATGTATAATTCATGAAGAAAGCAATAGCAACATACTAAACGATCAAGTACTAAGCTAACGGAATGGGTCAAGTCAATCACATCATTCTACTAATGATGTGATCCCGTTAATCAAATGACAACTCATGTCTATGGTTAGGAAACACAACCATCTTTGATCAACGAGCTAGTCAAGTAGAGGCATACTAGTGACACTAAGTTTGTCTATGTATTCACACATGTATTATGTTTCTGGTTAATACAATTCTAGCATGAATAATAAACATTTATCATGATATAAGGAAATAAATAATAACTTTATTATTGCCTCTAGGGCATATTTCCTTCACCTACACAACAAACAAAGAACTCGCAACCAACGCAATAAATGGGTTGTCAATCCCTTCATGACCACTTGCGAAAGTGAGATCTGATAGAGATAGTATGATAAGATAAATATATTTTTGGTATTTTACGATATAGATTGGAAAAGTAAAGATGCAAATAAAAGTAGATTGAAAGCTTATATGATAAGTGATAGGCCCGGGGGCCATAGGTTTCACTAGTGGATTCTCTCAAGATAGCATAAGTATTACGGTGGGTGAACAAATTACTGTCGAGCAATTGATAGAAAAGCGAATAATTATGAGATTATCTAGTCATGATCATGTATATAGGCATCACGTCCGTGACAAGTAGACCGACTCCTTCCTGCATCTACTACTATTACTCCACACATCGACCACTATGCAACATGCATCTAGAGTATTAAGTTCATAAAGAATAGATTAACGCATTAAGAAAGATGACATGATGTAGAGGGATAAACTCATGCAATATGATATAAACCCAATCTTTTTATCCTCGATGGCAACAATACAATGTGTGCCTTGCTGCCCCTACTGACACTGGGAAAGGACACTGCAAGATTGAACCCAAAGCTAACAACTTCTCCCATTGCAAGAAAGATCAATCTAGTAGGCCAAACCAAACTGATAATTCAAAGAGACTTGCAAAGATAAATTAATCACACATAAAAGAATTCAGAGGAGATTCAAATATTTCTCATAGATAAACTTGATCATAAACCCACAATTCATCGGATCTCGACAAACACACCGCAAAAAGAGTTACATCGAATAGATCTCCAAGAAGATCGAGGAGAACATGGTATTGTCATCCAAAAAGAGAGAAGAAGCCATCTAGCTAATAACTATGGACCCGAAGGTCTGTGGTAAACTACTCACAACTCATCGGAGGGGCTATGGTGGTCATGTAGAAGCCCGCCATGGTCAATTCCCCCTCCGACGGAGTGCCGGCGAAGGCTCCAAGATGGGATCTCGCGGATACAGAAGGTTACGGTGGTGAAAATAGTTTTTTGTGGCCGCCTCTGATGTTCTCGGGGTACGTGGGTATATATAGGAGGAAGAAGTAGGTCAGTGGACGCCCGAGGGGCCCACGAGATAGGAGAGCGTGCCCTCCACCCTTGTGGATGCCTCGACTGCTTCTTGACTTGCACTCCAACTCCTCTGGATCACGTTCTTTCCAAAAATCACGCTCCCGAAGGTTTCATTCCATTTGGACTCCGTTTGATATTCCTTTTCTTCGAAACACTGAAATAGGCAAAAAAAATAGCAATATGGGTTGGGCCTCCGGTTAGTAGGTTAGTCCCAAAAATGATATAAATGTGTAAAGTAAAGCCCATAAACATCTAAAACGGGTAATATAATAGCATGGAACAATCAAAAATTATAGATACGTTGGAGACGTACCACCTATACATACTGTGTTATCACAATTTTTTGGAAGTGTAAACACTATTTTTAGAACCCAGAAATCTTATAACAGAATCTTGAAGGCAAAAGAAGTTCATACTTGTCTGAAGATAATACGGCCTGAGTTTGTTCCTCGACAAACTGACCTATGACACTAGTAGAAAACGGGCCATTTGTCCTGGTTCCAGAGGCCTATTAGCCCCAGTTCTTGAACTGGGACTAATGGGTCGGGACTAAAGCCCAATCCTTTAGTCCCAATTCTCTTATGAACCAGGACAGAAGGGGTCCACGTGGCCGCTGCGGGGCTCCTAGGCTGGAGCACCTTTAGTCCTGGTTTGTAACACCAACCGGGACCAAAAGGCATCCACGCGTCAGCAGCTGGCAGGTGCAGGGGTTTTTTTTTTAAGGTGGGGGGTTAGGGGGTTTTGTAGGGTTAATTTAGGGGTCTCATATATTGTGTTAGCTAGGTAATAGAGAGAAGTGACCTCTCTTATCTCTGTGCTTGGTCGACGCTAGCTACTATACGCATAGAGAGAACTCGACACGCTAGCAAGTAAGCAAATGAAGGAACCATTAATTACACAAGATCGTCATGAACATATACAGAGAGGAGTACACCTATATTTCTCCAAGAGATTTGTCGAACAACAAGTTTTTGTATATCTATCCGACGCTACTAGCTAGCTACATATATAAATATAAGATCTCTTACAGTCCCTAACATCTAATGTCAATTGCCACATGGTATTCTCCGGCTTTATTCACGATGTGGTCAAGAAAGAATCCCGCCAATTCCTCTTGAATTGCTCGTATGCAATCTTGTGATAGGAGTTCATCCCGCATCTGCCAAATCTAAATTGAAGAAGAGGGTCAATACATGTATATGAATGGAACTCAACATAAATGATGGTAATAAAATAATATTGTAAATATTTTTGCTTACACACTTCATATTGCTTTTCAGAGTAGCCCCGCTCAGAGGTCGTGGCGTTGTTGATGAACTTGCAAATGTAGTATCCACAAAAATCATTCCCGGCTTCCTACCACAAGCACTTTATGAGATAGAGGTCAATCAAACTGATAAGCAAGCATGCTAAATGGTATTGATGAAACTAGCTAGAATCAATGGGAGATGCGCGGAACTAGGTAGTAGTACTTACTTTCAGGTGTGTAAATCGAAGGTCACTCGACAGTCCCCGGGTAATTGCGGTGAACTCTTTCCAAACCCTGCCAGACAAAGAAAATAATTACTTGATATCAGGAAACATGTCGGATGGTCCTCAGGATCTTTTCGTCTTGATTCTAAGACGGTTCCTACTCCCTGCTCAAGCTTAATCTCTAGGAGAATAAGTGGAACCTGCGCACACATGCATAACTCATCAATTACATTACTATAACCTCGAGTAATAAGGGAAATCGAATATGCACAAGATAGTAACACTCACTTGAAGTTGTAAGGACAGAGTATTTTTATCTTCGTTTTCATTTTTGAGCAACGATTGTAGCAAGTTGTCCTCGGTTTCTATGACATTCTTTTGAACCGTCCATTCATGTATGACATTTGGATTAATGAACCCAATGTCATAGATTTGTGCTTTTCTGCATTTGATGGTCTTCAATCTGCATAATATAGTGAGGATAATTATATATACACATGCAATGAAAGTGCCGAGCTATATGCTGAGACTTAATTATAGAAGTGGTACTTACAGACAGTAGCAAGTCACGAGTGTTTTGTCGAGGGCCGTTTGATTGTATAACTAGAATAACTCGTCAAATTCAACAGACAACACATCCAGTCCAACGAGGTCGTGCTCCTCTTTAATTCTCAGCGGCAAAGTATCCTTCCCGGACTCCCTGCAGGTTTTCATGTACCATTTATGGAATCTTCGCATCATCGTTGTTAGAGGAGGATGACCATCTTTGACGAGAGGCTTCCCGTCCAGGTATCTGAATTCGTCTACCTCCATTGTTTCATACTCTACATCATCACCCAGGTAATCACAAGGATTGGTACCGGGCACCATCCCCGGCAGATTAGCAACGATATCACCACACACCTTGAGCGGAGGGCACGATTGGTTCGCCTGTTCGCCGAGCTGGGGATTTTTTCCCACTTCTTCGTCCTGCTAACCTTTTATCACTAGAAGTAGTTCCCAACTGCCGCACATCTTCATATGTCTTTTTAAGAGCGCGAACATAGTTGGAATCCAGCGGAGGCGGTGTTGGTCACTTCAGGGCATCGATAGTGTGCTTAGCTTTCTATAAGTGCATCTAGTGCCCCTTAGTGATTTTGGTGTATTGAATACTTATAAGTTAAGGGACTAATGCGTTTGTGAGTGTATACAGGTATATAAGTCTATGAGGAGTTTGATATTTATAGAGAAAGTCGACCCCTAAAGATGAATGTCTTCAACTAAAGACTTTGGCTTTCTGAAGACTTTGAAATTGAAGAAATTGGTGTGATCCTGAAGACTTGATATTCATGCAAGGAATATGAAGCGTGAAGACTTTGGTTTTCGTAGTTTTGTTTTTCTCTTTCTTGAGTCATAGGAAACACCATACAGTTAAAGGGGGTGGAGGTAAAACTAAGGAAAAGTTTCCAAGAGACGCTCATCTCAAAATCCTACACTTACTAATCCTTCGAGTGGCCATTGGAAATCTCATACAGTTTAGTCAATTTCTTCAGTGATAGAGACGAAGATCTTCTGGTCTCTGAGGAACTTGTTCTGACTAAGGAGTTAGGAATTCACCAGTGCGGATTGCCTACAAGTGAGGAACATGATAGCCCTGAGGAATTTGATAGTCAAATTTCCGACCGTTGTTGTGCTATGCGCCAGCTGTCCAAAATATCTACCCACCTAACGGTCATATCATTGAAGGGCATTTATGTCTTATCATGTCGGGCTACTCCCTAGGCTATAAATAGCCGCCCCCTACAACCACTAGCTGGTTGGCTGCTCCGCAAGAAACTGACACTTGTCATTGAGAGCATCCCATCCTCCGAGGACTTTGAGCGAAAATCATCAAGTGAGGAAAAATCCAAGAACCCAAACCCAAACACCTACAAACCCAAACTGATTGAGCATCACTGAAGAGGTCGTTCCTGTGTGGAACCGACGCTTGTTACCTTTGAGGACTGTGCATCCTCCAGACGGTTAGGTGTCATGGTCTAGAGCATCCAAGAGGAAATTGTGGATCACCGAGTGACCGAGTCTGTGAAGGTTTATAAGTCACCTGAAGACTTGCCACGAGTGATTGGATGAGGTCTGTGTGACCTTAGCTCAAGGAGAATACGATGAGGACTGTGTGTCTGGGACAGTGTGTCCTCAGGTTTAAATACCTAGCTGCTCCAACCAGACGTACGACTATCATAGCAGTTGGAACTAGTCTAAAAAATCATCGTCTTCAGCAAGCTACTGGTTCTATTCCCTCAACTCTTTTATTTCCTCATTCCTGTGTAGAAGTACTTGATTGTTACTATTTGAAGACTTTGACTGAAGACTTTCTCAATTTCCTCAATCCTATTTCTTCAGTCAGTTTGTCTTCAGCCTGCTTATCATGTGTTTACGCTTCTTGTACTCTGTGCTTATTTTCATTTCATCGTGATGATTGTGCTACTACTCTGTTATGGTTGCATCTGAGTACTTATTCCACTGCTAGTTGTTTGTGACTTAGGAATTTCCTCAACTTGAAATTCCTTAGTGACGATTTTGTAAAACTCGCCTATTCACCCCCCTTTAGTCGATATAACGCACTTTCAGTTGGTATTAGAGCAACGTACTCCCTTTTTCTGTGTGATTTTGGTTTAACCACCTAGAGTTTTAGTTATGTCGACCGCAAGTATGATCAAGGTCTCTGCCGGGTGTCCTACCTTTGATGGGACGGACTATCCCTACTGGAAGAATAAGATGCGAATGCCTCTTGAGGCAATTGACAACGATCTCTGGTACGTTGTGGAAAATGGCGTTCCCTCTATCACTCCTACCATCAACGCTGCTGATGTGAAGAGATTCAAGCAACTTGACTCTCAACAGAAGAACATCATATGTGGCCATCTGAGCAAAGGGAAGTATGGCAGAGTGAGTGCTTTGGAGACAGCTAAGCTTATTTGGGACAGAATGTACAAGGTCAACGAAGGAGTCTCAACACAACGGGACTCTCGAGTTGACATTCTTCGCAATTTCTTCAACCGCTTCAAAAGACTCGACAATGAAAATGTTCAGCAAACCTTCGATCGCCTCACTGACATTTCAAATGAGCTTCAAGCACTTGGTCCACTGACATCACCGACCATGAGGTGGTGAAGAAATTGCTGAGATCAGTTGATTCCTCATTTCACACTCTGGCATTGATGATACAAGAACGTGGAGACTACAAGTCACTTGATCTTGCTGATATCCTCGAGAGGCTAAACACTCATGAGTTCCAACTTGCTGAGAAGAGAGATCTCTATGGATCGAGCTATGGCAGATCACGTGCACTAAAGGCCATGGTTGTCTCTGAATCTGAAGGTGAGGATTCTGGTAGCAGCATGGGTGATCCTGAAGAACTGAGCCAGGAGCTAGCAATGCTCGTGAGGAAATTCCAGAAGTTCTCAAGACGTGGTCGCTTTGGTAAATCCTCAAGGAGTGATGACATGAGATCAGATTCTTCATCCCATGACTACAAGAAGAGTACTTGCCACAAATGCAAGAAACCTGGTCACTGCATCTAAGATTGTCCTTAATGGGAGAAGGAATAAAAGAAGAAGAAATACAAGGATTATAGTTCTGATGAGTCAAAGAAGAAGAAGAAATCTTCAAAGTCCTCGAAGTCTTCATGTCACAAGAAGAGCAGCTCTAAAAAGGCTCGGGCATTCATTGGCAAGGAAATGGACTCTGAAGCTGAATCTGAGGAAAATGAGAAAGGGGAGGCATCTGAGGAGTCAGACTCTGGTGTGGCGAGCATAGCGCTCGCTACCGCTTTCATCAGCAAGTCCATCTTCAACTCTGAGGAAAATGACATCGCCAACACTGCTGATGATGGCGATGATGACGACGCTCCCACCTATTGCTTCATGGAAAACGGTGCCAAGGTGCTCAAATACCCCTCCTATGAATCAAGTGAGGATGAATCTAACGAAAATCTCTAGCCTAGCTACTCTAAACATGCTAAGATTCTGTGAAACAACAAAAGGCTTTTGAAAAGATTCAAAATATGCTAGACAAGAGCGATGATATGTTGGGTGAAGAAATGGACCATACTCAAACTTTGACTGAAAATCTTCAAAGACTTCAGACGAAGTTTGATAATCTTCAGAGTCATCATAACACTCTCTTATCTGATCATGAGAAGCTTTCCTATGAATTACTTCAAAGAAATCAAGATTTTGAGCAGCTAAGGGTGAGTTATGAAGATCTTCAGAAGGAACGCGATTCATTGCTTGCTCAACAGATCAGTTCCGCTCAGGAAGAATTCATTCCACCATGTTTGAAATGCATTGAACGAGAATCTGCTTATTCTTCATCTGAAAGTTCAAATCCTTCTATTGCTGCAAATTCTTCAACTATCTCTGCTATCACAAATTCCTCATCTGAGCATGCTACTAGTGTCACTGACCATGCACGACTGAAGGAATTGTATGTGACAGGCATGTACAAAAGCCTCAAAGGGCATCGGGCTCTTTGTGATGTGCTTAAAAAGCAGATCCTCAACAGGAACCCTAGGAAAGAGGGTATTGCCTTTGAGAGGAAAATAAATGCTGATGGGACCTACTGGAAACCTGAGCAGTATCCCAAAACCTCATGGGTTGCTGCAAAAGGACCTCCATTGGATCCATCTACCTTATCCATCTTTACATGTGAATCTTCATATTCTTCTGATGAGTCATTTGACTCCAAGTATAAACTGTTCAAAAATCGGAATGGTGAAGTATTTGGTAGATATGTGCTGGGTTCCTAAAAGGCTCCTTGAAAGTCTTCAGGTGAATGTCATCATGACACCACCTGTAAAGAATAGGAACCCAGCTCAAATTCTTCATATGGACCAAAGTCTTCATATGGATCCAAGTCCTCATATGGACCAAAATCCTCACGTGGATCAAATTCCTCATATGGATCTAGATCTTCATATGAACATCATCGTGCTAACACTTATGTTTCACAGGGATGATCTAAGGGTTATGAATATGTGCATTATTCTTCAAATCATTATGTTCATAAGTCCTCGAAGAATTTCTCTACTTATTCATATGCTTACCCTAACCCCTCTTATGTGAAACGATGTGTATTGGCATCTATGCCACCTTTCTCTTATGGAGCTCGCAGAATGATGAACTCTTTGCCACGCCTCCAGATGTGGGCGGTGAAGAGAAATAACTAATCTCTTATGCACGGCCAGGTCTCCACACGAACTTAAATGTCTGAAGAATTTGCTAGAGACCTAAATATGCTTGAAAGGACGCAAGCTAATCATGAAGAAATGGATTTTCATTTCTCACGTCCTCATATTGCTATATCTGTTCTATTGCTTGATGGAATTGATCTGATGAATTTGATGCTATATTCTTCACTGATGAAGTATATGAGTTCGTAAGATGCACTAATTCATCTACAAGATGATCAACCCAAAGCCACTGAGTGGGTCCTCGACAGTGGATGTACAAATAACATGACTGGTGACAGGAACTTATTGATGGACACTGCTTTATCTCCATCACATCTGAAGCATATCACCTATGCTGACAAAGGCAAAAGCAAGGTATTGGGTCTAGATAAGGTTGCGATCTCAAAGGATCGACACATGGACAAAGACATGCTTATCGAGTCCTTAGGATTCAACCTCATGTCTGTCTCAATGCTTTGTGATCTTGATATAGTTGTTGTCTTTGGCAAGTATCATCGTGTTGTGATCATGGAAGCTGACAATTCCAAACTCTTCGAAGGCTTTAGGAGAGGAGACTTGTATATTGTTGATTTCTCTACAGGACCACAACCTGCTACATGTCTACTTGCAAAAGCTTCAGAAGGCTAGCTATGGCATCGATGACTTGGTGATGCTGGCATGATGAACTTGCACACGCTCGCGAAGAAGAAGCATGCCATTGGCATCGAGGGTGTCAAATTCCGACCATCTGTGTGGAGCTTGTGAAGCTAGGAAGATGACCAAGGCCAAAGCATCCCTCAAAGACCATCATGACTACAACTCGTCCATTTGAATTGCTTCACATGGATCTCTTTGGCCCTACTCATTATGCCAAATTCACTAATGTTGCATACTTATATGGATTTTTCATTGTTGATAACTGTCGTGGTCGCTGGGGGCACGAGCACCTATGGGGCAGGGGGCCCTTCGGTCCGACAAGTGGCGGAAGCAGAGAGCAGATCGAGGCGAGAGCACGCGGGGATTTTACCAGCCGAGCTCTCCGAGAGATAAAACTCCTCTGCTGCTTTGTGTTTGTATTTGTTCTTGCTCGGCGTGGGTATCTGTGATCCCGAATGAGTCGGGCTGGATCGAACCGAACCCCTTCTACGTCGCACGGGCCTCCTTTTATAGTCTAAAGGGTCACCGGTGTGGCAACACAGAGAGGGTAGAATGGTAAAAAGCGGGTTGGTACAACTGCTATCTATGGTGCCCCTACCTAACTCGACGGCAGGGGACAAGAGCATTTAATGCCCGTCTGTCGCTCCAACGATCTGAGAAGCGACCGTTAGGGCGCCACCGATTGCCACGATGGCCTCCTAGTCACCTTTGCTCGCCACCTCGCACCGCTAGGCTGCCTGACTACGCCACGTGTACCAGGAATGATCCTGTGGCGACACGTCGTCGGGTGAGCTGGAGCGTGGGCGCAGAGTGGTGGCATCGCCACAGCAAGCGCCTTGCCGCAATCGCTATCTTGTCGCACCCGCAAGCTCGCCGCTCGTCGGGTCTTGCCGGGACGCGCGCCGCGTCGTGGCAAGTTTTCTGAAGCGCCTTGGTTGGCCTTCCCGGCAAGCTCCTCTTGCCGGGGCTTGCTCTTCCCGGCAAGCTTCTCTTGCCGGAGCCTTGTCCATCCCGGCAAGCTCCTCTTGCCGGGGCCTTGTCTACAAAGCTAACACTTTGTTCTTGAATGGTAGTAATAGGAATGACGAAGGGTCTTGGCGGACGCCCGGCAAGCCTTGCCGCGGGGCGCTGCAACTCCCCGTGCCCAAATTCGGGGTACTAAGGTACCCCTACTTTAGTACACCGACAGGAGCCCCCGGGCCTGGGCCATACACGGTGCCGAGCGCTGTTGGGCTAGGCCCAAAACAGGGCACGGGCACGCGCAGCCTGGGTCCAAACCTGGATCCACTCCGAATCCACTGCATCATCCCGTAATGGCACGCGTCAATCGCGACGTCGTGGGAGACGTGGGTGGCGTGCGCGATCTTCGAGGCGCCCACCCCCCGTGATCACGGGGTGGGGCGAGGTCACCTCATCCGTCGCCTCGGCTCTGCACCCCCGCCACGCGGCTCCCATGCGCTTGGGGTCACGGACGGTGGGAGTGGGAAACTGAGCCGTCACGAGCGGAGGCAGTGGGTAGGCCCCGATTCTCTGCTCTTCTCGTGCCTTGATTGGCTGAGCGGGGCGGCTGAGCCCCCACCTTGCTCCTTAAAAAGAGCGGAAGGGGGAGCGCAGAAGCCCGCATTCTCTCATCTCCTCCTTTGTTCATCTTCTGCTCCCCTTCCTCTCGTTTGCCATGGAGGGAGGGAACCCTGGTCCTTCTTCGGTGGCGGCGAGGGTCGCCGCCAGGCAGCGCTCCCCTCCCTATCCCGCGCTCGTGGTGGCAGAGCCAGCCACAAGGGGAAGAGGGAGGGGGCGAGGTCGTGGACGAGGTCGAGGTCGAGGTCGAGGCGCTCGAGGAAGAGGTGGGTGTGGCGGCACCATCTCCGCCTCCGCCGGCGGTTCCTCTTCCCGCGACGGTCCACACAGGGGACGACCCTTGCGAGTTCTTCGTCAAGCTGCGCCGGGCGCCTCGTCGTCGCCTCCGGCTTCCAGCTCCGTTTGCGAGCGCGATGGAATCGGATCCGCCTGAGACGTTGAGATTGCACATGAGGGGCTGCGGAATCAGCGGCACGCGAGTCCACGTCGTATTCCCAGCCCCTAATGTGATGTATCTTGACCGCGGGTGGAAGACGTTCGCCCGTATCCATAGCTTGACGGCGGGGTTTACCCTCCATTTTAAGTTAATGGAGGGCGACCTCCTCTCCGTCAAGATCTTCGGGACTCGGCACTGGCGGAAATCTGCGTGGACAGCTCCTCGACAGCGAAGATTCTCCCTCGAGCGAGAGTGACGAGGAGGAGAGCGACAGCGACGACGAGGGTAGCGGGCGGCAGGGTGGCGGGCCCGACTAGGCGTCGGGCGTCGCTTCGTGTGTCCCCGGCGACCCCATCATCCGTGTCGCCGGCTCCTTGAACTCCCCGGGGTCGTCTCCTTGGGCGGCTGGCGTAGGGAGGCTGCGGAAGGGGAAGAGGGCTGGCGGCAAGGCCGTCAAGTCAGAGTACGAGGGCATAGTGCCCTCGACAGCGTGCTGACATCCTGCCGCCCCGTCTTCGAGCCCCGCTTCCGGCGCCGCCATCACCATCCAGCCTCTGGACAGCCCCCGGGATGTTCTCTTGGTGTCTTCTGGCACCTGTAGCTCGCCTAGGCGCTCCTTTTGCCCTTTTCGCCTCCTTGACCTACCTCCTGAAGAGAGGGACAGGAAAGGGATAACGGGCATCTTATCTTTTCAATTTGTAACCCTTCGGGCCTTAGTTGCATCTAAAAACTTGTAATCCTCTCTATCATGTTTTTCATCCTCTATGGACTGTATCTGTGTGGGATGTTTTTTTTTTAATGAAAAGGGGACGCTTGCCGGGTCTTTTGTCTTGCGGGTTAAACCCACGTCAAGGAGCTAATCCTTGGTATCCCTCGGATAGACATTTCATCTCCCGGCAACAGGCCCTGCCGCCTCCCCGTCCCATCCCTTGTATGTTTTTACCCCACGCTTTTAGGGAACTTGCCGGTGCTAACACGCTTGCTGAGTGCGGAACATCAGCAGCCCGCTGGCGGTGTTGCCTCCAGCAAGAAACCCCGTCGGGGCTAATTGCAGCATGCTTGTATTGTTGAGCGGACTCGAAACAAATCAAGGGCACAACTTAGCCACGAGACGGTTCCTCCGCGCATAGGTGTTCCATACAAGGCACGATAGTTTTCGGGAAGAAACGCGGCTTCGCACTCCCCAGTCCATAAGAGGATGCATGATGAGGGACGAAAGACTTATCTGATATCGCAGCCCCCGGCAACTCTGGCTTGCCGCGGATGAATCTTGGTGCTCGCAGCCCCCGGCAACATTGGCTTGCCGGGGCCCAGGTGTCGGCGCGCCCTTCTTCTCCTTCCTTGTCGCTGTTATTTTAGTTATGAGAACAACTTAGTCAGTGCCGTAACAAGTTACTTTCGTAATATAACTTCATTCTGGGCAACGCTTGCTATGTTATATCCTTTACTCGGTTCCATCCCTTGTATGTTTTTACCCTACGCTTTGAGGAACTTGCGGTATAAGCACACTTGCTGAAGTGCGGAATATCAGCAACCTGGCTGGTGGTGCTGCCTCCGGCAAGAAACCTTGTCGGGGCTAGTTGCAGCGCACTTGTATTGTTGAGCGGACTCGAAAAAAATCAAGGGCGCAACTTAGCCGCGAGTCAATTCCTCCGCGCACAGGTTTTCCATACAAGTCACGGTCGTTCAAGGAGTATAACTTAAAAAATTTAAAAGCTGACTGTGCTCAAACTTTGGCAACTTAGCTTTTCTGTCTTCTGCGTTCCGGCAAGGTTATGCTTCTTTGAATGACACCTAGTCCACATCGCTATCGAGCTCCGACAACGAGGACTAAAGGTGTACATACTGCTGCGGGAACATCCGCTTCTACGGCAAGAATCGGGATCCTGCCGGCGTGATGCTCCCGGCAAGCGTGTCGACACAGCTTGTCGGGAGCGTCTCGCTTCAACGAAACAAACCACAGGGCTTGTCGAGCGGACCGCTCCTCAAGCACTTCTGTGTTGATCTGGGGACCTTCTTGGCGGCGGCTTCGGGAGCTCTGCGGAAAGTAGTCGCCAGTAACCAACTTTCTCTTCTTGTGGCCGCGTAGACCCATCCTTGCTGGAACCAGAGCTTGTCGGGGAAGCCCCCTGGTTGTCGCTGGACTCGCTTGCCGCGGCTGCTGGCTCGTCATCTGCCTCCCTCTCCGCTACTAATGCAACACTAACCACTTGATTAGTTGCTGCTAGATATAGCAGCAACTTCTCTTGTGGCTTAGGTGCGACAAGTGTTGGAGTCGAGGATAGGTATCTCTTCAGGTCCTGCAGTGCAGCCTCCGCTTCCGGAGTCCATTTCATCGGACCTGCCTTTTTCAAAATTTTGAAAAATGGCAGGGCGCGCTCAGCAGACTTAGAGATGAACCTACTGAGAGCAGCAACGCAGCCGGCAAGCCTTCGCACATCCTTGACGCGCTTCGGGGCTTCAATCTGCTCGATGGCCTTGATCTCGTCGGGATTGGCTTCAATCCCCCTCTGGGACACAAAGAATCCGAGAAGCTTGCCGGAAGGGACTCCAAACACGCACTTCTCGGGATTCAACTTGAGATTGATCTTGCGCAGATTTGTGAAGGTCTCGTCCAAATCTTGGATCAAAGTCTCTTTGTCCTTGCTCTTGACCGCTATGTCATCCATGTAAGCTTCTACATTTCTGTGCAACTGTGGCTCAAAAGCATGGATGACTACTCTTGCAAATGTTGAACCAGCATTCTTTAGTCCGAAGGGCATCCGTATAAAGCAGTACGTGCCACATGGAGTAATGAATGCGGTTTTCTTCATCCTCTTCGCCATGAAGATCGATGATATCTGAGTATGCATCAAGGAATGAAAGCATATCACATCCTGCCGTGGAGTCGACAATCTGGTCAATGCGCGGCAAGGGAAATGGATCCTTGGGACAAGCTTTATTAACATCAGTGAAGTCAATACAAAGCCTCCACTTCCCGTTTGCCTTGCGCACGACTACTGGATTGGCTAACCACGTTGGATGGAGTACTCCTCAGACAAGGCCCGCTGCTTCTAACTTCCTGATCTCTTCTGCAATGAACTCTTGACGCTCCGTTGCTTGTTTCCTGACTGTCTGCTTGACGGGCCGCGCGTGAGGACAGACGGCAAGGTGGTGCTCAATTATTTTCCTGGGAACACCGGGGATGTCAGATGGTTGCCATGCAAACACATCGACATTCGCCTGCAGGAAAGCAACGAGTGCGCATTCCTATTTAGGATCAAGCGTCGCACTGATGGTGAAGGTACCACCAGTGCCGTCCTCCTTGGCGGCCACTTTCTTGGTCTTTGGTGAAGCTGTCTTTGCCTTCTTGCACTTGCCGGTGGAGCTCGATGGTGGTCCTCGACGGTAGCGCAGCACTCCTAAGAGGTGCGCTTGCCGGAGTGGGCATCAGAGCTACTCTTGCCGGACTTGGTGCTCTTCTTCTTCCCCCTGGGAGCTTCAGCGGCAAGTGATTTGCGCTCTGCTGCGGCTGCTGCTTCCCGGTAGATCTTGTCGGTACAGATAAGTGCATCTTTCTTGTCGCCGTGAATGACACTTATCGGACCAGGCATCTTGAGCACGTTGTAAGCATAATGAGAGGCTGCCATGAACTTGGCAAGAGCTGGACGGCTGAGTATCCCATTGTAGGGCAATGGGAAATCAGCAACGTCGAACGTGACTCTCTCTGTCCTAAAATTCAGCTCACTGCCAAACGTCACTGGCAGTGTGATCTTCCCCTTTGGCTTGCTCCTTCCCGGGTTGATTCCTTGAAAGGTACCAGTTTCTTCGAGCTCGCTGTCGGGGATCTAGAGCTTATTGAGTACCACGGAAGAGATCAGATTTAGGCCGGCCCCGCCGTCAACCAACATCTTTGTGACCTTGAGGTTGCGGATGGTTGGCGAAACCAACATCGGCAAGCACCCGACCGCAGTGATGCGATCAGGGTGATCCTCAACATCAAAGACGATGGGCGTGCTGGACCACTTCAAGGGCTTGCGCGATTCGACTGATGGTTCTGCTGCATTCACCTCCCGCACCCACTGTTTGAGTTGACGGTGCGAGGTGTGCAGAGAAACACCGCCGTCAACGCACAAAACCTCCGTCGCCTTCTGAAACTCTTGGTCGTCGGTCTCATCCTCATCCATCTCATCATCCTCATCTTCTTCTTCGTCCTTGTCGCGGCCACGGGGAGGTCTATCTCCTTGCCGCTGCTTGGCCTTGCCGCGGCGCCCTCCTCGGGCGGGAAGTTTCTTGCCGGATCCTCCGCCACCTTCCCGGGCCTTCTCCTTGTCGCGACGCTCATATTCAGCCTTCTGTAGCTCTGCCATCTGCTCAACCTTCTTGCATGCTTGGAGGTCATGGCCCTTGGTGCGATGGATCTTGCAAGATCTTGCTTGCGGAGCCGTCCTGCTCGTCGTGCCGCCACCACAGCCTCGCCGAGTCGCCACTTTGGCCTTGTCGGAGCCACCTCCGTTGCGGACTGCTCAACAACTAGCACATCCTTAGCCTTTCTCTTTCTGTTATTCCGCCTCCGGTTCCTCTTGCCGGAGGGGCGTCCTCACTGTCAGATCCTTCTGCTCCTACATTCTCTCCGGGGAGTTTCCTCCCCTCTTCAACACGTGCACACTTGTCGGCGGAGCATATAGCTCGCCGACATCTCGATCTTGCACATCGCCATCTCCTCTCTCATCCTCTGAGTTCGCGACGTTCGATGGAAGCGCCGATACCCATGTAGGGTGGCGTGCAGGATGTTGCGCTGCACCAGGCTGAATCTCTGTATGTACTTGCGCAGGGATTCTCCTTCCTTCTGGGCAAGCAAATGAAGATCGCTTTCCTGGCCATGGGGCTTGTGGCCACTTGTGAATGCGCCGACAAACTGATGGCATAGGTCCGCCCATGAAGAAATGGAGCTGTCCGGCAAGTGCATGAGCCAAGATCTGACGTTGGGCTTGAGCACCAGCGGGAAGTAGTCGGCGAGGATCTTCTCATCGCGCCCCCCGGCAGCCTGCACTGCGATGGTGTAGACGCTGAGGAACTCGACGGATGTATCCTGCCATCGTATTTCGGCACGCGTCGGCTTGAAGTTCTTGGTGCTGGGCCACTGGACTTGCCGCAGCTCACGAGTGAACGCAGGGCAACCCACCGCGTACGGCAAGTCGCCTGGTTCCCCTGGCGCATGCATATCGACAGTGGGCCCAGCGCACTGGTCAGATTGAAGCTGCGCTTCTCTCCTGCGCTCGATGCGAGTACGAGCGTCTTCGTGTCGTCGTTCTTGGAGGACGTGGCGTTGATCGCGGTGAGCTCGCGGGTCCGACGACGCGGTGGAGTCGGTGTCGAGGTTGGCCTGGCGAGTCGGCGATCTTGGCCTTCGGGGCGGGGAGTGCCGGTAGTGGCACTCCCAGCGGTCTTGTCGGCGTCGGCTTGCGCCTGAGCGTCTTGCCGGGGCTTCGATGTGCTCGGTTGCCGGGGCTTGTCAGCGTTGGCGAAGCCGACGAGGCTCTGAATGGTCATCCTCCAGTCGTCGATCTTGTCTGGCGCTGGAGGGTAGTCTAGAAGCAGCTGGACTCGTGCCAGCGCTTCCTCTGGAGTCTTGGGCGGCGGTGGCGAGCGACGCGAGGTGCGGGACATGCTTGGACTCCCAACTGGGTTGGAAGGAGCAGTACCCCGTCCAGGCGACCGCACCTCACTCGTGCCAGCATGCTGGCGTGCACGCTGGTCTTGAACGTCTCGCGATCCGCCGGCTTGGCCTCGTTCCAACGCGAGCACGGTGCTAGGGGCACCGTGGCGTTGTCGATCTTGCACCTCCTGAGAGGGGTGCGGTGGATATCCAGACGCTGAAGCTTGCGGGGCCTTGTCCTTGGACCTGGTGACGACGTGAGTCCCACCGCTGGCGCCCGCTCCTCCGCCGGCGTCCACCTACGTTTGGCCTTCTTCTTCGGTGGCATGTCGATGAAGATGTTGATGTAGCACGCGTAGACGCCGGATCAGATACGCACGACCTCGACGCCCCCCTACCTGGCGCGCCGAAGATGTCGTGGTCGCTGGGGGCACGAGCACCATGGGGCAGGGGGGCCCTTCTGGTCCGGCAAGGGAGCGGGGGGCGCGCGCAGAGCAGATCGAGGCGAGAGCACGCGGGGGATTTTACCCAGCTTCGGAGCTCTCCGGAGAGATAAAACTCCTACTGCTGCTTTGTGTTTGTATTTGTTCTTGCTCGAAAGCGTGGGTATGCTGTGGTCCCGAATGAGTCGGGCTGGACTGAACCGAACCCCTTCTACGTGCGCACGGGCCTCCTTTTTATAGTCTAAAGGGGTCACCGACAGGTGGCAACGCAGAGAGAGGTGTAGAAAGGTAAAAACGCGGGTTGGTACAACTGCTATCTACAGTGCCCCCTACCTAACTCTGACGGCAGGGGACAAGAGTATTTAATGCCCATCCGGTCGCTCCAACAGTGCGGGAAACGACCGTTAGGGGCGCCACCGATCGCCACGATGGCCTCCTAGTCACCTTTGCTCGCCACCTCACACCGCTAGGCTGCACAGCTACACGCCACGTGTACCAGGAATGATCCTGTGGCGACACGTCGTTGGGTGAGCTAGAGCGTGGGCGCAGAGTGGTGGCTTCGCCGCGGCAAGCGCCTTGCCGCGATCGCTATCTTGTCGCACCCGCAAGCTCGCCGCTCGTCGGGTCTTGCCGGGATGCGCGGCGCGTCGTGGCAAGTTTTCTGAAGCGCCTTGGTTGGCCTTCCCGGCAAGCTCCTCTTGCCGGGGTCTTGCTCTTCCCGGCAAGCTTCTCTTGCCGGAGCCTTGTCCATCCCGGCAAGCTCCTCTTGGCGGGGCCTTGTCTACAAAGCTAACACTTTGTTCTTGAATGGTAGTAATAGGAATGACGAAGGGTCTTGGTGGACGCCCGGCAAGCCTTGCCGCGGGGCGCTGCAACTGCCCGTGCCCAAGTTCGGGGTACTAAGGTACCCCTACTTTAGTACACCGACAATAACTCTTCTCGTTACACATGGGTGCATATCATCACTTACAAAACTGAAGTGCAGGAAGTCTTCAAACAATTTTCCTCAAGGGCTTCAACCAACTTTGGTGTGAAGATCAAGCACATCAGAAGTGACAATGGGACTAAGTTCAAGAATACTGGTCTTAATGACTATCTTAATGAACTTGGTATTACTCATGAGTTATTTGCTCCTTATACTCCTCAGCAGAATGGCGTCGTGGAGTGCAAGAACAGAACTGGCTCGCACTATGCTTGATGAAAACAAGACGCCTCCTTGCTTCTGGCCTGAGGCAATTGGTACTGCATGCCACATCATCAACAGGGTATATCTTCACAAATTCTTCAATAAGACCTCATATGAACTCCTCGCTGACAAGAAACCCAATGTGAGTTATTTCAAAGTCTTCGGTGCTAAATGTTGGATTCGAGATCCTCATCACAATTCTAAATTTGCACCGTAAGCACATGACGGTTTTATGCTTGGTTACGGAAAGGACTCGCACACCTACAGACACTACTAGGGAAAACCTTATACACAGAATCATAGCAGCATCGCAGCACAAAAAAAGCGCTACTGCTAATTAGCAGTAGCGCGGGTTAGCAAAGCCCGCTACTGATACATATTTAATAGTAGTGCGTGCTGGATAAACCGCGCTGCTACAAATATCAACCGACAGTACCCCAACCTAAGTTTAGCAGTAGAGCCGTCTCACAACACGTGCTACTGCTAACACAATAGTAGTAGTGCGCTTTTTACACAGGTCGCTACTGCTAATTTTGAAATTGGGCACACGGTTGGCCCTACTTAGCAGTAGCGCGTGTGGAGAAAGCGCGCTGCTGTTATGCTCTTATCAGTAGTGCGTTTTCACCCCCGCGCTACTACTAAGACGCAACACACCACCACCTTTCTCCACCCGTCCTCCCCTCCCCCATATCCTCTCTTCCCTTTCCCCTACCTCCCACATCCTCCCTCTCTCACTCTTCTTCTTCCTCAATACTTCTCCCCCATTACTCTCCCTCTTCTACCTACCATTCTCTCTCTTCATTACTCCTAGCTAACTATGCCACCTCCATTAATGCATCTCCTTTCTCTTTTTCCTTCCTCCTCCACTAGTTGAAGTTGTCTCCTCCCAAATTAGCTAGCTAGGTAGATGTAGAATTTAGTTAAGTGACCTATTTGCCCCCTAACTAGATCTATCTTTGTCAAGAAGAGCTTTGTGCAGTTTTGATCTCCCCACATCATCATCTCCACCGTGTGTGCTCGATCTCGAGATAGAGGTGATTAAAATTTCATGCCTTTGCAAAATGGAAATATGTTTATGTGTGTGTGATGATATGATAATTGGGCGATATGATGGAAATTGTGTGTGTGGCATGAGTTGACGCCAAATTGTGCTTTTGAGTTGCCTATGTTTTACCGAAATGTCGATTCATTTCCATTTCGGCGAATTTCGGGCAAACTCTAGATCTATATATGTCCTATTTTTAGGGAAGGTCATGCCGAATTTTTGTATGACTTTGATGCATGCATGCATTTTTATAATCAATATTTTTATTATTACCGTGCAGACGTTCATGATGGTTAGTGGAACGATGGTGGACAGGTGGTTGCGGTCGGCGGTGCAGGACATGAAAGAAAATAACCGGACAGAGGTTTTATGTCCGTGTCAAAAATGCAAAGGAAAAGTTTGGCTCGACCCCTATGACGATGGTCGTGTCTAAGCGCACCTGCTCATGACTGGTTTCATGGATGGCTATACTCGGTGGATAATTCAAGATGAGGATGGCGATGTTGAGGACGCCGACAGGGCAGGCAATGACGACACGGGGCACGACGAAGAGATGATTGATAATGGTGGCAGGAAAGAGGCCGGACATGGCGGCGGAGAATGGGCCGGACATGGCGGAGGAGAAGGGGCTGGACATGGCCGCGGAGAGAACATGGACTCCACGCAGCAAAGTTCGTTGGTACTAATTTCAGTCGTGCGGGACCCTCATGTTCAAGCACTGCTTCGCAAGGAGACGAGTACTGAGAGAGATACTTCTAGAGAGGAGGCTAAGCTGGAGCAACTGGTGGTAGACTCGAACACTCCATTGTATGATGGTTGCAATCCTGAGGTGACCCGCTTGAGTTTCACGCTCCAACTCCTGAAGACGAAGGCTAAAAACGAATGGACCAACACTAGCCTCGATGAGCATCTCAAGTACCTAAAGGATGTTCTTCCCGCGGGGAATCGATGTCCTACTAGTGTTGATGAGGCCAAGAAAATCGTGTGCCCTCTTGATCTGCCGCACGTTAGATATCATGCATGCATCAATGATTGCATAATTTATCGGAAGGAGCACGCGGAAAGAACAAGCTGTCCGGTGTGCAATGCTTCTCGATACAAGAAGGCCGGGAAGAAATGTCCCCAGGAACTTGTATGGTACTTACCAATCACTCCCCGTCTCCAGCAGTATTTCATATATCCCAAGGAAGCAAAGCTAATGCGCTGGCACGCAGAGAGGAAAAAGCCCGACGATGGAGATGATCCGAAGCTGAGACATGTCAAGGATGGAAGCCAATGGAGAGTGTTGAATGACTTCTATCGGTATTTCAAATGTGATGCAAGGAACATCGTGCTCGGCGTGTGTACCGATGGCATGAATCCGTTTGTCAACCAGAACACCAACCATAGCACATGGCCCGTGTTTGTATGGATGTACAACCTCCCCCCAGGTTGTGCATGAAGTCGAAGTACATTCACATGAGCATGTTGATTCAAGGGCCAAAACAACTAGGAAATAATATTAAATTGTATCTGCGGTTACTTCAAGAGGAGTTAGACACGTTATGGAAAACACCGGCCAAGACATGGGACGCCAGCAAAGGCGAGTATTTCTACATGAGAGCCGCGCTGATCACGACGGTGCACGACTATCTCGGTTACGGATATGTCGCAGGCCAGCTGTGCCATGGATATTGCGGATGCACGGGATGCATTGATGATACGACGTCTCAGCAACTAACATCAAGAAAAGATAGCGGGTCTGGGAAAATCGTGTACATGGGGCATCGAGGACCTCCACATAAGCGGAGAGGCGCCAAAATCGATGAGCTGTTGAAAAACTGGAAGGAGTGCCCCACACTGGGAAAGACGATGAAAAAGGCGCCGGAGCCGCTGCTGAAGGTATGGAAGATGAGGTTTGTGTTCTGGGATTTGCAGTACTGGCACAAACTCGATACACCTCATTGCTTTGATCAAATGCATATTTGTAAGAATGTCCTTGAGAGCTTGCTCGCGACACTAATGAACATGCCGGATAAGACCAAGGATGGGCCGAAGGCAAGAAAAGACTTGCAAGATTTGAATATCAGGGAAGATTTGCACATGCCGCCCCGTAAAAGTCATACGAGACAGAGACGGAGACAGAGGCGCGGGAGAAGAAGGGTAAGAAAATAAAGAAAGATGGTTATTGCCCCCCTTCTTGCTTCACCTTAAGCCAGGCTGAGATCGATCTATTCTTTATGTGCCTTACCGGAGTCAAAGTTAGTTCCGGTTACTGTGGCAAGATAGGCAGATATCTAGACACAGAGAAGAAAAGGTTCAGCGGGATGAAGTCCCATGACTGTCATGTGATGATGACGCAGATACTACCTGTTGCCCTTAGAGGGATAATGGACAAGCACGTCCGTGACACGCTTATTGGTCTCTGTAACTTTTTCGACGTCGTCTCTCGAAAGTCGATCAGTGTGAAGCAGCTCCGAAGGCTACAGGAGGAGATCATTATCTGAATGAGCTTGAGATGTACTTCCCGCCCACGTTCTTTGACGTGATGGTGCATCTGTGTGTCCATATTGTGGACGACACAATAGACCTGGGGCCATCATTCTTGCACAACATGATGCCGTTTGAGAGGATGAATGGGATCATCAAAGGATTCATTGGTAACATGTCCCATCTGGATGAAAGCATCGTCCAGGGCTATGTGACACAAGAGTGCATCTCTTTCTGCGAGAATTTTCTATATGGCGCAGACCAGCCGCCTGGTGTTAGTGTTGGTTTGCCGTTAACAAGCACGATGGGAGGCTCGAAGGACAAGGTCACTCCAACGATCGCAGGGAACTGCACGTGGCATACTCAGATCGACACATCGACTTTGACAGAGCAAACTTGGTAGTGCTACAACACCTAGACGAGGTAGATCCTTTTGTGGTGCCGCACAAAGAAATTATCGCAAAGAAGTACCATGACCGAGGGGTATCGCAAAGAAGTTACTAGAGAGCACAACTCCACTTTCCTGCATTAGTTCAAAGAGCATATTATTGCTAATCCCCCGGAGGAGGGCTCTAAGGACGGATTGCTCATATACGTCTTAGCACATAGCCCCTCGCCCAACCTCGTAACCTATCAGGCATACGATATCAATGGATAAAAGTTCTACACGGAGGCCAAAGATATGGACAGTGATGACCAGAACTCAGGGGTGACGATGGAATGCATGGCCGGCAGCGACAAGGACGCAACTGAAAGATTTTATGGAAGGGTCGAGGAGATCTGGAAGCTTGACTACTCTGGACTGCACAACACGACGATGTTCCATGTCAGATGGGCTAAGAATGTCGAAAGAAAAAACCAGAATTTCACTACCATGACTATACCCGACGCTAAGAGCGCTACCATGAACGTTATCACAAAAAACGTGCCATGGGTACACGCTAAGCACGTGACACAATGCTTCTTCATAACCGACACGCGCAATCCCATCCGTGTTGTCATGAGGAGAGGCAAAAGGAACATCGTCATTGGAATGGATGGAGTTGCCAACAAGGAAGACTACGATCAGTACGGCAACCCAATGAGGGAAGATGATGATGATGATGAAGTATACGTCAAAAGAAGAATCAATACTACATTACCTAAGAAAAATCATACTCCATGGAAAAGGCAAAGTCATAAAGAGGGGCTCAATTATTCTTCAACGAACAAGAAAGGAAAGAAGCTGACTCAAAAACGAAAACGTCAACGCTGAGGAACCGTATGTTATCGGTCAAATGATGTAATATATGTGTTCCTATTTTGTATACCTACTTAGCCATTATTATGCATGGGTCCAATGATGTAATATATATGTTCCTATTTTGTATATATACTTAACCGTCAAATGATGCAATATATATCGCCTTCCCTTCGTTCACTGCTCTCGAAAAAAAGGAAAAGAAAAGTGAGAGAAAATAAAGGAAAAGAAAATATAAGGAAACAAATAGGAAAACTATTATATAGGTACTGGTTATAGCAGCAGCGCGCTTACCCTAAATGCGCTACAGCTACTGCTAGTCAAGATAACAGTAGCAGTTTCTAAGGAAACCGCTATAGCTACCTAGAGTAGCTATAGCGCATTTCTCCTAAACGCGCTACTGCTTTTCCCACTTAACCCCCAAAATCCCCACTTCTCTCTTCGTCCTGCCTCTTTCCCCCAAATCCCCACACTCTTCCCCCGTCACGCCGTCGGAGCCCTGCCCTTGCCGCGCCCTGCGCTCACCCCCAACTCCGAACCCGACCCAGCGTGGCTCCGGCCCGGCCTCGCCCTGACCTCGGCCCGACCACGACCCGGCTCTGCCCGGCGCTCGACCAGACCCTCCCAACCTCGGCCGTCGTCGGGCCTGCACCCTCTGTAAGCCCCCCACCACACCTCCTCTCTCTGGTAGCTAGGGTTCTTTGGTTAATTTACTTAGGTTTTAGTTAGGGCAGATGGTTAATTAGGTTATATATTTAGTTATGAATTTAGCTAGGTTTTTTCTTCAATTTATATATTTTTCTTCCTTTTATATGCAAATTTGAAGTGGACATGTGATATGTGGACATGTGATGTTTTGGACATGTCATATTTGGAATTTGGACATGTCATTTGGACATGATAATTATGTGCAGGGTAAATGATCCGAGTGGCCTATGTTACACCAGAATGTTGATTCATTTCCGTTCCGGTTAATTTCAGGCGCTCGATATGTCCATTTTTTTAGCAAAGGTCATGCCGAAATTTTCCGTGAATTTTGGCATGATTTGTTCTAGATAGTAGGCATATCAAGTGCGAGTTGCGGGGAAATGACATTCCAGCAAACATATATTTCTTTTTTTACGTCATTTCTCATTTTTTTCATAGTTTTAGAATTAAACGAGGAGACATAATCATAAAAAACATGTCGAACAACGAAGAAACTGGGCCTTCTGACCAAGATATGGATGATTTGCCCGGGCAGGAAGGTCATAGCAGGGATTGCAAAAAGTCTCTCTTCATGAAATCCTCACAGGACACGCTTGAAGATGCCGCCTCAATACAGGCTCAACTAGACGGTGGTCGTACAGTGCTTAGGCCGGCAACACTGGGCAAGGGTTAAGGAAGGGTCTGGAAGGTGTGCCCAAGAAAAAGGAAAGTAAGAGATTGGGGAAGATAACTTCCTGGAAACAAGCCAGAGCACATAGCAGCTAGATGATGGATTCTGAAGAGCGTGTACCCGTGAAAGGTGCGGCCATGTTCAATCTCATGGGCGAGCCAATGCTACCGCTGAAACCACTGGAGGCACTATCAGGGGATCTCAGGAGACTGCACGACCATGTGCTGTCGACTGAGAAAATCCTACTAGCCTCGAAGGATCCAGGATATCCGACATACGCGGCTTGTGTGCCTGAGGGGAAGTGCTACATCAACACACAGCCCGGGGAGGTGTTCTTCCCACGGTTTGACCATATGTTCGAGAAGTTTCTGACAAGGCGGCTCGATTATACAATCGTCCGCTTTTTTGCGCTACATATGAGCTCCGTCATGAAGAGAGAAGAAGTCTCGCAAATCTGTGTGGTGGATCCGTACTACATGCACGAGTATTTCTTGAGTCTCGGCGACTTTGAGCGTGAAACTGCTAGGGACCACCTCCAAAACTTCAAGGTACAAAATAAGGACCAGGAAATTGTCCTCCTGCCTTATCATCCAAAGCAAGTCAATTCCGGACAACCCTTTTGTACATTTCAATCATTCCTTCTCGATCATATGGAGAATAATTTGAGGTGTCTTTTCCCCGCAGCAATGGGCGCACCGTCCTTATCGCTCTTTACTCGCGAGTCTCCCACGCCGTGTATTTCGATCCTTCCAGAGACTACGAGAAGAAGGACTACACCCACATAATGAATATTCTAGACGATGCCCTCCAAGGCTTCAGCATTAGAGGTGGCCACATGCAAATCTGGAAACAAAGGAACAAGAAGATGGTTTTCTCGCATAAAACTAACTTCTGCTGCATCCAAGTCCCAAAACAAAGCAAGAAAGATGGATTCTACATCCTCCATCTCATGATTGAGTTCAGCATGGATCACGAAAAGCTTCGCATGACATGCAGAAATGATGATCACATCCACAAGTTGGTAGAATCTCATGGACACGCGTATTATATACTCAGAAGAGATGACTTCTTTCGCATCCAAAGGGACATTGCGACGATCATCATGAAAGAAGTCGTCGATGAGAAGGGGATGATCCACCACGGCCGTATATCACGAGCTGACGTCCGAACTCGCATAGGCATGCAACGTCAAGACCTCACCCAGTTCAAGATGCTAGGGTCCATCCTGGATGACATGGAAGGATGGAACTTCTACTGATTTATGATGCCGATGATGATGATATGTGTTGGTTGAACTTGTATACTTTCTGTAGCGATGAAACTTTGTGATATCCACGGTCGATGCCGAACTTGTGTAAGGCTACTTTGTTAGTTTGGGTACGATGACCTGCGTACCTCTAGTTAATTAGTTTGCGTACTGTATGTTGCATCTAGTTGCTAACCATTTCTTTTTCGTTTTTCTCTAGTATATTTTGTTGCATATGATTGTATATCCTCTTGATGAAGATGCATCTCTAACAGGTACCTAGCTTCTTGATGGCGAGATGGCAGTGCTATGTCGGGTACAAAGGGAAGGTTCCGGGGGTGTACAACGAGTGGCCTGAGTGTTAGGTGCAAGTGAATGGGTTCTCAGGCGCCAGCCATAAAGGCTTCAAAAGCACACAAGAAGGAGAAGCTAGTTACTTGAGGTTCACGCTAGCGCGAGAGAGGACCCGTAACTGCCGCCTCATGTACTGCATAGTTCCGCTCTCACTCATAGTGATAGCTCTTCTCGCGTATACCTTTGTTTAGATGGATGACGTATTCAAGACTTGCATGTATCACTATTTTCGAGATGATGACAAGATACCACTTTGTGTTGGATGATGATTATGATGAGACTATTTGTATGTATATGCTATGATTACATTTGTGGTCTCGCAGCCATTTGTATGTGTATCATGATGACATTTGTATGTGCTAAAGATTCTTGTATAAAGCCTATTCAAATACAAAACAAATATGCAGAAAAAATCAAAATCTACTAAAATTAGCAGTAGCGAGTGGATAAAAGTTAGCAGCAGCGCGACCGTAGCAGTAGCGCGCACAGGAGAAGCGTGCTAGAGCTATTAGCAGTAGCGAGCTTCCAGGAAGAACACTGCTGCTACACTTGTATAGCGATGGCGGGCATGCTGCGCTGCTGCTACTCTGAGTTAATTTAAGCGCCGAAGACAGCGCTCTTGATATACCTAGAACCCGTGCTGCTACTAGGCTTTTCCCTAGTAGTGAGAGTCTTCAACACCTATTACCACAAGGTTGCTGAAACTGTAGATGTGTGGTTTGATGATACTGACGGCTTGCAAAGCGAGCACCTACCACATGTGCTAGATGAAATGTCACCTGAGGAATCCATTAAGTTCAAGGCTACTGAGGATGTCATTCCTACCGAAGAATCTGCTAAAGAAGTCATTCCAGAATGTGAAGAACATCATGCTGGAGCACCTAAGGAAAATGGCTCCAAGAAAATGATGCGACCCCTCAACGTCGTCAACCCGCTCATCCTCGCATTGCTAATGAAGTGCAGATTGAAAGAATCATCAACGACATCAAAGCACCATGTCCTCTCACATGCTCAAAAGCTTCGCATTTGTCTAACTTTTGTGGGCACTTTGCTTTTGTCTCTATCACAGAGCCCACCAAAGTAGATGAGGCATTTCTAGAGCCTGAGTGGATTCAAGAAATGAAAGAGGAATTACATCAATTTGAGCTCAAAAATGTCTGGGAACTTGTCAAGCGACTAGACCCACGCAAGCACAATATCATCAGCACCAAATGGATGTACCGCAACAAGCAAGATGAAAATGGCCTTGTTGTGAGAAATAAGGCACGACTAGTAGCTCAAGGCTAAACACATGTTGAAGGAATTGATTTTGATGAAACTTTTGCACCTGTTTCTAGACTTGAGGTTATTCGCATATTGCTTGCTTATGCTAACCATCATAATATCAACTTATATCAAATGGATGTGAAAAGTGCATTCTTTAATGATAATCTTGAAGAAGAAGTATATGTTGCTCAACCCCCAGGTTTTGAAGATCCAAAGCATCCTGACAAATTCTTCAAACTCAATAAGGCCCTCTATGGCCTCAAGCAGGCCGCTCGGGCGTGGTATGATACTTTGAACGAATTCCTCATGAATAAAGGCTTCAAACCCGGTTCACTTGACCCAACTCTTTCACCAAAACCAATGATGAAGAATTATTCGTGTGCCAAATATATGTTGACGATATTATCTTTGTCTGTACTAACCAATGTTACACTGACGAATTTGCCTATATGATGAGTGAGGAATATCAAATGTCTATTGTCGGGGGGAACGACACCTATGGGGCCGGGGAGCCCCTTCGTGAGTTGATGAGGGCGGAGGAGGCTGAAGGCGGATCGAGGCGATCTTGGGCAGGCGAGAGGATTTTACCCAGCTTCGGGCCGCGATGGTCACGTAAAACCCTACTGCTGCTTTGTGTTGTATTTGATCTTGCTCAAGAATGAGAGCGTATGGTGGTGTGGTGTTGAGCGAATGGAACCGGCCGAACCCCAGGCGCTAGAGTTGCCAAGGATCCGAACCGAACCCTCTCTACGTTGTGCATGGGCCTCCTTTTATAGGGCAAGGGGTCACCGACAGGTGTCAACGTAGGAGGAAGGGGTAAAAATGTAAAAGAGGTGGTAGTTGGAGCAGTCTGGGAGCAGTGCAGCTACGAGTGTATGAGCGAGTGGATTCTACCTACTTTTTGAGAGGGGACAAGGGCATTCAATGCCCGTCGCCGTCGCCCAAAAGCTCCGCCCTTGCGTCTCCGTTTGCCACGGCGATGAAGCCACCACCGTGGAGTGCCACCGCACCCTCATGCTGCCTGACCATCCGCCAGCGTCTCTGGAGAAAGGTGAAGGCGGCGTGGGCGGATGAGCTGGGAGTGCGGCGCATGTCGCAGCTTTTCGGCAAGTACCTTGCGGGGTCTTGATCTTGCGGGCCGGGAGCTAGTCGGCTTGTAACTTGTCGCTCCCGGGCCCTCGCCGGGGCGTATAAGCGCCGGCGTGTCTTACGTGATGTAATCTTCTAGTCTCCCGGCGAGCTCCTCTCGCCGAGGACTTCATAGTGATGTAGTCTTGAGCCTAGAGCGGCCTTCCCGGCAAGCTCCTCTTGCCGGGGCCTTGATCTTCTATCTTGCACACTTTGTTCTTGAATGGCTTGATATGGAGCAGGAATGGTCTCCGGCAAGCATGTGGTGGATCCACTGCGGGGGCTGCGGCTGCCCGATGCACAAGTTGAAGTCTTGAGGTACCCCTACCTTAGTACACCGACAGGAGCCCGGGACTGGGCCACCTGCAGTCTTGGCGCTGTTGGGCCGGGCCCAAGGCGGTCTGCAGCACGCGAGGCCCATGGCGCGTCGAATCCACTTCCGCCTTTGCGGCTCCCCGGCAACAACAGCGTCGATTGCGGCGTCGTGGGATGGGGCGATGCCCACGTTCTTTTATGAGGAGAGCGGGCGCCCCACTTCCCCATAAAGCGAGAGGAAGCGGCGCGGTTCCCTCCTCCGCTTTCATTGCTTCTTCTTCCTCCTCCGAGGTCTTCCTCGCACCAGCTTCCGCATCTCCTCCGCCGTTTCTTGCGTTTGCGGCGCCGTCAGATTCTTCGTCGTCCTTCCTCGCTGCCTCCGCCATGGCCCGAAAACCGGGAAGGGGAAGGGAAGGCGGAGAAGACAAGAAGGAGAAATCGAGCGGCGGAAAAGCTTCGCCCAGATCACGGAGGAGAATGTAAATCTTCCCGCCGCGGCTCGGCGTGCAAGAACTCTGGGGCAAGTATTTCTTGTTACGGGCCAAGAGGACCACGGCGCATCCTCGGACGAGAGCTCATCCAGCGCCACCATGGACAGCTATCTGGCGGGTACTATTTCTTCGCAGCTTTCTTCCACTGCGGTCTTTGTCCTCCTTTTTCGAATTCTTCTGCGACATCATGAACACATCGGCTTCCACCTTCTTGATTTCACCCCAGCGCCATCCTTACAATGGCGGTTTCGCTTTATATGTGCGAAAACTTCATAAGGATACATCCGAGCGTAGCTCTGTTAGGCACTTCTTCACTCCTAGGCGAGCCGGCTCCCCCCTCTCCGGAGGGATTTCTTGGGTTTTCGTCCCGAACTTGAAGGGGTCGACTTGCCGGGGAGCTCAGCGTCAAGTGGGAAGAGTGGCGTCTGACTGGTGTTGGATTGTTGAAGGCGAGCGCAGCCCTTCACCACGCGCCGCGCTGGCGCCCATTCTTGTGGCGATCGGAGCGAGCTGGATTCGGGCGACATCAAGCTCGTCGTTGCCCTCATCCAGATTCTTCGTCTTGAGAAGCGGGGCTGTCCGTTCAGAAGTAGGCGCCGACTTCGCGCCGCCGCGTGCCCTCTCCAAGGCAGGAAAAGGCCGGCTGGGAGTACTGGCGCGGGGATATAATGAGGCTGCGCCCGGGCTGAACTTTAACTTCACGGCCGCTGGAGCTGAGGGGATGGTCGGGAACTCTTGGATCTGACCGGACCATCCCGAGTGGTTCAGCCTCCCGAGGTGGTGCTCTCTGCAACAAAGACGGCTCGGGATCGCCTCCTCGCCATGATGCATGTGACTCGCCTTGGCGTGGGCGTTCATGGATTCCGCCGAGCCGATAGGCGTCCTCAACTTCTTCGACACCCTTGAGGTGGTGGCGAAGAACAAAAACAGACCGGGGCTGACACGGGACACCACGGACCGAGCTCGCGTACATAGCTTCTCGGGCGAAGAGGCGGCTGCAGCTGCAGCGGCAGAGCGTCGGCTGTCGCCCGAGGAGGCGAAGGCTGCGGAGGAGTCCTACCAAGCGGAGGCGGCGGAGATCTGCAGGCTGCTGCAACTTCCTCCGTGGCGCTTGCGGGGTCCCTCCACGAGGCACTCCGGGATCCCGGAATCGTGGCGAGGCAGCGGCAAGAGGTGGTGCTGCGGAGGGAGCGAGCGCCCGCAAGGCGGAGGCGCGGAGAGGCGGAGACGCCAGAGGAGGGGGTCGCGGCGCAGGGCGCTGCATCCGGCGAGCGTCGGCGTGGAGGAGGAGGAGGATGCGCTGACGCCCGAAGATGCCGGGCGGGTCCACGGACCTTTATGGCGGCGACCTCTCCTCGTCGTGAAACCTCCCGCCCGGCGAGCCCCAGCGTTCTCGGCTGAGCGCCTCCGCAAAGGCTGCGGACGAAGCGAGTACGCAGGCCCCGGCAACTACCGGCTCGCCGGGCAGCGCAAGCTTCCGGGAAGTCGAGCAGCGCCGGCGACCGGCGCGCAGATGTGGCGGAAGCGACCAGCAAGAGCCACAGCAAAGCGCCTCGCAGGTCGGCGCCCGGCGGACAGGGTCTTCTCGGGCGGGCGGGCGGCTCCGCCCACTTCGGGTCCCGGCCGCCACAGGGGCTGGGTCGCCGCAGCCCCAGCCCGAGGACCGCCAAAGCGCCCGAGAGGACGCCGCCTCCTGCTCCTGGCGCCCGTCGACCAGGTGCAATATGACTTCTCCGCCTTGGCGAAGATGGCGAGGAAGAACAGGAGTAAGTACCGAGATCTTTGCCTTCGAAATTTCGCCTTGATTATTGTCGAGGCTAATCTTGTTTTTTGCGTTGATCTCGGGACCTTGACCGAGCGGGCGGCGAAGAAAGCCAAAGGTGCCCGTGGTCGAGGTCGTGGGCGACTTCGCCGCGAAGCGACGAGGATGCGCGGATCAAGCTTGCGGACCAGCGCTGTCGAGGGACAGCCCAGCGCAGCCCCCAGCGTAAGTCTGGGTCCCGCACCTCGCCGGCGGCGTCTGTCGGAGATTTCGTCTTGTACCAATATCTTGGCGTGTTCGTCTTGACTTGTCTTGAAGATGGAGCCGCGATGGCAGGAGCATCCGGAGGTCGCCCTCGAGAGCGGCGGTTCCTCCATCCCGCCAAGGTTGGACTCCCGGCAAGGGGGCGTCCGCCAAGGCGGGTACTCCGCCAAGCGATACCCGCCAAAGCGAGCAACCCGGCGAGGCGGCCACTCCGCCAAGGATAGTTCCCGGCAAGAGAGCCCGCTTGCTGAAGATGTCCGCCAATGTAAGTTACGCAACTTTGCCTTCTTGGCGTTGCCTCTTTTGGATATTTGCTTGAACTTCTTTTGCTTTTTCTTCTTCTTCTAGATCCTCCTCCTCCCCGAGCGGATGGAGGCGGAGGTCGTCATTGAGGAGGAGGAGGGCGTGCTGAGGTGGCGGTGATGATGCCCCTGTCGCCGAGGGAGCGGGCGGAGCCGCCGAGCCACATGTGCGAGAGACGCTCCGGCTGTGGGCCTTGGCCGGGAGGGGACGGCGGCCGCACCACTGGCCCGGAGGCTGCGGGAGCGTCGAGTGCTGCGCCGGTTACCGACCCCTCCGCCGGAGAGGAGCGATCCGGCTACTACCTAGAAGCCCCCAACGGTGTCTACATCCAGGTGTCGTGGGGTTCCTCGTCGCGAGCTCCAGCGGGCGAGGCCTTGATGGGGAGATCCTCGCCTCCAGCGGGTTTGAAGGTCGTCGAGGGCCGGCGGGGCAAGGGCGGGAGGATGAGGCTGCTTCACCAGCTCTGGCCCTTTACCGGGCAGACGGTAGCTTCGCTTCCGGGAGGCCCTTCCCGCCAAGGCCGCCGAGGAGATGGAGAAGCGCGCGGCGGAGCTCAGCGCTGCCAATCAGGCTGCTCTCCGCGAGTTGGCGGAGAAGCGCGAGCAGCTCGCCGGGCAGTATGAAGAGTGGCTGTTGGAGAAGGCCGAGGCCGAAGAGCAGCAACGGCTCGCCGGAGTGGAGCTGTCCCGACGAGAAGGAGAGCTCAACCAGCGAAAGGTTGATCTTGACGCCCACGAGGAAGACCTTGCCGCTCGGGAGCAGGCCCTTGGCGGGGAATTGAAGGAGGCGAAAGACGCCGCGGCGGCCGCGGAGACCGCCAAGGAAGATCTTGCCGTCAAGGTCGCGCAACTGGAGGAGCTGTTGAAGGTGGACGCGGAGAAGATCGCCGCGCTCATCACGGAGCGCGAGAAGTACGCCCACACCAACTCAAAGCTCCAGGCGCGTCTTTCCGAGAAGGGCGACGAGCTGAAAGCCGCCAAGGACTTTGTCGAGGATCTTGAGCAGAAAATTTCTGCCCTGAAGGACTCGCTCGACGCTGCCCGGGACCGGGAAACCAAGTTGAAGGAGGAGCTCCGCGAGGAGCGAACCTTAGTGGCCGGCGCCAACAAAGCAGCCGAGGACTTCCGTCGCATCGTCGAGATATGGACCGAGGATTTGGTATCTTCTGCGTCCGCCATTGACCAGGAGCTGCTTGGCGCTGAAGCTGGAGCATCTCATCTACTCCCGGATCAAACCTCGCTCCGGCGCCAAGCTCAGCCTCTTCTTGAGGATCGCGCCGGCCCTTGCAAATCTGCGGAGAAGATCGCGCAACTTGCCGAGGAGACTCGCGGCTGTCTGCGTGGGAACCATGGGCGTGTCTTGACGAAGATCGTATACCGCAATCCGGCATAAACCTCGTAGCGTTCTTCGCAGCTTGCCGGCCGATGCGAACATGGAGGCTCTGAAGGAGCAGGTCGCCCATATTATCGCCAAAGTGAACAAGATCTCCAGGATGGAGGGCGACCGCGTAGACTAGGCCTCCTTTATTCTTATCTCTTTTTTGTTGCTGCACAAGTTGCTATGAACTCATTAGCTATCGCGACAAGTTATCCCTTGTATGATATTACCTTTATTTTGATCAGCAGATGCAGTGCTATCTCCCTTGTTTTGATCCTCAACTTCGCATGCTTCAACTTTATGCTTCTAGGAGTTTTGCGGCAAGGGCCCTTGCATGAGCGCTGAGTGTCGAACTGAAGCAGCCTGCTAGCTAAGGTCTTACCGGCAAGCAACCTTGCATGACTTGCTGCAACGCACCTAGCTTGCTGGCCGGACTCGAAAAGCGAAACAAAGGGCGCAACACTTTGTCGCAGCTCACTTAAATCGTTGAGCATGCTCGAAAACAAGATAAGGGTGCGGCTATCCACGGGTAGGTTCCTCCGAGCACAAGTTTTCCATACGAAGTGTGGTTGTTCAAGGAAGGCAACTTAAAAATTTAAAATTTCGGGCTGTGATCCGGCAAGCTTCTCTTTCTTGAACAGCACTTGGTTCGTCCTCCATTCCCTCCCCCCCCCCCCGGCAAACTTGTGCCCGAGGAACGTTTCTGTTGCTTAGGAGACCAGGAAAGAGAAGAAGGAAAAAGCATATGGCCTTTCGGCGTGCTATTGCTTGCCGGATATGCGTGTCGTACGAAAAGATGCCAAATAACTCATGCAAATAGCAAAGAAGAGCATGGGAATAGGCAAATAGCGCAAGACACGGAAACTTTATTGCTGCCGAAGTCTGCCCGGCTTTGTACAAAGGGTTACATGCAACGACGGCAAAGCTTTTGTACAAAAGGTGGTTGCGGGGCGGATCACGGCAACCGCGCCTTATGGGTAAAACTTGCGAAGATGCTCTATGTTCGAGTTGCTCTTTGGTAAGCCTTCTTCGGTCTCAAAGCGGACAGCGCCGGGCCTCGTGACTTGTCTCACCCGATAAGGGCCTTCCCACTTGGCGTCAACTTGTTGGAATTCTTGGCGGACTGAACACGCCGAAGAACAAGGTCGCCTTCCTCGAGACTCGGCTTTGACCTTGCGGCTATGGTAGCGGCGCAAGGCTTCTTGGTATCGAGCAGCTCGTCTGACAGCACAGGCGTCCCTCCTCGAGGAAGCAATCGTCATCTTATCGCGATTGCTCTTGCTCAAGCTCATCATAGCGAGCACTCGAGGAGATCCGTATCTGAGTTCCGTGGGAGAAGCTGCTTCGCTCCATAGACTAGAGCAAAGGGTGTCTGTCCGGTGGCTCGATTTGGTGTCGTTCGATTGACCAAGAGCCGCGGCAGCTCCTCTATCAATTTCTTCCGCACTTGCGCACTGTCGAAAGTTCTTGTCTTGAGTCGCGCAACACTTCAGCATTGGCCCTTTCGCTTGACCGTTGCTCCTTGGGTGAGCAGCGAGCGAAAACAGACCTTGGCGCCAAGGTCTTGGGCGTCTTGCATGAAGGTGCGGCTAGTGAATTGTGTACCGTTGTCGGTGATAATCTGTTAGGGATCGAAGCGCACACAATCGACTGAAAGAACTTGACCGTGATTTGTCTTGTCACCTTTCTCACTGGCTCCACTTACGGCCACTTTGTGAACTTGTCGATTACTACGTACAAGTACTCAAAGCCCCGACAACAGGGGAAGGGCGAGATATCGAGCCCCAGACCGAGAAGGGCGGGATAAAGGGATTGTTTGGAGAGCTTGAGCTGGTGATGAATTTGCTTTGCATGGGCCAGCACGCTTCACACTTGGTTACTAGTGCGATTGCATTTTGGAGGGCTTCTTGCCAAAGAACCCTTGCCGGAAAGCTTTCGGCAAGTGCCCTTCGCCAATGTGGTGGCGCATATGCCTCCATGTATCTCTGCCAGCAGCTTACATCCATCTTCCACGGAGATGCACTTGATCGACACCATTGAGCCTTCTTACATGACAGCTCGTTGTCCACGAACTAGTACATACTTATTTGTCTGGTTATCTTTTCTATTTCTTCCGGGTCGTCGGAAGTTCTCCGGTTTGCAAAAGCAGACGATCTGCTGCGCCCATTAGAGCTTGGGGCTCGGCGGCAAGGACTAAAGGCATGAGGGCGCTGCGGGAACCTCGGCTTCTCGGCAAGGATCTCTGGCTCTGCGGGCTGAAGGTCCCCGGCAAGCTTGCGGGGCAAGGCTTGTCGGGAACACTTGCTTGATCGCCACAGATCCGAGGATCTGCGAGAGCAAACTGTTCCTCGGCGTTACGGCCGTTGATCCTGGGGACTTTGGCGGCGGCCTCAGGGAGACCCGCCGGCAAGTAGTCGCCGGAGACCAACTTTCTCTTCTTGGACTGCCCAATTGATGGTGTGACGGAGGGTTGAGTCAGCTTGAGCAAGAAGGTCCCTGGTTCCACAGGTAACTTCATCGAAGCACACTTTGAAAGGCCATCTGCGATTTCATTCTGAGCTCTCGGGATGTGCTCCATCTGCAGACCTTCAAAGCGCTCCTCAAGCTTCCTCACTTCATCTACATAAGCTTCCATCAAAGGGCTCTGATAGCTCTTGTTAACTTGCCGGACCACCAACTGAGAATCTCCCCGCACAATCAACTTCTTGATCCCAAGTTCGGCCGCAATCCTGAGGCCGGCGAGCAAACCTTCATATTCAGCAGTGTTGTTTGTCGCTTGCTCTCTTGGGAAGTGCATCTGGATGACACACTTGAGGTGCTCCCCGGTGGGCGCGATGAGTACCACGCCGGCACCGGCGCCTTGCAGCGAGAAGGCACCATCAAAGTACATTACCCATTCACTTGCCGCTTCTTGCACGGGTGTACTTGTTTCTTGGACTTCTTCATCAGGTGTTGGGGTCCATTACGCTATAATTCTGCCAAGGCCGGCTCTGTATGGTTGAAGTACTTTCAAACTTGAGTCGAAGCTCGACAGCTCAGTGCCCCTCAACGATCCTGCTGTTGCTTCGGTTGTGCAATATCCTCTTGGCGGAAGCAGTGACCACTGTTATCTCGTGTGCTGGAAGTAATGGCGCAGCTTTCTCGAGGCCATAAGGAGGCCAAAAGCAGCTTTTGCACACAGAGTATCTTGACTGGCCCCACGGAGAAGGGAGCTTACAAAATACATCGGGCGCTGCACCATCTTTTCCGCACCTCATCATCCTGCTCTGTGAGAGTTGTCCTTGTCGGGACCAAAGCTTGTCGGAGCAGCCCCCTGCTTGTCGCTGGACTCGTTTGCCGGTGGTGCAGCCTCCTCGTCGGACTCTCTCTCCGCTACTAGCGCAGCGCTAACCACTTGGTTGGTTGCCGCTATGTACAGCAGCAACTTCTCCTGTGGTCTAGGTGCGACAAGTATTGGGGTGGAGGATAGGTACCGTTTCAAATCTTGTAGCGCTGCCTCCGCTTCCGGAGTCCATTTCATGGGGCCTGCCTTCTTCAAAATTTTGAAGAAAGGTAGGGCGCGCTCTGCAGACTTTGAAATGAACCTACTGAGGGCAGCCACACAACCTGCGAGCCTTCTGACATCCTTGACTCGCTTCGGGGCCTCAATCTGCTCAATGGCTTTAATCTTGTCGGGGTTGGCTTCAATCCCTCTCGGTGACACAAAGAACCCGAGAAGCTTGCCGGAGGGAACCCCAAAGACGCACTTCTCAGGGTTCAACTTTAGCTGTATCTTGCGCAGGTTCGAAATGTCTCTTCCAAATCTTGAATCGATGTATCCTTGCTCTTGCTCTTCACCACGATATCATCCATGTAAGCCTCTACATTTACGTGGATCGTGGCTCAAAAGCGTATACACTACCCTTGCAAATGTTGATCCTGCATTCTTCAGTCCAAACGGCATGCGTATGAAGCAATAGGTGCCACACGGAGTGATAAATGATCTTCTCTTCATCCTCTTTGGCCATAAAGATCTGGTGATAGCACTGAGTATGCATCAAGAAAGCGAGTAGCTCACATCCGGCGATGGAGTCAACAATCTGTCGATCGCCGCAAGGAATGGATCCTTGGGACATGCTTTATTTACATCGGTGAAGTCTATACACAGCCTCCATTTCCGTTGGCCTTGCGCACGACATTGGGTTTGCTAACCACGTTGAATGGATCACACCTCGACTAGGCCTGCTGCCTCTAGCTTCTTGATTTCTTGATGATGAATTCTTGGCGCCCACGGCTTGCTTCCTTACTTTTTGCTTGACGGGGCGCGATGAGGGCAAACGGCAAGCTTGTGCTCAATTACCTTCTGGGAACACGGGGATGTCGGATGGTTGCCATGCAAACACATCGACATTCGCCCGCAGGAAAGCAACGAGCGCGCTTTCCTATTTGCTGTCAAGCGTGGCACTGATGGTGAAGGTACCACCAGTGCCGTCCTCCTTGGCGGACACCTTCTTGGTTGCCGGCGGAGCAGCCATTCCCTTTTTACCCTTGCCGGTGGAGCTCGACGGGGCGTCCTCGACAGCAGCGCAACACTCCGAAGAGGTGCAGTTGCCGGAGTGGGCCCCGGAGCGCTTGCCGGACTTGGTCTTCGTCTTCTTCCCCCCGGGAGCTTCAGCGGCAAGCGTATCCTTGCCGGTCGCTGCTGCCGCATCCCGGTAGATCTTGTCGGTGCAGATAAGCGCATCTTTCTTGTCGCCGTGGACAGTGATGACGCTTATCGGCCCCGGCATCTTGAGCATGTTGTAAGCATAATGGGAAGCTGCCATGAATTTGGCGAGAGCAGGACGGCCGAGTATTCCGTTGTACGGCAACAGAATATCGGCAACGTCGAAAGTGACGCGCTCGGTCCTGAAGTTGAGCTCCCCGCCAAAGGTCACCGGCAGAGTGATCTTTCCCTTGGGCTTGCTCCGTCCCGGGTTGATTCCTTGAAAAGAACCGGTCTCTTCGAGCTCGCCATCTGGGATTTGGAGTTTCTTGATCACAGCAGAGGAGATCAAGTTCAGCCCGGCTCCGCCGTCAACCAACATTTTGGTGACCTTGAGGTTGCGGATGGTGGGCGAGACCAGCATCGGCAAGCACCCGACCGCGGTGGTGCGGTCAGGGTGATCCTCAAGGTCAAAAATGATGGGCGTCTTTGGACCATTTGAGGACTGCTTGGCGACTCTCGGGGCGGCTCCGCTGCATTCACTTCACGCACCTTGCTTTAGCTGGCGGTGGGAGGTGTGCTGAGGAGGCGCCCCCGTCGGCCTGCTGAGACCTCCGTGGCCTTCGGAACTCCTGCTCGCTGTCATCCTCATCCTCCATATCCTCGTCATCATCTTCGTCCTTGTCGCGGCTCCGGTTAGGTCGATCTCCTTGTCGCCGCTTGGCCTTGCCGGGGGGTCCTCCCCGACCATTGAACGGCCGCTTCTTGCTCGGTTCTCCCCCGCCACCTTGGGCCCTCTCCTTGTCGCGCCTCTCGTACTCAGCTTTTTTGCTGCTCGACAAGATAGTCGACGCGCTTGCAGTTGTAAAGATCGTGGCCTTTGGTGCGGTGGATTTTGCAGTATTGCTTGCCAGGGCCGTCCTGCTTGTCGGCTGCCGCCACGAGGCAAGCTCCTTGCGGAGTTGCCAGCCTGGTATACGCTTGGCGGGAGCTTCCTTGCGGACTTTTCAGCGGCAAGCACATTCCTTGTTTTTCTTCGAAAGTTACGCACCGGCGCTTCTTTGCCGGGCGGCGTCGTCGGTCGCTTCCTCTGCGCTGACATCCTCCCCGAGCCTCCTCCCCTCTTCAGCGTCGCGCATTTATTAACCGAGCATAAAGCTCGGCTGACATCCGGATCTTGGTCATCGCCATCTCTTCACGCATCGTCGATTCGCCGTTCGGTGGAACGCTACCGATAACAGCGGCGAGGTGGAGCGTCGAGGATGTTGTCTTTACTGGTCAAGCGTTGGATGTACTTGCGAGGATTCTCCTTCATACGGGCCAAAATATGGAGATCGCTCTCGGCCGTGGGGTTTGTGGCCGCCGGTGAAGGCGCCAACAAACTGATGGCAAAGTCTGCCAAGAAGAAATGGAGCCTTCCGGCAAGTGCATAAGCCAGAAGCGAGCGTTCGGCCTAAGCCTGGCGGAAGTAGTTCGCGAGAATCTTCTCGTCGCGCCCGCAGCCTGCACGCGATGGTGTAGATCTTGAGGAATTCCGAGGTGCGTCTTGCCGTCGTACTTCTCCGACACGTCGGGCTTGAAATTCTTCATCTTTGGAGCCTTTGGGCGCGCGCGCAGCTCACGGGTGAGCAGGGGCAGCCTGCAGCGTCTGACAAGTCGCTGGCTTCGCTGGCGCTTCGTCGGCAGTGCTTCCAGCTCTCTGATCGGCTATCGCCCGAGTCTCGGCGGCGCTTCGATCGTGGTCCGGCGTCTTCGCCGCCGATCGTCAAGGACTTAGCGTTGATCCCGGCGAGCTCGCGGATCCGGCGATGCCGTGGAGCTGCCGTCGTCGGCGTTATTCGGCAGGCGGCGTCTTCGCTTCAGCGGCGGGGAGTGCACGGAAGTTGCACCCCGGCGGTCTGAATTGCCGTTGGCGCCGTCTTCTCGGCTTGCAGCGGCCGTGAGGCCGCCGGCGCTATAGTGGATTGTTGTTGGCAGCGACCAGCTCTGGATGGTAGCCCTCCGATCTTGGCCTTGTCGCGGCTGCGAGGAAGTCGAGAGCATTGCGCTCTTGTGGCGCTTGGCGGAAGTGGCGGGAAGCGGGGCGAAGTGGTGCGGGGGCGGGGCGCTCGGACTCTAAGTGTTAGAAGGAGCGAGGCCTCCCGCGCGCCGCTTTACTGTCCGGGCGGTGGTCCGAACATCCCGCGAGCCTCCGATGCGTCCCGCTCCGATGGCGGATACCACCTCCCGTGGTATGGCGCTGCTGGTCGCCCGTCTGCTGAGATGGGCGTGGATCCCACGGAGGCGGCGTGGTCATCCGTCTGTCCACAGATGCGGTGGCACCGCGAGTACCCTCGCCGGTGTCCACCCTTCCGCTGGCGTCTCCTCCGCCCACCGCTGGCTCCGGTGGCGGCGGGTGAGGCTGTGACGGGTTCTGCAACCCTTGAAGCCCTCGTCTTGGGGCCATGGCGCGGTTGTCGATGAAGTCGGCGAAATTTGGAGAGGTTGATGAAGAAGCGCGGCAGCCGACGCCGGATCAGGTCCGCACAACCTCGGCGCCTACCTGGCGCGCCAAAGATGTCGAGGGAGCGACACCTATGGGGCCGGGAGCCTTCGTGAGTTGATGCGAGGGCGGAGGAAGGCCTGGAAGGCGGATCGAGGCGTCTTGTGGGGCGAAGGATTTTACCCAACCGGGCGCGATGGTCGCGTAAAACCCTCTTGCTGCTTTGTGTTGTATTTGATCTTGCTCAAGAATGAGGCGTATGGTGGTGTGGTGTTGGCGAATGGAACCGGCCGAACCCCAGCGCTAGAGTTGCCAGGATCGAACGAACCCCTCTCGTTGTGCATGGGCCTCCTTTTATAGGGCAAGGGGTCACCGACAGGTGTCAGCGTGGGAGGAAGGGGTAAAAATGTAAAAGAGGTGGTAGTTGGAGCAGTCGGGAGCAGTGCAGCTACGATTGTATGAGCAGTGGATTCTACCTACTTTTTGAGAGAGGGGACAAGGGCATTCAATGCCGTCGCCGTCGCCCCAAAAGCTCCGCCCTTGCGTCTCCGTTTGCCACGGCGATGAAGCCACCACCGTGGAGTGCCACCGCACCCTCATGCTGCACTGACCATCCGCCACGCGTCTCTGGAGAAGGTGAAAGCGTCGTGGGCGAGATGAGCTGGGGTGCGAGCACGTGTCGCAGCTTTCCGGCAAGTACCTTGCCGGGTCTTGATCTTGCGGGCAGGGGCTTGTCGGGCTTGTAACTTGTCGCTCCCGGGCCCTCGCCGGACAGCGTATAAGCGCCGAGGCGTGTCTTACGTGATGTAATCTTCTAGTCTCCCGGCGAACTCCTCTCGCCGAGGCTTGCATAGTGATGTAGTCTTGAGCCTAGAGCGGCCTTCGGCAAGCTCCTCTTGCGGGGCCTTGATCTTCTATCTTGCACACTTTGTTCTTGAATGGCTTGATATGGGCGGGAATGGTCTCCGGCAAGCATGTGGTGGATCCATTTGCGAGGAGGCTGCGGTGCCGCGATGCACAAGTTGAAGTCTTGAGGTACCCCTACCTTAGTACATCGACATCTATGATGGGAGAATTGAAATTCTTCTTAGGTCCTCAAATTTGCCAACAATGCAACGACATCTTCATATCTCAGGAGAAATACCTCAAGCATGTGTTGAGGAAATTCCGCATGCAAGATTGCAATGGCGTCAAAATCCCTATGCCCTCAAATGGCCATCTATGCACTTATGAAAATGGTATAGACTTTGATCAAAAGGTATACCGCTCCATGATTGGTTCTTTATTGTATCTATGTGCATCTAGGCCAGATATTATGCTTAGTGTTTGCATGTGTGCCCGTTTTTAAGCTACACCAAAGGAATCACACCATAAGGCTGTGAAGCATATTCTTCGATATCTAGCTCACACACCAACACTTGGATTATGGTATCCCAAGGGCTCGGCTTTTGATCTCATTATGATATCCTTAGTATGTTGGTCCTTGAAGAAACAGAACTACGTATCACTCTCTACTGCTGAAGCTGAGTACATTGCTACTGGTTCGTGCTGGGATCAATTGCTATGGATGAAGAAAACCCTCAAGGACTATGCCATCAATGTGAAGAATGTGTCACTCTACTATGACAATAAGAGTGCCATCTAGATTGCTCATAACCCAGTTCAACACTCGAAGACAAAACACATCCAGATTCGTCATCATTTTCTTTGAGATCATGTGTTGAAGGGTGACATCTCTATCGAGCACGTGAAGACTGAAGAATAGCTAGCCGATATCTTCACAAAGCCCTTGGATGAGAAGAGATTTAGCAAGTTGCGGTGTGAGCTAAATATCTTAGAATCTTCGAATGTCCTTTGAAAAGGACACACATCCTAACACTTACGCAAACTGATGACTTAGATGTGTAACACACGAAGTAAAGTTTTTCTTCAATCAATGAAGACTAACCCTCTAAGTGTGAAGAAGATAACGAAGAATTTAATTCTCATAGCCCTACGACAATTGTACGCGGTGTCTGAAATCATCATTCTTATACGGTGGGTCACGCCACCAACAAAAGTGGAAAATCTTCAATTTGAGTAATTCTTCAGTTTTGAAATTCCTCAGTTGTTCAAATTCTTCAACTTTGCATAGTCTTCACTCTTTCCATTTGAGTTCTTCATTGGCTATTTATATTTGCTTGATTTTTAGTCCTCTACAACATTCAGTTATTGCTAATTCTTCAAGTTGACCTTTCTGTTAAGTGAATGTGATCGGACCCTTCCCCCTCTGCTAAACTCAACCTGGTCTGTTCACAAGTTCTTCATGTGCGTTCTATTTGGAACCCGTTCAAAATCTTCACTGTGTCCTTGTCAGCTGAAGAATTAGTGAACGAAACATTAAAATTTTCTTATCTAAATTTTCAGCTTTTGCCGCTCAAACCGTTCCACATCCCATGATATGATTATGCTATTCACCCACGATCTCCACCTCACTGTACGTGGGTGACACATGTCGCTAGGATGAGAAGGGTTAGGGGCACGTTCGTCCAATTTCTTCGGGCGAGCGTTTTTTCACTTCGGCTATAAATACCCCTCTCCCTCTTTAGACTACATTTATGCTGCTCGACCTCACCTCCCTCGCTTGAGCTTCCAGACATAGCGCCGCCGCTACTTCCATCGTTGCCGGTCGGGAAGAGCTTCACTGCCTCGACCTCATCGTCATCGTACTCGCGCCGGCCGCGGAAATCTTCACTCCGCCGCCACTGTAGCTGTCTTCTGCCGCCGAGTTAGGGCATGGAAGATCTGAATGGACGAACTTCCCATCTACACTTCCAAGTTCGTCGTGTTCTTTGTCAAAGCTAAATAAAATCTATTTTTACTGCCCTTGTTGATTCTGATGATTTCCACAAATCTTCAAAAGGTGTTTATTCTTCAACTTCCTACTTGTTAAACACCTCACATACATCTGTTCTTGATTTATTTCTCTAAGCAATGTTTTTCTTCAAGATTTATCAATTGTGTGGATTTTTCAATCTATACAACTCTGGAACCTAAGTCAAAGACCGGTTATGTGAAATTCCTCAAGACACACCTGGTCCAATTCCTCAAACTTGTTCCTTTTTGAAAAACTTCTGAGAACGCATGTGACCTCTCCAAATTCCTCGCACATATACTCTGTTCACAAGTACTCATGTCTGCTGCTGTATCACTAGGTTCTCATCAACTTAATGAAGGAAATATGCCCTAGAGGCAATAATAAAGTTATTATTTATTTCCTTATATCATGATCAATGTTTATTATTCATGCTAGAATTGTATTAACCGGAAACTTAGGACATGTGTGAATACATAGACAAACAGAGTGTCACTAGTATGCCTCTACTTGACTAGCTCATTGAATCAAAGATGGTTATGTTTCGTAGCCATAGACATTAGTTGTCATTTGATCAATGGGATCGCATCATTAGAGAATGATGTGATTGACTTGACCCATTTCGTTAGCTTAACACTTGATCGTTTAGTATGTTGCTATTGCTTTCTTCATGACTTATACATGTTCCTATGACTATGAGATTATGCAACTCCCGAATACCGGAGGAACACTTTGTGTGCTACCTAACTGGGTGATTATAAAGGTGCTCTACAGGTGTCTCTGATGGTGTTTGTTGAGTTGGCATAGATCGAGATTAGGATTTGTCACTCCGATTGTCGGAGAGGTATATTTGGGCCCTCTCGGTAATGCACATCACTATAAGCCTTGCAAGCATTGTGACTAATGAGTTAGTTGTGGGATTATGCATTACGGAACGAGTAAAGTTACTTGCCGGTAACGAGATTGAACTAGGTATGAGGATACCGATGATCGAATCTCGGGCAAGTAACCTACCGATGACAAAGGAAAAACTGTATGTTGTTATGAGGTTTGCCCGATAAAGATCTTTGTAGAATATATGGGAGACAATATGAGCATCCAAGTTCCGCTATTGGTTATTGACTGGAGACATGTCTCGGTCATGTCTACATAGTTCTCGAACCCGTAGGGTCCGCACGCTTGACGTAAGGTGACGATCGGAATTATGAGTTTATGTGTTTTCATGTACCTTAGGTAGTTCAGAGTCCCGGATATGATCACGGACATGACGAGGAGTCTCGAAATGGTCGAGACATAAAGATCAATATATTGGATGACTATGTTTGGACTTCAGAAGAGTTCTGGGAAATTTCGGACAAATACGGGAGTACCGGGGGGTTACCAGAACCCCCTCGGGAGTGTAATGGGCCTATTGGGCCTTAGTGGAGAAGAGGAGGGGTGGCCAGGGCAGGCCGCGCGCCCCCTCCCCCTCTAGTACGAATTGGACAAGGAAGGGGGTGGCGCCCCCCTTTCCTTCCCCCTCTCTCCTCCTTCCTTCTCTCCTAACTCCTACTCTTGGAATGGTTGGAGTCCTACTCCCGGTGGGAGTAGGGCTCCACTTGGGGCGCGCCTAGGAGGGCCGGCCCCTCCCCCTCCTCCACTCTTGTATATACGGGGGAGGGGGGCACCCCATAGACACACAAGTTGATCAGTTGATCTTTTAGCCGTGTGTGGTGCCCCCCTCCACCATAATCCACCTCGGTCATATCGTAGCGGTGCATAGGCGAAGCCCTGCGTCGGTAACTTCATCATCACCGTCATCATGCTGTCGTGCTGACGAAACTCTTCCTCGACACTTTGCTGGATCGGAGTTCATGGGACGTCACCGAGCTGAACGTGTGCAGAACTCGGAGGTGTCGTGTGTTCGGTACTTGGATCGGTCCGATTGCGAAGACGTGCGACTACATCAACCACGTTGTCATCACGCTTTCGCTTACTGTCTACGAGGGTACATGGAAGACACTCTCCCCTCTCGTTGCTATGCATCACCATGATCTTGCGTGTGCGTAGGAATTTTTTTGAAATTACTACGTTCCCCAACAGTGGCATCCGAGCCAGGTTTATGCGTAGATGTTATATGCATGAGTAGAACACAAGTGAGTTGTGGGCAATACTAGTCATACTGCTTACCAGCATGTCATACTTTGATTTGGCAGTATTGTTGGATGAAGCGGCCCGGACCGACATTACGCGTACGCTTACGTGAGACTCGTTCTACCAACGTGCTTCGCACATAGGTGGCTGGCGGGTGTCAATTTCTCCAACTTTAGTTGAATCGAGTGTGGCTACACCCGATCCTTGGGAAGGTTAAAACATCACATACTTTACAAAATATCGTTGTGGTTTTGATGCGTATGTAAGAACAGTTCTTGCTCAGCCTGTAGCAGCCACATAAAACTTGCAACAACAAAGCAGAGGACGTCTAACTTGTTTTTGCAGGGCTTGTTGTGATGTGATATGGTAAAGACATGATGAGATATAAGTTATTGTATGAGATGATCATGTTCTATTGAAGTTATCGACAACTGGCAGAAGCCTTATGGTTGTCTCTTTATTGCATAAGATGCAAGCGCCAAATAATTGCTTTACTTTATTGCTATGCCATAGCAATAGTTGCAAGAGCAATAGTTGGCGAGACGACCATGTGACGACACATTGATATAGATCAAAATGATGGAGATCATGGTATCATGGCGGTGACGATGGAGATCATGACGAGGCTTTGGAGATGGAGATCAAAGGCACAAGATGATGATGGCCATATCATGTCACATATTTTGATTGCATGTGATGTTTATCTTTTATACATCTTATTTTGCTTAGTTAAGCGGTAGCTTTATAAGATGATCCTTACTAAAATTTCAAAGGTATAAGTGTTCTCCTAGTATGCACCGTTACCTTGAGTTCTTCATCTTTGAGACACCACATGATGATAGGGTGTGATAAGCTCTACGTTCACATAAAATGGGTGCAAGCCAGTTTTGCACACGCAGGATACTCAGGTTAAACTTGACGAGCCTAGCATATGCAGATATGGCCTTGGAACACTAGAGACCGAAAGGTCGAACGTGAATCATATAGTAGATATGATCAACATAGTGATATTCACCACTAAAAACTACTCCATCTCACGTGATGATCGGCCCTGGTTTAGTTGATTTGGATCACGTGGTCATTTAGATGACTCAAGGGATGTCTATCTAAGTGGGAGTTCTTAAGTAATATGATTAATTGAACTTTAATTTATCATGAACTTAGTCCTGGTAGTATTAGCATATCTATGTTGTAGATCAATAGCTCGCGATGTAGCTCCCCGTTTAATTTTGTTATGTTCCTAGAGAAAAATAAGTTGAAAGATGATTGTAGCAATGATGCGGACTTGATCCGTGATATGAGGATTGTACTCATTGCTGCACTGAAGAATTATGTCCTTGATGCACCAATAGGTGACAGACCTATTGCAGGAGGAGATGCATACATTATGAACGTTTGACAAAAGCTCGGTATGATGACAACTTGATAGTTTAGTACACCATGCTTTATGGCTTAGAACCGGGACTTCAGAAATGTTTTGAACGCCATGGAGCATATGAGATGTTCCAAGATTTGAAATTGGTATTTCATACTCATGCCCATGTCGAGAAGTATGAGACCTCTGACAGTACTTTGCCTACAAGATGGAGGAGAATAGCTCAACCATTGAGCATATGCTCGGATTGTCTGGGTACTACAATTGGTTGAATCGAGTGGGAGTTAATCTTCCAGATAAGATAGTAATTGACAGAATTCTCTAGTCACTATCAATATAGTTACTAGAACTTCGTGATGAACTATTGTCGGTGTTCTGGGAACGGGGGTCCCCAGACTTGCCTGCATGTGGCCCGCGGCGTGGCTCCACCAGTGGGACCGTCCAGCCCATCTTCATCAGACAACACTCAAGACCCTCGTGAGGGGCCAAGCCTCGCGAGGCGGACGACGCAAGACCACCTTGGGAGCGGTCTCACCAGACTAGCTCGCGAGGGGTGGAGAGATCAAGGCAAGGGGTACCTCCCGAGGTTCCCACGATGCAAGCCATGACGACCAAGGCCAGGCGGGTGCCAGGCGTGCACCCGCGTGCATAGTGTCCCCGTTTCCTCTTTGGTGCTAAGGAGGCAAGCGCAGGCGAGGAGTACCGAGGCATCAGGCAAAGGTTTCCATATTGGTGCAACAACACAAAGACCAGCAGGACGGTAGGACGGAGGTTACCGTGGAGCCCAATATGGCGTCACCACCAGTGCCGTTGGCAGGCGAAGACCACCTTTAGTCAGGATAGCTTGTACTAGCTGTCCCCCTTCAAATGTGTCGTTGTGGCATCCCTTCCCGCTCAATATTTGGGAAGAGGACCAGGGCCTCTATAAATAGGACTAGCCACCACCGTAGGAGGCAACTGATCTGGAGAATATTGAGATCACCCTCATCCACACAAGTTCACCAAGCACAAGAGCACCTCTCCTCGGGAGGCTGTTCTTCCCTTGTACTGTTCATAATCAGCCCGAGAGGAAATCCACCACCACCACACTGGAGTAGGGTATTACACCACATCGGTGGCCCAAACCAGTATAAACCTTGCGTCTCTCATGTTGTGATTTCGTTGAACTAACCTTGAGATCGCAGCAAGGGTCAGGGCGTGATCAAGTAGATAGAAGAGAGACCTTTGTGCGCACCCTAGTGTTCGAACCTCAAGGGTTTGCTGGAACACGAAATCCGGCATTTGGCACGCCAGTTAAGGGTGCGTCGAAGTTTTCCTTCCGTTGATCCACGTCCCATTGCTTCGTAGCATCCATGCCGGACGCCCGTCGAGCCCGTGCTAAGTGCAGGGCCATGCTCACCGCCCACGTTGCTTAGGCGGCCACTGTCGGTGGGCCTCCCCGTCGTTCTCCGTTGCCTGCAGCCAATGCCGCCACTAGCCCGGAGGGGAATGAGCACCAAGCATCCTCATTGCACCCCTCGGTGCGGCGGGACGGCCGCACCGCCACTCCATCGCTGACTCCGGCCGGCTCATCGTCCCACGCTCGTCGCGCTCCCACGGACGCACAGGCCACACCGCTCATGGCACGCGAGCTCATGCGCTACCGCCCCGTCGACGACCTCTATGAGGAATGGCTTGACAGCATCGCCGAGCTCGTCAGCGCCGCAAGGGGCTCTCCCGTGCCGTCCCTCTCGCTGCCTCGCCCTCCACCAGCTGCGGCCGATGAGGCTCACGGTGCGCCTCCGCCACCTCTACCACAAGACGGCGCCCTGGCACCAAGGTGCGCGGCCCCCAGGCGCGACCCACCGCGTCCGGCTCCCGCACGAGAAGAAAGAAGCTGCCAAGAGGTCCCTCGGCCGCAATAGAACACTCCCGTGCTCACCGCACCACCACGGCAAGACCGCGTGTTGCCCGCAGCGGCGGTGCGCAGGGCATTATCAAGGACAAGCTCTGCACCAGCTAAGGGCCCCAGTGACCAGAGCGGTCTGCCGCGCCCTTACCCCGAGGTGCATAGCATCGCCTGGCCAGGCAAGTTCAAGCCGGACCTGCATCCTCGCTATGGCGGCACCCCCGACCCTGCGAAGTTCTTGCAACTCTACGATCTGAGCATCAAGGCGGCCAACGGCGACGAGAAGGTCATGGCGAATTGGTTCCCCATGGCGCTCAAGGATGGCGCTTGCTTGTGGCTCCTAAACCTGCCTCCAGGCTCGATCTCATCCTGGAACGAGATGCGCGACCACTTCGTCGCCAACTTCCAGGGCACTGGCGACCGCCCCCGGCTGCGGGTGACCTACTCCGCGTCAAGCAGCAGACAAGAGAGACTCTACATAAGTACATCCAGCGCTTCAACAAGGTTCGCCTCAAAATCCCCAAGGTAACGGACGAGGCCATCATCTCGGTGTTCTCTGATGGCGTCTGTGACGTCAAGATGAAGGAGGAGCTCGCCATCCACGAGGAGTTGTCCACGTCTATGGAGCTGTTCAACCTGGCAACCAAGTGCGCAAGAGCTCAGGAGGGGCGCCTTTCCCACCTCGAGATCCCAGCTGCTGACCCGGAGGAGAAGAAAGCCAAGGCCAAGGACGTGAAGCGTAGGGGAGTGGCCGTGCTCGCGGCGGAGCCAGACACGAAGCGCGGCAGGGACCAGCCCGAGTCATCCTAGAGCAGATGACCATTTTGCGCCTACCACAACGTCCACAGCGACAACACCAACGATTGTCAAGAGCTCAGGGCCATCCGAGACGGACGCTTCGGTCGACGCCCCAAGCACAGCGACCGGGGCTACAGCCGAGGAGGAGGACGCGGCGGAGGACGCTGGGACGATCGTGGCCCTCACCAAGAGTGGCGTGACTGGCCTTGTGAGGATCGTTGGCAGGACCAACCTCGCGAGGGCGCCTGGAGGGATCAGCCTTGCGAGGACCGCCTTCAGGGCAACGCTGGCCTTCCTCCACTACCGCCACCACCAAGAAGGAATGATGACCATCATCAGGACGAGGGAGCTGGGGGCTTCCAGGAGCCGCGTGCTATCGCCTGCATTTTTGGCGGAGCGCAAGCCCCGGCTTCTCAACATATCTTCAAGCAGTTTGCTCGCGAGGTGAACACAGTCCTCCCCAGGCTCGAGGCCACACGCCCGCTCAGGTGGTCCAAGTGCGCCATCACCTTTAGCTTGGCAGACCAGCTCAAGTGCGCGGCTACTGCTGGCGTTCTCCCGATGCTTTGCTCACCGTCATTAGCAACGCTGCCATGCCAGAATCAGCGCCCATGCCTCAAGCGGTGCCATGCCAGGATCAGCGCCCACGCCTAGGGCGCGTCCCTCCATCGCATAGGAAGGCGCGCCCGACGCCCTCCTCGGGCAGGGCTTGGGGGCTCTCTTCTAGAGGGCCTCTGACCTAGCCAACATCACGAGGGAGGCGCTCGGGCACCACTTGGAGGCATGCTTCGCGACACGTTTCCCTCAGGAAGACACGGGGCGAGGAGCGCCCAATGTTCAGGAGTTCATTGCCAAGACACTTCAGGAGCTGCAGGAAGCAAGGGCCACGCACGGCGATTGCCGCTCACCTGGCGCGGCTCACCATCCAGGTAAGGATGGTGGGATGCACGTCTGCATCGACATTCAGGGCTCAACCGAGCCGCGTCTCAGGAGCGCTTCTGGCCTTCGCACGCTGGACGCTGCGAGGGTCTGCTGCACAGCTACGTTCGCATGACATTCGGCCTGCCGAGTGTGGCATCTGCTTTCCAACACAACAGGCGGGGTGTCCTGGCGGCCAGCCACCATGCAGTCCTGGCGGAGATGAAGACTGTCCTCAAGGAACCACCTGGAGCCCTAGAGCCTCCTGAGGCACAGGGCCCCGGCGGCTTGTGAGGAGCAACCCCTTCGCCACGCATATTCAGCTGCCCCAGCATCCCTTCTACGACGGAACCAGGTGATATCTCTCCAAGTTCATTCAGCTGGGAGCGCCCTCAGGGCTGCATCATTCCCAGGCCACGCGGGACCATCCCTGTGGCATGTATCCCTTTTTTATGTCTTTAGCTTACTTTGCTGGGGGCGCCTGTCGGTGTCAAAACCGGCGGATCTCGGGTAGGGGGTCCCGAACTGTGCGTCTAGGCGGATGGTAACAGGAGTGGAGGGACACGATGTTTTACCCAGGTTCGGGCCCTCTCGATGGAGGTAAAACCCTACGTCCTGCTTGATTAATATTGATGATATGGGTAGTACAAGAGTGGATCTACCACGAGATCAGGAGGCTAAAACCCTAAAGCTAGCCTATGGTATGATGTTGTAATGTATGTTGTGTCCCTACGGACTAAAGCCCTCCGGTTTATATAGACACCGGAGGAGGCTAGGAATTACAGTGTAGTCGGTTACAATGGTAGGAGATCTACATATCCGTATCGCTAAGCTTGCCTTCCATGCCAAGGAAAGTCCTTCCGACACGGGCGGAGTCTTCAATCTTGTATCTTCGTAGTCTTGGAGTCCGTGGACGATGATAATCCGGCAGTCCGGACACCCCTAGTCGAGACTCCTCGGTAGTCTCCCGAACCGAGGCTTCAATGAGGATTATTCGGCGTGCATAATGTTCGGCATTGCAAGGCGGGTTCCTCCCTTGAATAATCGAGAGAAGATCATGAACACCGAGGATAGTGTCGGCTCGCAAAATAAATTCCACATTCCACCGTAGAGAGAATAAAATGTACACCAGTCAATCTGTGGCGGCGTATTGCAGCGTGACATCACACCACTACCAAGCCTTTTGTTTGAATTGTTTTTTACTATACCACCTCAGCACGTTTAGCGAAGTGGTTTCCTTGGCACGTCTTATCGAAGCAGAGATCGTGTTCCCCTTATTCCGGGATTCTCATCAATACGTGCATGGGTAACCCAACCGTGCTCGTCGCCACGCCTCCTCTATCGAAGGTGAATCCCAAACGGTCATGAAGACGGCTCTTGGTATTTTCCCTCTTTATAAGAGGACCAAGGCTCGTTCTTTTTTCTTCAATCTCGCATCGAATCTCCTTCTTGCTCCCAGTTCCAACACCCAGAGCCCCAGATTCGAGCGCTTTGGATTCTCAGCCATGTCCGGCTCCGACCTCCAGGGCCAGTGGATCCCCTCCTCCGTCACGGAGGAGGACATATTGAAGTTACGTGAGGCCAAGTACCTAGCCTGCGAGATTTCGCACAGGTTGCCTGCCCAAGGGTAGGCCGTGCCCGCCCCCGAGCCCGGCGAATACGTTGTCTTCGTATCCCACCTCCGTCGGGGTTTAGGCTTCCCGACGGACCCCTTCGTGAGAGGGCTCATGTTCTACTACGGGCTGGATTTTCACGATTTGGCTCCGGAGTCCATCCTCCATATCTCCGCATTCGTTATCGTCTGCGAAGCCTTCCTCCGCGTCACTCCCCACTTCGGCCTGTGGCTGAAGACCTTCAATGTGGAGCCGAAGATGATCGGGGCGTCTAAGCGAGTCTTGGAGGGCGGCCATAAGCTGAAAGGCCGATGCCCCGTGGCCCGAGGGTTCCTTCCAAGAGGAACTCGGACTGTGGCAGCAGGAGTGGTTCTATATCACCGCTCCGAAGGGTAGCAAGAAAAAGCCGCCACCTTCATTCCGCCCGGGACCTCCAAGCCGACTGATGTCGTGGGTCAACCAAGGGCTCAATTGGGGGTTGTCCGAAGACGTGCCCTTACTGCAGGGCCGGATTCGAGACCTCCAGGCGAGGGAGATCACCCTGGTTGTGGTGATGCAGGTTATGCTGATCAGGCATCTTCTGCCCTGCAAACGCCGTCCTCTCCGTCTATGGGAGTTCAACCCGGAGGGACCTCGGATTCTCCAACACTTCGTGGGTGCGACACCCGTGGAGATGTATAAGTTGTTCTTCGACCGCAGTGGCGTGTCCGAATCGCCGAGGATGCAGCCTAAGCCGCGATCGCCCGGATACTTTCGGGTAAATAGCTCGAGTCCGGACGTTCTGTTTATCCGCCTTTCTAGAGTTCGCCTCCTGACCCATTACTCTTCACAGGAGTGGGTGGCGCGATCGAGGCTGATAAGGTGTCCGGCCCCCCTCCCAGAGACCGCGCTGGAGCCCGTGCTGGTCAGAATGTTGGAGGTCGCGCCCATGGAAGGGAGCGATGGGGAAAATAGAGGAGCTGTTATTTTGCCCAAAGGGGCGTCTGAAGAGGGGGGAATCAAAAACCCCTCCTTCCAGGGGGAGAAGAGGACCGCCTCCGAAGATCCGGAGGCCAAAGCCCCTAAGCGGGGGAAGAGATCTTCACAGGGGGGTCCGGCGTCTGGGGAGAATCCGGACGTACAATCATCGCCAAAGGATCAGCCCTCCAGCGAGCCGTGAGTATGAAAAGGGGAGTTAATTAGTAAGGAAATACCTACATTTGTGCTTCCGTGGGTAACCGAAATATTGATCTTGCAGTTCGGATCTACAGCCTTCTCAGATGAGTTCATCTTCGGGGGACCTTCTTCCGGAGATGATGGAGAGCGAAACGCCCGCTCGCGCACCGTCGAGATAAGGCGAGCGAGCCTCAAATATCGCCACGGAGGGTATCCCCGAGTCCGAGGGGCCAGAGAGTTCGCACCCGCTAGTATCCGCCAGAGAATCGAAGAATCCGCTTGAGAGGGCATCCATCTCGAGAAGATCACCGTGGCGCTGATGCGTATGGTGATTGGAAGGGTTTCGCCCACGAGAGCGCGGCTTGTAATGCCGCTATGAGTTTGCTGGCGGGATTTGAGGTACGTGAAAATGACGCACCTTCTATTTTTTTCGACAGTTTTGCACAGAAAAGTGCGCCTGTATAGATAGTAGCCCCCGAGACTTCGTAGGTTGTCGAAGGCTACAGCGATGTCGAGGATCAAAATCGCAAGTAATGAATGTCGCCATTCCTATGCAGGTGGCGGATAGTCCGAGGGCTAGTGGATCAGTGGAGCGCCGAAGTTGATGCGGCAACTTGACGTGGCGGATGCGGACATCGCGACTTGTCAACCGCGACTTGACGAGTCGCAAGGTAAATGAGTTCTCCGCAGCCGCTTATTAAGGTCAAAGCCCTCCTCGATAAATTATATGCTGTTATACGCGATTTGCTGTTGCTGTGGAGAGTTTTTCGGGCGAACTTGCTCAAGCTAAGGAGCAAGCCCGGTAGTGATGCGGCTGCCCTCGCGCCGAGGAGTTAAAAGTCGAAAGGGCTGCACACCGCCTAAGCGGGGAAGAGGTGGCCGAATTGGCCGTGAAAGTAAAAGATCTTTGCCGACCGCAATGAGGCTCTTGAAAAGGAGCGCTATCGAGCGGAAGACCCGAGAAGGCCACCGCCCGAGGCCAAGGATGCCCGCGCAATGCGGGCCATGAGGGGAGAGCTGCGCCAGCCGGAGATATCGTGGCTGGCAAGCCTTATCTGCTGCGTCGCCGGTTTATGGATCAAAAGTATGCTCAATTTGATCGGCTGTGGAGTCCGGAGGATCCGAATATGGACTTAGCGGCAAGTGCGGCTGATGCCGTTGAGCACTTCCGGAGCCAGAAGGATCACAAGACGGAAGAGCTATTTTGGTCTCAATTCCATAGTCCGGATCGCTCACTTCCGTTGACCGACCGTTTGGCCGAATGGGCCGAGCTAAATAGATTGTCCGGACTTGCCATGACTGACATCATGGCTCATGTCTGGCCTGGGAGGCCCAAGGCGACGAGCTACTTCGGCTTACTGCAGCAATTCCTTGGAGCGATGCCGCATATCAAGGAGATGAAGCGGTCGGCCTACATCGAGGGCGCGCGGATGGCTCTCGCCCGTGTGAAGGCACATTGGACGGATATGGATGCCACCACTGTTGCCGCCCAGGCTCGGATGAAAGCTGCTCCCGCCGAGCACTATTTCGGGAAGTTATGCGGCGCTCGTGTAATAGAGTCGCGATGCTAAAAAATGTCACGTTCAAATGAACGTTTTAGCTTGTAAAAGCGATGATTATGCTATAATCGCTTATACTTGTAAAGGCGCCCAAGTAGTAAAACTTCCTATGCGGTCGTTTACGTATACATTTGTATAACCTGAAAGATTGCAGTCTTGACTTTCAGCCCCCACGCACAAGGTCGGGGTGTTCGCAAAATAAGCGTTTAACACTTAATCCGGACGTATTGGTCCTGTTAAAGAGGTGGTAGCGTAGCAAACGAGGCAATCCGGACTATAATGCTTTATCACTTTCACTTAGCCGTTGGAGTTCGAGGTGGGGCTACGATATAGCCCCTTGAGGCACCAGCCTTCTCCGATTCGGGCGTGTGTGCCTGACGGGAAACAGTCCTTCATTCAAAGAGGGAATTCTAAACATTCGGTAGTCGATCGAGTGGTTGACCAGTCTCTCCATATATCATGACAAGTCAGTTTTTGGCTTTCATCTTGAGGTGCTCGCCTGGCCACGAACGGGGCACAATCGCATTAGTTCTCCTGGTGCCGCGTTAGCGATGATACTGAACGAAAGCAGCAAACACGGAGCCGGGCAAACCCAATATTTGACCAAAGACATGATTCGAGCTGATGCATATAATGCCTAACTCGAGACGCCGAACACTCCCGAGGTGTTCGGTCTTTATAGTAATGGGCAGAACAATACCCTAAGCCCTAGTGTCCGTGTGCGGGCATGGTCTTCGACGCGCCGATGCCAAATCGCAGCTCGCTTTGGTTATAGGAAGGAACCAAGGAGAATAACAACAAGAGACAAGAAAAAGGTTTACGCAGGTCTTAATCGAAAAGAATCCTCGTGAACGGGTCCTTACGCACGCTTTACGTCTCCGTTCCGCAGCCGTTATCCTCGACGGGTATGCACGTTGTTCATCTGTAAAAAGAGAGGAACGCTTAGTTTGAAAACAATTCGTGCGAAAAATATATGTGTAAAAGAAGAAATATAAGTAAGTAAAGCGGGGCTTGTATGAACCCGCGGTTGTTTGTGCGCGCAGCCCCCTTGTGAAGAGGTGTGCGGCTAGGGAACCCCCAGCCTGCTGAAGCCGGACTTGTCTAACCGAGTCCGGGGTCTCTGAGTGACCCTCGCACTGAAATGATGCCACGCGGACCGGGCATCTTGAGTGTAAGTGACTCGTAATGCGGTATGGCGTTGAAGCGGACAAAAGCCTTTCGTCCCAAGAGTGCTTGATATCCACTTTTAAATGGGACGATGTGAAAAATTAGTTTTTCGCGCCGAAAATTGTTCGGTGATCCGAACACGACTTCTAGTAATAGGGAGCCTGTGCACTTGGCATAAGGGTCTGGCGTCACTCCTTTGCAGGAAGTGCGGCTTTGTAGAATTTTGGTAGGGTCTATCCCCATCTTGCGGATTGTGTTTGAATAGAGCAGGTTTAAGTCGCTGCCTCCGTCCATTAGGCCTTTAGTAAATTGTAATCCGTCGATTATGGGATTCAATATCAGGGCAGTCCGTCCTGCATTTCGAACGCTTCTGGTATAGTCCAGGTGGTCGAAAGTGATTGGTTTTGATATCCAATCTCTATGAATGCTCTTGGTTGGACCGTGCGAGGCTCTTTTTAGGAAGTGCCGCACTATTTTTCCGTATTATCACATGAAGTGAGTTTATTGCTTTGACCTCTTGTGGGAAAGTCTTTTGTTTTCCGTGCTCTACTTTGGTGGGGTTTATCGTCTTCGCTTGACGTCGAGCCCCTTGTGTTCGGCGTTTAGTCGCCGGACTGTTTGAAAACCCAACAATCTCGATGGGTATGGTTTGCAGGCTTCCTTAGAAGTCGTGGATTTGACATATCCGACCCAGAATCTTATTTAAGTTGGACAACTCACCGCTGTCATCCTTAAGAGGCGGTGTTTTGTTGTTTGGCCGCGAGCTTTTGAATCCGGCGTTGACTGCCGAGCTCTTTGGGCTTTTCTCTTTATTCCGGCGCTGCTCTTTTTTGCGCCGTGATTTTCCGTTTCCATCTCTTATCTCGGATGTACTAGGGTTGCTGGTGCTACATCTTGCGAGCCAGCTATCCGCTCCCGCACAGAAGCGGGTCATGAGGCTTGTTAGTGCGGACATTGTCCTCGGTTTCTCTTGGCCGAGGTGCCTGGCAAGCCATTCGTCTCGGACATTGTGTTTAAAAGCTGCTAGGGCTTCGGCGTCCGGACAGTCGACTATTTGGTTCTTTTTGGTGAGAAACCTGTTCCAGAATTTCCGCGCTGACTCTCCGGGCTTTTGAGTTATATGACTTAGATCATCTGCGTCCGAAGGGCGGACATAAGTCCCTTGAAAATTTGCTCTAAACGCATCCTCGAGCTCTTCCCAACATCCAACAGTGTTTTCTGGGAGGCTTTTAAGCCAATGACGGGCTGGCCCTTTGAGCTTGAGGGGTAGGTATTTTATGGCGTGGAGATCATCTCCTCTGGCCATGTGTATATGTAGTATATAATCTTCTATCTAGACTCCAGGGTCTGTTGTTCCATTGTAGGCCTCTATGTTTATGGGTCTAAATCCTGCTGGGAATTCGTGGTCCAGCACTTCATTGGTGAAACATAGTGGGTGTGCGGCGCCCCTGTATTTGGGTGTGCCGCTATCTTCGGACACTTAACGTGTTGTCTTGCTTCCTGGGGCCTTCTTCTTTGGCCCGTAGATGGACCTGACTGGGCCACTTGTCCTTCCAAGTTCATTGGTTGGTTTATGTGCGGCACCGCTTTCAGAATTTGGTCTGTCATCTGGCCGTCTATCCGACCATGCAGCCTCTTTATTTTTTGACTGTGGGGGCTCTATGGCCTCGTCGTCGAATTCTGTAGCAGCTTGCGCTTCGGGTAGCTCTTTGATGGGTGGCTATTGCCGTATTTATCCGCGGTTTTGAGTACTTTGCTCCACCTCATTCTGAGTGTGTCCTCCGCTGTTTCGAGCTTCCGCTTTTCCTTCTTCAGGCTTCTTGCAGTGTTGACGAGTCTTTTCTGAAGGTTTTTACCTTCCGGCGGTGTGTCCGGCGTGAGATCGTCCGAACCGTCGTTTTCGCCGGGCCTGGAATGATTATCTGACTGGTCCTGTTCGTACAGTTGCTTATCTGCATGTTCGTCATCCGCTTTTGTGCCCTGCTGTATTGAGGGGTCTTTGGGAGCGTTGTTGTTGTCGAGGCGGGGCTTAGGGCGGCGTCTGCGCCGCCGTTATGGTTGTTTATCGGCGGGGTTATCTTCTGCCGCGGCCCGTTGGTCCTTGTTATTGCTCTCTTTTGGGGTATCCACCATGTATATGTCATATGACGAGGTGGTCCTCCCATGCCCTATAGGCGCTGTTTCTTGTTCGTCTCCGGCATCGTCGTCTATACCGTCGATGTCTTCGGAGTCGTAGTCTAGCATGTCGGTTAGATCGTCGACAGTGGCTATAAAGTGGGTGGTGGGTGGGCTCTGAATTTCATCGTCGTCCGTATCCCAACCATCCTGGCCATAGTCCGGCCAGGGCTCTCCTGACAATGAGAGATGCTTTAGCGAATTCAGGATGTCGCAGAAAGGCGAGTATTGGAAGATGTCCGCGCGGTGAATTCCATAACGGCGCCTAATCCGACTCAATTGGTGGGGAGGGTGGGAGTCCGCAAGGAGTCCGGCACCTCGGAATCACGAGTTTCGCGGGGACAAGATTAGTGTTCGGCTTCATCGCCGTGGAAGTTGGAGCCCCCAAGGCGGCGTCTATCCACCGATCCTCGATCTGGGCGATCAGCTCCGGACTAATGGCGGCGGATTCATGTGCGGCCACCAAGGCACTGCTCGGGTGGCGAGCTAGATCATGCCCATCGTCCAAAGTCGGCACGCTTGGGCCAGGCTCGAGTCCGTCGAAGATCAAGTCTCCGGACATCGGCCGTGAAGTTTAGGCTTCGAATCGACTGACGCCAGGGGCGTAGCTTCGATCTGCTCCGGATGGCCAAACGAATTAGCCCGCAAAGGCGAAACCGCCGAATCTGAAGATCTGTCCGGGGAGAAAAGTCTCGCCCAGGACAGCGTCGTTGGTTGTAGATTCCATCAAGCCTATCGATGGCGACCGGAGCGAACTCTCAATGAAAGCACCAATGTCGGTGTCAAAACCGGGCGGATCTCGGGTAGGGGGTCCCGCGTGCGTCTAAGCGGATGGTAACAGGAGATGAGGACACGATGTTTTACCCAGTGTTCGGGCCCTCTCGATGGAGGTAAAACCCTCGCCCCGCTTGAATAATATTGATGATATGGGTAGTACAAGAGTGGATCTACCACGAGATCAAGGAGGCTAAACCCTAAAGCTAGCCTATGGTATGATTGTTGTAATGTATGTTGTGTCCTACAGACTAAAGCCCTCCGATTTATATAGACACCGGAGGAGGCTAGGGTTAAACAGAGTCGGTTACAATGGTAGGAGATCTACATATCCGTATCGCCAAGCTTGCCTTCCATGCCAAGGATAGTCCCATCCGGACACAGGACGGAGTCTTCAATCTTGTATCTTCATAGTCTTGGAGTCCGGCGGACGATGATAGTCCGGCTGTCCGGACACCCCCTAGTCCAGGACTCCCTCAGCGCCCCTTGAGCTGCATCATCCCCAAGCCGCCCGGGTCTGACCCGGTGGCGCGTATCGATCCTGCATTTACCTAAGCTGGTTTGCTTCTCATGCTTAATCTATCTGTGATTATCACCTGCTTGATCGTCACCTACCACGGGAGCTGCTCACGTTGGCACGGCGCTTGTGCTTAGGTCCGTCCCTATTCTTCCGACGGTGTACCGGGATGTGCAATGATCTAGCGTAGCAATGACATAAAAAAACGGACAAGCCATGAAAACATCCTAGCTATCTTACGATCATGCAAAGCAATATGACAATGAGTGCTCAAGTCATGTATATGATGATGATGAAAGTTGCATGGCAATATATCTCGGAATGGCTATGGAAATGCCATGATAGGTAGGTATGGTGGCTATTTTGAGGAAGATATAATGAGGCTTATGTGTGATAGAGTGTATCATATCACGGGTTTGATGCTGCGTCGAAGTTTGCACCAACTCTCAAGGTGAGAAAGGAAATGCGGTACCAAGAGGCTAGCAATGATGGAAGGGTAAAAGTGCGTATAATCCATGGACTCACATTAGTCATAAAGAACTCATATACTTATTGCAAAAGTTTATTAGCCCTCGAAGCAAAGTACTACTACGCATGCCCTAGGGGGATAGATTGGTAGGAAAAGACCATCGCTCGTCCGACCGCCACTCATAAGGAAGACAATCAAAAAAAGCCCCATGCCTCAAATTTGTCACACAATGGTTACCATACATGCATGCTACGGGACTTGCAAACCTCAACACAAGTGTCTCTACAATCCACAACCACCCACTAGCATCACTCTAATATCACCACCTTTATATCACAAAACTATTGCAAGGAATCAAACATATCATATTCAGCGATCTACAAGTTTATGTAGAATTTTATGACTAACCATGTGATTGACCAATTCCTGTCATCTCTCTAAATTGATATAAGTGAAGCAAGAGAGTTTAATTCTTTCTACAAAATATATGCCCACGCTCTAACAAATATAAGTGAAGTAAAAGAGCATTCTACAAATGGCAGTTTTCTATGTGAAGAGAAATAGGCAATCCAAACTTCAAATGATATAAGTGAAGCACATGAAGCATTCTATAAAGGCATACTCAAAAGATTTAAGTGAAGTGCAATGAGCATTATATAAATCAACCAAGGACTATCTCATACCAGCATGGTGCATAAAAGAAAAACGAAAACTAAATGCAAAAGACGCTCCAAGACTTGCACATATCACATGAACGAAACGAATTCAAAAACATACCAATACTTGTTGAAGAAAGAGGGGATGCCTTCCGGGGCATCCCCAAGCTTAGATGCTTGAGTCTCCTTGAATATTTACTTGGGGTTCCTTTGGCATCCCCAAGCTTGAGCTCTTGCCTCTCTTGCTTTTCCTCATATCGAGACCTCCTCGTTTAGACACTTCATCCACACAAAACTTCAACAGAAAACTCGGTAAGATTCGTTAGTATAATAAAGCAAATCACCACTCTAAGTACTATTGCAAACCAATTCATATTTTGTTTTTGCATTGTGTCTACTGTAATATAACTTTTCCATGGCTTAATCCACTAATATAAATTGATAGATTCATCAAAACAAGCAAACTATGCATCAAAGACAGAATCTGCCAAAAACAGAACAGTCTGTAGCAATCTAAACATCCACCATACTTCTGGTACCCCAAAAATTCTACCAAAATTACGAAAAATAAACAAGTTGTATAATCGGAACCAATTGACTTTCCAGTTAAAAATGTAAAATCGCGCACTACAACCAAAGTTTCTGTCCTGCACCGTACAAACCAACAAGCATTGTAAACATCCTAAAGGCAAACATCGGTACATCATTTTTATAATACAATGAAATTTTACAAGGGGATAATTATTTTTGATGAAAAGTTTCTGTAATCAAGATTCACAAAGTTTCTGTGAGCATGAACAAAGTTCAAGGAGCTCTCCCACTTCAACAATGCTTGTCTCTCTCACTTTCACTTTCCATTTTGAAAAGTTTTTTTTGGGTTCCCCTCTATATTTTTTTGTTTTTAAACTATAAAAGCACTCAACAGAAATAAATGACTCTCTAAAACTTCCGGGTTGTCTCCCTGGCAGCGCTTTCTTTAAAGCCATTAAGATAGGCATATAGTGCTCAAGTAATGAATCCACCCGGATCCCAAGGTATATCAAAGCCAATTTTAATTAACAATCATTTGTAATTCAGTAGTGAGCACAAAGTAACATATATCAAGCAACAATGAAGTCTAACTCTCTTCCTATGCATCGGCATGTCATAAAAGAACAATTCATGCATACCAAGTAAAGGCCAATGCATAGTATAAGCAGTTTCTTGCAATTCTATCGTATTGGAAACATAGAGAGGTGGAGATATAGTTCCTCTCTCATAATAATTGCAAGTAGGAGCAGAAAGCACATGCATATTACATTCATCAAAATCATCCTGTGCAATGGTAAAAGGCAACCCATCAATATAATCCTTACTAAGCGCAAACTTCTCCGATATAGTGTAGTCGGGAGAATTCAAAAAGATAATAGGACTATCATGCGTGGGTGCAATAGCAACAATTTCATGTTTAACATAAGGAACTATAGCAAGTTCATCTTCATAAGGATAATTCATATTGGCATCTTGGCCACAAGCATAGCAAGCATCATCAAAAAGGGATATTTCAAACAAATTCAAGGGATCAAAGGAATCATCATAGCAATCACCCTTTGGTAAGCATGAAGGGGAATTAAATAATGTATGAGTTGGAGGGTTACTCTCATTAGAAGGTGGGCACGGGTAGCTAATCCGCTTCTTCCTCCTTTTGTTCTTCGCCTCCCTCATCATCTTTTTTCATCCAATGAGCTCACTGTTTCATCAATTTCTTCTTCCATAGCTTCCTGCAAAATATTAGTCTCTTCTTGGACAGCGGAGAAGTCCTTAATATATGGTTTAACATAGGAATTAGAAGCATAATAATCATAACAATATTAAAATATGGCAAACATTTCAGATTTGTAAAGAGTAGCATCATACTTTTCAATCAAAGAGGCAATCTCATAAGCACCTTTAAAAGCAACAAATTCTTCAATTTGTTGAACATCATAGTAATTGTAAACACCCTTAGCATACGAAGATACGATTCCATTATCACTAAACAAGCATTGATAGGGTAGGTGTTTCTTAGGGTCTCCAGAACAACAAGTAAACTCATATATTTCACATAAATTCCAAGCATAGCATTGCAAACGTTGAATTTGATCCCATAATAGTTTCCCTTTTTCAGATATACGGTGTCTCACAAAACAAGCATGCTCATCTAATGATTTTCCCTCAACTAAACTATTGGGGGTTTCAGCACGAGCACAAAGGGATCGAAGATGATCCAAGTAAAAAGCTTCAGGAGTGTGATAGATTTTGAGTGGTTCTTCAACCACTGGTTCAATAGGTACAACTAACTTTTTTGATATTTTGCGTTTCCTACCCATAGCTAAAGATAGAAGACAACTGAGAATAGCAAATAAAAATTACTTAGTGATAAAGCAAACAAGCACACACGAGAATATTCACCCCACGCTATGACTCCCCGGCAACGGCGCCAGAAAAAGGTCTTGATAACCCGCTAGTATACGGGATAGTTGTAGCCTCTTTCGATAAGTAAGAGTGTCGAACCCAATGAGGAGCTAAAGGTAGAACAAATACTCTCTCAATTCCTATCGACATCGATACGATACTTTCACCATGCGCCATGCGTTCGCTTTACCTAGAACAAGTATGAAACTAGAAGTACTTTCTAGGTGTGAAAGGATAGGTTTGCAAGATAATAAAGAGAACGTAAACATAAACTAGGGGCTGTTTAGGTAAAGATGCAATAAAGTAAATATAGCGAGTGTGGAAAAGTGGTGGTAGGAGTTGTGGAATTGTCCCTAAGCAATTGACTATGTTACTAGACCGACAATCACTATTGCAATTCTATTTGAGGGAGAGGCATAAGCTAACATACTTTCTCTACTTGGATCATATGCACTTATGATTGGAACTCCAGCAAGCATCCGCAACTACTAAAGATTCATTAAGGTAAAACCCAACCATAGCATTAAAGTATCAAGTCCCATTTTATCCCATACGCAAACAACCTACTTACTCGGGTCTGTGCTTCTGTCACTCACGCCACCCACCATAACCAAATCATAAACATATTGCAAACCCTACAGCGGGAATCCCTCACGCTTGCGTGACACGGAGGGCACAATAGGACTTCACCAATAATAAAACATGCAACTCAAACCAATCATAGCAATTCATCAATCACCGATAGGACAACGACAATCTACTCAGACATCATAGGATGGCAACACATCATTGGGTAATAATATGAAGCATAAAGCACCATGTTCAAGTAGAGGGTAAAGTGGGATGCAGGAGAGTAGACCGCTGAATATAGATGGGGGAAGGTGATGGAGACGTTGGTGGAGATGATGGAGGTGTTGGTGGAGATGATGGCCCCCAGCAGCGCTCCGGCGCTGCCGGAAGCAAGGGGGAGAGAGCCCCCCTTCTTCTTCTTCTTCCTTGACGTTCTCCCTAGATGGGAGAAGGGTTTCCCCTCTGGTCCTTGGCTCCCATGGCTTGGGAGGGGCGAGATCCCCTCCGAGATTGGATCTATCTCTCTGTTTATGCGTTCTCAGATTCTACCCCTTCACCGTTTCTTAAATATTCGAAGATTCGTAACTCCGATTGGGGTGAATCTTTCGCCCAGATCTTTCTCATAAAATTAGCTTTCTTGCGCCAAAAGAAGAGCAAAAACCGCCTTACGAGGGCCCAGAGATTCCAGGAGCGCTTGCCTCCTGGGGCGCTTCTATCTCTGGCCCCTCGGCCTTTGCCTCGCATTGATTTTACTTACCAAAAATCACAAATATTCCAAAAAAAAATTCCGGCCATTTTTATCCCGTTTGGACTCCGTTTGATATTGGGTTTCTGCGAAACAAAAACATGCAATGATACGAGGCTGCATCGGGCACTTGATCAATATGTTAGTCCCAAAAAATAATATAAAAAGTTGCCAAAAGTATATAAAAGTTGAATAATATTGGCATGGAACAATAAAAAATTATAGATACGACGGAGACGTATCACCCTACAACATCGAAAAATCTGAGCGTTCGAGCTCTGGCCCGCGGCACGCCCCGCGCGCATCACCTCACCAGGCCCTCAGTGCCTTTATTCTCTCACGGAGCGACCAGTGGCCGGCCGGCAATTATAATGGCAATCTATGCCCCTCTTCATGCTGACTTGCAGGAATCTCCTGAGGTCCATAGCAGGCGGCACCACGGGATCCTTCTTCTCCCATGCGATCTACTTGCACGTTAATAGGGGGCTCCTGAGCATCGCAACTCAGGAGCTCCTACTGGCTCTCCAGCCCTCATCCCCTGGCCTTGACCACGGCATCGCGACCTGGCATACCATCGGCGGCTGAGCTCGCTCGAGGGCCGGGACCTGAGGACATAGAGCACGAAGGAGAGCGCGGAGAAGAGGGAGGAGGCTCGCACGGGCCTAACCTAGCTATGCCACGGTCGCCGACACACGAGTCTGGCGTAACGCAAGGGAACGACTCCAGACTACCACGACAATTTTTCCTGCTTGGGTCAACTAATCACTGTGATACCGGATTCTCACTTGCTATAACCCTGTCTCGGCAATGTTGCCTCCCTTTCTTACCTTTCAGCGGCTGCTTGCGTGCTAAAGGGGACCTCCTGAGCATCGCGTTTTAGGGGCTCTTACTGGACCTCGGGCCGCTCACCTCCTGGCCTTGACCACGGCATCGCGACCTGGCATACCAGCGACGGCTGCAGCCTGCCTGGGGATCGGGACCTATCAGTGTAGAGCACCAGGCCATCGCGAGGTTGGAAAGGGGAAACCGAGCCGGGACAGGACATGCACTCGCATAAATTTCATAATGAGGATAATATCAACGGAAGACAGTACAGACCCTTTACACGCCCCTGCCGGGTGCATCTCGATTCCTCACGGGGAAAAAAAGAAAAGAACTTCGAAGGAGCCATATCTACACGCACCCCCGCGACCTATGTCATCATCAACAGTGGGCCATGGGAGGCCGGTGCCAACCCCATCCAGATCAACGATGGCGACGGCCAGATGCTGCAGCCCTGCTCCGAGCGCGGCTAGAGCTCGGGGCCACGTAGCTGTCGTCGCTCGTCTCCGGAGACTAGTAGAGCTCGGGAGAATCGCTGGACTCCAAAGTGCCACTGCTATTGCCAGAGGAGTCGCTGGCGAGGCGGACAGCGGGCCCTGCCCCTGCTGCGACGTCGTCCTGACGGCTCCCCAGGGCAGCACACCAAGCGACAGCCTTCCACGTCGAAGACCTTGAAGGACATCATGGAGGCGCCATCGTACTCGAAGTGGATCGTGAGGGCGCCCTCCGCACGGCATACCCGGGCGACCTCACCCCAGCCTCGGTCGCCGGGGGATCACAGTCAGCATGCTGCAGCCAAAGCTCGAGGGAAGCGGGTACCCATCGGCGGCATCTCGGCGGAGAAGAATGAAGGGAAGCAGATCCTGGTGCGTGGAGGCATCGCCGCCCACACCACCAGTTCACGCGAGGAGTCTGCGGCATGCACTCCGGGGGCGATGACACGCGCCATCACGGCGTGGCGACCGTGGCCGCGGCGAGGGCGGCACCGCTCGCCGCCCCTTTCTCCTGAGCCCTCGGCTTGGGCGTACAGAGGAAGCGGGTACCCAGGAGGTGGTCGCTCGCACCAAGGCCTTCTCACCTCCTGCCCCACGACCATGTCTCGATGGTGGACCATCCTCTTCCTCGGCGGAAGCGGCTCAGGTTCGTCGCGGGGAGCTTTTCCCTTCTCCTTGGCCGAGAATCTTTGGATCGGCGCCATTGGTGTCGAGGCTAGCAATGGAGCATGAAAGAAGAAGCGAGCGGGACGGGAAGAGATGAGCAACGGGGGCTCCGCCTCCCTCCTCATTTATAGCACAAGGGAGGCCAATCGTTGACCTCCATGATCACAGGTAATGATAACCCTTTTTGCATGCAGAAGGGACTCGTCAAGTCAGGCAGTTTCCAAGGCAGTGTGGGGAAGCAGAGACACCCACATCCAATCAATTGCCACGCGTCGACCAAGGCCGTAGGCTGTTGGGGCCTGCAGCGCTCCACACTTGCCCTTTCGCTTCGCCCAAGCCAAGTCCGAGCGTGCCTTGGGCCCGGGCTCTTGTTGGCGTTACGGGAGCGGGGTCCCAGACTTGCTCGCACTGCGGCCAGCGGCAGCTCTACCATCGGCCCCATATGGCCCATCTTCATCAGCCAACACTCAAGACCCTCGCGAGGGGCCAAGCCTCGCAAGGCGGACGATGCAAGACCTCCTCGGGAGCGATCTCACCAGACTGGCTCGCGAGGTTCCCATGACGCAAGCCATGACGACCAAGGCCAGGCGGGTGCCAGGCGGGCGCCCGCGTGCATAGTGTCCTCGTTTCCTCTTTGGTGCTAAGCAGACACGTGCAGGCGAGGAGTACCAAGGCATCAGGCAAAGGTTTCCATATCGGTGCAACAAGACCAAGACCAGCAGACGGCAGGACGGAGGTCGCCGTGGAGCCCAAGACGGCGTCACCACCAGTGCCTTTGGCAGGCGAAGACCACCTTTAGTCAGGATAGCTTGTACTAGTTGTCCCCCTTCAAATTGGCCGTTGTGGCATCCCTTCCCGCTCAATATTTGGGAAGAGGACCAGGGCCTCTATAAATAGGACTAGCCACCACCGTAGGAGGCAACTGATCTGGAGAACATTGAGATCACCCTCATCCACACAAGTTCACCAAGCACAAGAGCACCTCTCCTCAGGAGGTTGTTCTTCCCTTGTACTGTTCATCATCAGCCCAAGAGGCAATCCACCACCACCACACTGGAGTAGGGTATTACACCACATCGGTGGCCCGAACCAGTATAAACCTTGCGTCTCTCGTGTTGTGATTTTGTTGAGCTAACCTTGAGATTGCGGCGAGGGTGAGGGCGTGATCAAGTAGATTGAAGAGAGACCTTCATGCGCACCCCAGTGTTCGAACCTCAAGGGTTTGCCGGAACCCAAAATCGGAGAACTATAATATGCAAGGGATAACAGAAACAATGCCCAAGCTCTTCGCAATGCTGAAATCAGCGAAGGTAGAAATCAAGAAAAAGCATCAAGTGTTTATGGCTGACAAGACCACTAGTTTCAAGTAAAAGGGCAAGGGAAAGAAAGGGAACTTCAAGAATAATGGCAAGCAAGTTGCCACTCCCATGAAAAAGCCCAAAGCTAGACCCAAGCATGAAACTGAGTGATTCTACTGCAATGGAAATGGTCACTGGAAGTGGAACTGCCCCTAGATACTAGGCGGATAAGAAGGATGGCAAAATGAACAAAGGTATATTTGATATACATGTTATTGATGTGTACTTTACTAGTGTTTATAGCAACCCCTTGGTATTTGATACTGGTTCAGTTGCTAAAGATTAGTAACTCGAAACCGGAGTTGCAGAATGAACAGAGACTAGTTAAGGGTGAAGTGACGATGTGTGTTAGAAGTGGTTCCAAGATTGATATAATCATCATCACACACTCCCTATACTTTCGGGATTAGTGTGGAACCTAAATAAATGTTATTTGATGTTTGTGTTGGGCATGAATATGATTTGATCATGTTTATTGCAATACGATTATTCATTTAAAGTCAGAGAATAATTGTTGTTCTGTTTACATGAATAAACCTTCGATGGTCATACACCCAATGAAAATAGTTTGTTGGGTCTCGATCGTAGTGATACACATATTCATAATATTGAAGCCAAAAGATGCAAAGTTAATAATGATAGTGCAACTTATTTGTGGCACTGCCGTTTAGGTCATATTGGTGTAAAGCGCATGAAGAAACTCCATGCTGATGGGCTTTTGGAATCACTTGATTATGAACCACTTGATGCTTGCGAACCATGCCTCATGGGCAAGGTGACTAAAACTCCGTTCTCTGGAACAATGGAGTGAGCAACAGACTTGTTGGAAATAATACATACTGATGCATGCAGTCTGATGAGTGTTGAGGCTCGCGGCGGGTATCGTTATTTCCTGACCTTCACAGATGATTTGAGCAGATATATGTATATCTACTTGATGAAACACAAGTCTGAAACATTTGAAAAGTTCAAAGAATTTCAGAGTGAAGTGGAAAATCATCGTAACAAGAAATTAAAGTTTCTACGATCTGATCGCAGAGGCGAAGATTTGAGTTACGAGTTTGGCCTTCAATTAAAACAATGTGGAATAGTTTCACAAACTCATGCCACCTGGAACACCACAGCATAATGGTGTGTCCGAACGTCATAACCGTACATTATTGGATATAGTACAATCTATGATGTCTCTTAGCGATTTAGCACTATTGTTTTGGGGTTATGCATTAGAGACAACTACATTCACGTTAAATAAGGCACCATCTAAATCCGTTGAGATGACAACGTATGAACTATGGTTTGCCAAGAAACCTAAGCTGTCATTTCTTAAAGTTTGGGGTTGCGATGCTTATGTGAAAAAGTTTCAACGTGATAAGCTTGAACCCAAATCGGAAAAATGCGCCTTCATAGGATACCCAAAATGTTGGGTGCACCTTCTATCACAGATCCTAAGGCAAGATATTTGTTGCTAAGAATGGATCCTTTCTAGAGAAGGAGCTTCTCTCGAAAGAAGTGAGTGGGAGGAAAGTAGAACTTGATGTGGGAATTGTACCTTCTCCCTTATTGGATGGTAGTTCATCATAGAAATCTATTCCTGTGACTCCTACACCAATTAGTGAGGAAGCTAATGATAATGATCATGTAACTCCAGATCAAGTTACTATCGAACCTCGTAGGTCAACCAAGTGAGATCCGCACTAGAGAGGTACGGTAATCCTTTTCTGGAGGTCATGTTACTTGACCATGACGAACCTACGAACTATGAGGAAGCGATGATGAGCCCAGGTTCCGCGAAATGGCTTGAGGCCATGAAATCTGAGATGAGATCCATGTATGAGAACAATGTGTGGACTTTGGTTGACTTGCCCGATGATCGGCAAGCCATAGAAAATAAATGGATCTTCAAGAGGAAGATGGATGCTGATAGTAGTGTTACTATCTACAAAGCTAGACTTGTCGAAAAGGGTTTTTGATAAAGTTCAAGGTGTTGACTACGATGAGATTTTCTCATTCGCAGTGATCCTTAAGTCTGTCTGAATCATATTAGCAGTTGCCACATTTTATGAAATCTGGCAAATGGATGTCAAAACTGCATTCCTTAAGGGTTTTCTTAAAGAAGAGTTGTATATGATACAACCAGAAGGTTTTCTTAAAGTTAGCAAGCTTCAGTGATAAATCTATTGACTGGTGCAAGCATCTCGGAGTTGGAATATACGCTTTGATGAGTTGATCAAAGCATATAGTTTATACAGACTTGCGGTGAAGCCTGTATTTACAAGAAAGTGAGTGGGAGCACTACAGCCACTACTAGAAAAAGGGTTGTTAGTGGTGCACCTGTTTTTGCTATTAATGGTGCACTACAGGTGTGCCACTATTAACACGCCACTAGTAACAAATAGTAATGGCACACCTCTGGTGCGCCACTAGTATCCCAGATAATAGTGGCGCACCACATAATCTTGCCATTACTATATCCACTGATCTTGCCATTAATATGCCTCCCAGGGGGCCATATTTACCTTGTGCTCTGGGTTACTAATGGCGCACTTTTGGGTAATGCACCACTGGTGTGTTTGTTTCAGTGCGCCACTAAAGTGCAATATGGTGTGCCACTACTATGAATATTAGGAAATTTTTTTCTTTTCTGATATTTGCACAGGTTACAAAATACATTAAACAACAAAATATAAATAGCACAACATATAAATAGCAGATTTATCGAATACAATAGAAGATTAGTCTCCGAATACAATTCATCATATTAGTCTCCGAATTCAAAATACCGAACAAAGTTAGAACATTACAAGTCTCGAGACCGCGAGTAGCGAGTTTGTCTTCACATTACAAGTCGATATCGATCATCTAAACTACCATCACATAGAAGAGAGCTGCGGTCACGATGAGCATCATCGCGATGAAACTGGTCTTCATCCGGTTCCTCCAACGCTCCCTCCTCTCTCCCGCTAGATAGCGCACGTATCTAGCTTCCACCTCCGCCCTAGTGGTGTACCCTTTGTAACTATTACATTAAACGGTGAACACATCTCGACACTCCTCCCGGTCGTCATAGACTCGGGAACCTTACCCTTGTACCACGACATACGATGGCATCTCTATGCACTAGACTAACAAAAGCGTTAGTAGCAATTCACGAGACAATACATAAGCAATATATAAGTATGCAACAAAAGGATCGGAGAGAAAAGCAACACATTAATAGCACGATCCATGGTCCTACTAATAAATAGCATCGATTACATATAAGTTGAGCGATTGTCCAAACTAAAGAGACATACAAGTTCATTAAAGTTTAATTACAACATGAGGTGTCGATATTTGAACTACATAGCATCACTACTTTCGACTCTACTCGGGGACGGAGTGTGGTTGAAGCCGCCGTCTATCGTGATGGTCATGAAATCGCGCTTCGTTGTCGATTTTGCATTTGTAGCGTTGTTTCTATTTCCTTTGTCGGACGGTTGATATCGAGGTAGAACGCGCGAGTGCGAAGGACATCTTGATGGATGATTTCCATAAACTCCATTTGGATGCGAAAGAATTATTGTCCGATGTCTGCGTCTGGATTGCCCGACAAGCGTGCGGCCCAATCTTTGAGATTAGTTGGTAGCAAAGGTGATTATGGTCGTCGATCGCGCATGTGATGGAGGCGTAGTAGGCATCCTTCCGACCGCCGGTGTCGCGCGATCGGGGAACATCGTTACGTGGGTGAACCGTGCTTGCCGTACCTACAAATTGGCCTCTGAAGGTGCCTCTAGATCTGGCGTGGCAGGGAGAGCATCATCAAGAACTTTCTTGATATTTGTGTAGTCTTTCTTGTTGATGGTCAGAGTCGAAATCATGTGGCCATGGAATATTTCGGGCTTAAGAGGATGAGTGTGCAATGTGTCCTTGCACAAAACACAGAATGTTAGAAAAAAAAGAACGATCGAAATCTAAGAAATCATATATTCTGAGGCGGTGAGGGATGACTTACTCGGGAAAGTAAGGCGCGAAGAAGTTATCCTTATCTGGGTTCACGAATGGCGCCTTGAGGTATGAACTTCGCGACTTATGGTCCCAGTCTGCCCAAGATCTTGGCACGCATGTAGAAGGGGTCGACTATCACAATGTCCGGGGTCTTGTCTCTAATGATCTGCATCTCCATACTGGGCGAAAATAGCCGAATAAAGGTGTAGTGCAGCGGATGAAGATTAAACATAGCGAAGATGTCATCAAACCGCAGGACGGTCATACCCCCGATGGTGCTATCGACAAAGCCTTGCCCTCTAGTGCCTTGGCCGCGAAAACTGGGTATGCCACATCATTCTCGGGGAGACGCCGCTTCTCCATAGAAAGAACACTGTCATGCAGACTCCGCATAGCACCGGTTGCAGCATTGAGCAGATTAGTAGGTAGCATCGGCCTACCCGCCACATGCACCCTCCTCGAGATATCCTTAGGTGAAGGTGGCCCATCCTGAGCATGGATTGTACTCGGTACTGGCTGGCTCGCACCCTTGTTATTCTTTCTTTTCCGTCCCTTCTTCTTCTGCTATAATGGGATCGAGTTCTGCTCAGAGACCGCCTTCTTGAGTGTGTTGGGGCTGATAATATTTCACACCTCGGCTATCTGAGGCTTGGTGAAAGCGGCGACTAGAGGCATCTCTGAGCTGAGCGCTAGAGCGGCGCTGTTGCAATTGGGTTTCTCCACGGTACCAGCTAGATCGCGATCGTCTTTTGCAGGGTTAGGTTCTTGAGAAGGAGGTCCCAAGAATTCGTCATTGTACCCATGTTTGTTGAAGTACTTATCAACATTGGTAAATGTATCATGAATAAGTCATCCGGATCTTGTGCCATATGCATGTCCAGATTAGCTGACGGCGGTAGCATTGCGGCAGTCTTGCCATGGCTTGGTGCTGGCACAACTGGCAGTGTTGTCTGTGGGGTGGTGTCCCCCGCCCCCAAACAAATCTAGCTCTTCGGCCAAAGTAGGGGCCAGCTTAAGCAGGCGCTGAGGGTCATCACATCATCTTCGTCATCCCCAGGGGGTCAAAACGGAGGTAACAAGTCGTGACAGCCCGGCAGCACCCGAACTAGTTGAACCCTATACACTGTGGGTGGCATCGGATTACCATGGAACACGGGGTTGCCCAGTTGAACGATTATGGCCTTGGCGACATCGATCAACTCGCCGCTCACAAAGTGCAAGAGAGTGCATGGAACGTTGGCGGCGCCCTGCGAAAACATGTAGGGCATCAGGGATGCCCAGTCAAAGGCAAGGAGATGAAGTCATCCGACGAGAGGCTTAGTTACCGTGATGGCGTCGAGCTCGGCTAATGTTGAGGCACCGCCAACCGCGGGCATGCAAGTGACGGAGGGGCCGCTTGCCGCCGAGGTGCCGGCCGGCGTATTCTTCAAACACCCGAGTGCATTAAGCTCTAATGCCCGCGCCGGCGCCGGAGACACCAATACCGCCTCCACCGGAGACACCAATGGCGATGCCGACGCGTTGTGCGAGTTGTTGCCCATGAAGCTGGGAATCGGGGGCGGCCCCTATTGGCCGCCCGCAATCCACGCCTGCAGCCCCTCAATCAAGGTAGGCACAATGGCGGTGATCGTCGCTCCCAGTTGGTCTCGCACTTGCTCTTGGACTATCTCCGAAATCCGCACCACTTGTGCCTTGACTTCTTGAACCTCGCGCTCCTGGCTTTCCGAGCTGGTCTTTCTCTCCTTTCACCCAATGTTATAGTATTCCGACCATTTCGTGGACAAGCCTTTGCCGGCCACATAACCAGCTGACGACGGCTGACTGAACTTATCCTTGTGTTTCATTACGTTCAACGCCCTATTTAAAGTGGTGTCCCAAGGGGAGCTCTGAGACGACCCCACGCTACTGCTTTCAGTGTCCTGCGGAAGGAACATGAACCATTTAGAAATTTGGCTTCATTAATTAGAATGCAACCATATGGAGCTAATTACGCGGGGGTGTATTCCTTACCAGAACAAGCTCAAGCACCTTGGTCTTCGAATCCGTGGTAAGCTCCTTTGTTACTAGGTCCACCTTGTACCGGGCCCTGACATAGTTCCTCGTCTGCTTGTCACGGTATTTATCAAAGAGGCGGTAGGCCTTGCTCGGCACGCTCCGCATCCTCCTTCTCCCATATAGGTTCCGTCACACTGTAACCGCCGGGATCGAGTTTGTGGACTCCTAAGTTCAAGTCCCGCATATCTTTTCCCCACTGACTTGATTCCGCGGTCGCGTTGCTCTCACACTTGATATTGAACTCCCGGTAGTCAGCTTTGCTGATCGAAGGATTTGTCTCCTTGATCTTCTCATAATTATCACCTCTTAGAATCCTTCTCCTCACCGCGGCTCTCCAAGTAGCCAGGGCCGTTCTCATCTTCGTGAGGGCGGCACTGTTCACTTTATTCACTACTAGGGAAAAGCCTATACAGAGAATCTTATCAGCAGCGCGCTTTAAAATAAGTCTGCTGCTAATTAGCATTAAGCGGCCAAATTAGAAACTCATTTCTTTGAAACAAAATATAGCGATGGCGCCCGCTCAAAAACGGCGTTCTTGCTATAATTCCCACGAGGCCGCCGCGAGGCTAGTTATAGCAAACAACGCGTTATAGCGGCGCAGCCTCTCGCACGTAGCATAGTAGCAACGCATTTCTCGAGATAAGCGCTCTTTGCTAAGTTTCCTACAAAAATTTAGTCCCACCTCGCTCCGTGAAGAGAGTTTCTACCACCTTAAATATGTTACTTGAAACTTTGACAAGCACTTGGTCTTCATTGAACTCTATGTGTAGAATTTATGGCTGCAATATGAGTCTTCACATGTTCCTAAACCGGTGAGGACTCATATTGACAAATCAGATTGTACACAAAAAGATCGTTGATGATCAATGTATTTTGATATATTGAACAAAGTCTATTTTTACATCTTTGACACATAGCGGTGGCGCTTTATTGTGGAAGGCGCTGTTTGCTAGATAGCTTAGCGATGGCGTCTTTTCCTACATCGCGCTACTACAAAGCCATTCATCTCCCCCCCATCTCCTCTATCGATCCACTCACTGTCACACACTCAATCCTCCGTCTGCGCCTTGGCCGTCCACCCGTCGCCCCTCCTCCGTCTGCACCACATGCCGCCTCCTCCTCCTTCCTTGGACTCGGTGCAGGCCTCCTCCTCTGTCCTCCCTCTCCACTCATGGTTGGCCGGCCCCTCCTCGCTCCGCCTTCCTCCTCCGTCCTCCCTCAGTGGCCGCGGCCAGCTCCCTCCTGCTCGCCTTCCTCCTCCAGTCCTCATTGTTGGCCATTGGCAGCCCTCCTCGCTCCGCCTTCCTCCTCCATCCTACTCTCTTCTCCCTCCTCGAGTCTCCCCTCCTTCTCCCTCCTACTCATATGCAACATTTTGATTTAGTTGATATAATTTAGTTGATTTAGTAGGCTAGTTGATTTAGCTGACTTAGAACATTTTGATTTAGTTGATTCAGTAGGCTAGTTCATTTACTTGATTTAGTTGACTTAGAACATTTTGATTCAGTTGATTTAGTAGGCTAGTTCATTTAGTTGATTTAGAACATTTTGATTTAGTTGATTTAGTAGGCTAGTTGATTTAGAACATTTTGATTTAGTTGATTTAGTAGGCTAGTTGATTTAGTTGACTTAGAAAATTTTGATTTAGTTGATTTAGTAGGCTAGTTCATATGCAACATTTTGATTTAGTTGATATGATTTAGTTGATTTAGTAGGCTAGTTGATTTAGTTGACTTAGAACATTTTGATTTAGTTGATTTAGTAGGCTAGTTGATTTAGTTGATTTAGAACATTTTGATTTAGTTGATTTAGTAGGCTAGTTGATTTAGTTCACTTAGAACATTTTTATTTAGTTGATCGTTAATCCTTTGATCATATTGCTTTAGGAAAAATGGCGCCACCACCACCACCACTATGTCGACTGTGCAAGTCAAGATCTTGATGACCTTGCAAGTGGCAAGTCGTTTCGGCATCTACTTGCGTAGAGTTTTTAATCATCTTGGTGAAGAAATTAGATGAAATGTAATAACTATTTTATTTTTAGTGTTGGCATTCTTGCATTGTGTCACTTTGCTTATTTTACACGATCGTCCCATCCAATGTGAGGTTGAAATTCAACAAGTGACGGAGACCTTGTGACATTTGAGGCTCTGAGGGGCCGTACACTATGGAGGTCGAGAAAGGACACAATATGTCATGATTGGAGGAGATGGATGGGCCCGTTTAAATCGCTCGCATGCATCTTCTTGGTGGTGAGTTGATCGACTTCTCCTTCCAGCGAAAAGACCCAAGCTAGCTGTCATTTAACTCAACTGGTGGAAGATTATGAAGATGGCGAAGATGATGAAGATGATGAAGATAATGAGGACCCACTCGATGAAGATGATGAGGACCCACTTAATGAAGCCATCGTAGCTCAAAGAACAAATTTGAGTGAGGAGGAGGTGTCCAACTTGTGGGACATAATTCCGCCACGTCTTGACTTTGTCGGGTGCCATTCATGACACCTTGACAAATACCATGGTTGATCGACATGATATGGTATGTTATACTTACAAATGCAAACTATCCGATGAATTACTTAGTGTACAGTCCAATGATATGGTATGTTGTGTGGAATCTAGTCAACGATATGTTTTAGTGTAGAGTTCGATCACATGCTTATTAGTGTAGAATCTAAGGAAACTATTAATAGTGTAGATAATCCATATGTACTTATTTGCGAGGCTATTTATTAATCGATATGTTTTTCTTATTGAAATTGGCAAAGTGCATATCATGAGTTATGGTATCGAGCACGATGAAGAAGGCTCAATTTGGACTACGCCTTCTTGCAAGGGGCTCCGTCACTACCTCTAGTTACAGCGTGGACACGGACGGTCCTTTACACTTAAACTTCGGTTGGGTGGAAGAAATTCCTCGATGGCAAGAATCTTCGTGTTGGACGAGGCCATCCTAATTACTATCAGAACACCAACCGCCCGAGCTTGAGGATGATGATTGTCTTGATATCATCTAGAACTACATATGTGTGTGTGGCTATATCATCTAGAACTACGTATGTGTGTGTGGCTATATCATCTAGAACTACATATGATGATAAATAAATCGATAACATCTAGAACTACATATGATGATGGTCGTTGATATGACCTTGTCTTTGTTTGAGGATGCATGTTGACTATGCATGAAATTGTTATCTAGAACTCCCTTCGTTCCAAATTACTCGTCGTGGTTTGAACTAAAACCACGATGAGTAATTTGGAACGAAGAGAGTACTACCTAGTAATGGTTTATGAATTTGATATCTACTAGCAGTACCAAGTATCTAGTATCTGAAAGAGAAACTAAAAGGGAAAGGGGTAATGGGAAAATGATGAAAGATATAGCAGTAGCGAGGGATGGCGAAATCGATACATCTAGTGAATAGTAGCGCATTCTTGAAAAGCGCTGCTGATATCGTCAACAGTAGTAGCGCGGGTTAGGGTCGCGCTACTACTATGAGTTAGCTATAGCGCCTTATTAGTAGCGCGGCCACCCGCGCTGCCGCTAGCCTTAAAACCGTGCTACTACTAGGGTTTTCCCTAGTAGTGATTCCCTGAGAGGCGTGTGTTTGCGAAGTCATCGGGGAACTTGTATCGTTCGTGCAGCTTTGTGAAGAGGAGGTTGCGCAAATTCCCTCGGTCACAATGCCTTAAGTTCTTGGTGTTGATCGAAACGGTACTCCGGAGAATGCAGCCGAGTTGTTCCGAGTACCCACTGACTAATTCTTTGGGCGTCGTTGGATGCCCACTAGAGGAGTTACTTGATGAAATTCACCTTGCGGTCTGCGTTACGTTTGGTCAGTCCTTCCATTGCCTCTTCGGTTGGTGCCATCATGCGTGTCTTTGCCATCATCGATCAGTGGCATCCTCGGCGGCACCATCGGTGGTGTCATCCCGATGCCACTAGGGGTTGTGTAATCGGGATCGGTGTCTTCATGGCGTCCTCATAGCGGTGAGTTCTTCCTCCATCTCTGGGGCGACTCGAGAATGCCTTGCCGAACCATGGCCTCATCGTTGTGGGCCATGTTCACTCTAAATAGGAAAAAAAAGGCTACTAGAGTTATTTCTTAAATGCAGTCTAGGAAAAAAGCTTACTGGACTTGACTGTGGAGACCTTCAGTTGTCCACTTGCAAAATCAAGAAGGTACACTTGTGATTGTTATTTTCTTGCATTTATAAAGATGCTTGCTTCAGAATCTATCTATCTGAACTTGGTATTCTTAAAAAAACAATCTGAAATTTCTCTACTAGAGTTAACAAATTGGGCATCTTCTAGGTCAAACTATAAATGTTGATTAATTTTTGTTTCGGTTGAGAATCGGGCACCTTCTAGGTCAAGAAAATTGGGCATGACCTTTGCTAATTTTCTTGACCAGAGTGCCCCATTCTCAACGAAGCGAAATAATCAACATTCGATAGAAAAAGGGTAATGAAGTGATGGGGCAAATGTGTCAGGCACCACAATGTGATCACAGAAACAAAGCAGCACCAAATCAGTTATCCTAGCATAGTATGAATATGGAGAACAGAAGCAACAGTTTCTGTTCCTGCATACGACACTTCCAAATTATGCTAGCTATCCATGTTTCAATTTTCTTTCAGTACTCCATACAGTAGGCAACATTCTAACAAAAAGAAACTCTAGGCCACAGTTAGACCAAATAGCTGAATTTTCATGTAAGTAAGCAACATGATCCTCAGACTAAATTTGAATTAGTGAAACTGTCGCGTATTTCTTCACAGTGAAGCAGCAGGTGAACAAGTATAGGATTCGTAGACTTGAGTGACTTGGTATTTGGGTACTAAAAGTAGATGGAAAATCTGAGTGAATTAAAAGCATTCTAACAAAAAATCTGAGTGAAATAAAAGCAAGGTGACACAGGGCACGGATGCAAAAGACGGAAAATCTACAGCTAACCCAATTGAAACTACATTGATATCATTCCAGCCTTTCAAGTGGAATATGACCCAGCTAACCCAATTGTTTCAAGGCCAGATTTTGGAAGAACAAAAAAAATCCAGTATCACTAATTAGATGCGCCAGGCCTCTGTTTCTTCTCAGTTCTCAGCTTGAATTAATAGATATAACTTTTTATGCAAAGATTAGAACTTGTAAGCAGTTGTTGATCGAGTTTCTACTTGTTTGGGATTAAAAAGACTGCCAAGTCTAGTGTATAAGCTACACGGCAGGGTTTCAGACCCAACTTTCGCTCTTCTGAACATATGCAACGCTCCTGCATATAAGCTTGTATATGCTACATATCAGTTTTGTAATGTTGTGATAATATACCATATAGTAAAAGATTAGGCATGCTCAAATCTCTGAAGATTTGTAGTACCATGTGCAAATCTGCAGATTCAGGTGCAGTAATTCAAACCATACGCGATTGCACATTTGTGTGCACAAATCTAAATATATCTAACTGACAGCAAATGCAGAGTACATTCAGGATCCACTTCCCAGCATCTAAATTCACCCAACAAGTCCTAAAATTTGCACAACTGGAAAGTACACAGCTAAGAACAGCATGAAAACAGCAAGGATTTTAATTGCCTATACCAGCGGAGCATTTGCAGGCTGCATTTGCTGCAGGATGGCGGTGAATTTCCTGGTGTGGAGCGCGTGGAAGACGAGGTGGGGCGGCGGGTAGACAGGCACCTTGGCATGCAGACGCTCGTGGGCGACGAAGCGGCAGAGGTCGAGCGCGTAGGGCTTCAGCAGCTCCCCAGAGAGCGCCTCTAGCCACATCTCCTCCACGAGCAGCTCCGGACTCGGCGAGGCGAAGGTTGCGGCGCGCGTGGGCGAGGGCGAGGTTGGTGTCAGCCCTGCGGTGCTGCTCCAGCGAGAGCAGGGTGGGGTCGGAGGGGAATGAAGGGGAGGATGGGGAGAGGGAGGCGGCGGGGGCGTGGATTGGGAGCGGACGTGTCCCACGGGCGAGGGCAGCGGCGCATGTAGGGGCGGCGGCATAGTGGGTCAAGGCGGCGACGCAGTGGGTCGGGGCTGAGAGAGATGTGAGATTGGGGATCGGGGATTGGGGATTTTAGTGGGGGGAGGGTAAGCAATGGCGCACCTTCTCCTGGTGCGCCATAAGTACGTTGATAGCGATGTAGCGGCCTCCACAGTGGTGTCTTAATTAATAGCTTTTTGGATTTTTAGTTGTATTCATTTGTGAATTGGTAAAACATTTATGAATATGAAAAAATATCATCAAATATAAAAAATATTCATGAATTCAAAAAGTGCCCATGAAATTAAAAATATTCATGAGTTCCAAAAATATTAACAAATTCAATACTTTTTGTGAGTTAGAAATTCAATAACAGAATAAACCTAAATAAAAATTGGTATACCAATGGCGCACCTCCTAGGGGTGCGCCATAAGTACCTTGATAGCAATGGCGCACCTCCTAGTGGTGCGACATTAGTAACTTTTTTTGGATTTTTAGTTGCATTCATTTGTGAATTGGTAAAACATTTATGAATATGAAAAAATATCATCAAATTTGAAAAAATATTCATGAATTCAAAAAGTGCCCATGAAATTTAAAAATATTCATGAGTTCTAAAAATATTAACAAATTCAATATTTTTTGTGAGTTAGAAATTCAATACCAGAATAAACATAAATAAAAATTGGTATACTAGAATAAACATAAATACCAGAATAAACATAAATAAATATTCATGAGGACTAGAACAGAAGAAATGGCATTTCCATATGTCGAAATACAATCGAGAAATGAAGACTACAATTTAAATACAATCGATCTTAGCTAGCTATCTTTTCACAATCTTCTCGCCCTTCTTTTTACATAAATGGAGTTCTTCTCTTGAATGGGCGTCCTTTAGATAAATTGGTCTGCTTCTTCTTGTGGTGTATGGTACTTCATCGTCGTCGGCATGTTCCATCTTGGTCGTAGTACTTGTCGAAGTCTTTCTCATTGGCGACTCCATCCATTAGATGATCTTCCTTTTGCCTCTCCTCACGACAACCTGTTGGGATTTGGCGAATTCGGTAATGAAGAAGCATTGGTCCACTTGGGAAGCCAGTACCCATGGCTCATTTTTCGCGGTGACGTTTGCGCCAGCGGTCTTGGATTTGGCTTTGGGTATAACCATGGTGGTGAAATACCGGTTTTCTTTTACGACGCTCTTAGCCCACCTGACACGGAACATCGGGACCTTCTCTCCAGCGTAGCTCAACTCCCAGATCTCCTTGATCCTTCCATAGTATCTGTCCTTGTCGTTACCGATGTAGGATTCCATCGTTACACCGGAGTTCTGATAATCATCGCTCTTCATGTCGTTTTCCTCGGTGTAGAATGTGTAGCTGTTGATATCGTACCCCTCATAGGTCATCAGGTTGTGCTCGGCACCCTATGAAAAGGCGAATATGAGTTTATCTTCCGCGGAAGAATCCTCATGTAAACTGTACGACAGAAGCTTCTCCTTGAACCAACGCGTGAAACATGAGTTGTGCTCCTTGATTATATATCCGTCCGTCCTCTGTTGGCCTCGGTCATTGTACGTCTTCTCAATAAAGGTTTTGTGCTCTACCACCCAAGGATCGACCACGTCTATGTGTTGTAGTGCGACTACGTTTGCTCTTTCAAAGTCGGCGAGTCGACCCTTGAAGTCGACATGCATTTCGGGGCGACCATCGCGGTGACCCCATCCAGCGAGCCTGCCGAGGTGAATGTTGACGGGCAGACCAACGGGGTTCTTGATGCCTAGATAATTCGTGCAGTAGGGATGCACTCTTCGGTCAGAAAGCCCTTGGCTATGCTTCCCTCTAGGCGTGACATGTTGCAAACATATCCTTTGATGACACCATTCATCCTTTCGAACGGCATCATGCTGTGCAGGAACGTCGGCCCGAGTTGGATGATATCCTCCACGATATGGGCCAGCAGATGCACCATAACGTCGAAGAATCCGGACAGGAAGTACATCTCAAGCTCGCATAGTATCACCACGATCTCTTCATGTAGCCTTCTGAGTTGCCTCACGCCAACCGACTTCCAAGAGATGATGTCGAAAAAGTTGCATAGGCCAAATCCGTTTCACGGACGTGCGCGTCCATGATCCCATGGATTACTGGCGGAAATATCTGCGTCATCGACATGTGACGATCATGAAATTCATCGGCTGAACTTACGCTTCTTGAGTCTAGGTATCTGCTTATCATCCTGGTGTAACTGTAAGGAAGTTTTACTCCTATGAGGCAGGTGAAAAACTGCTTGATCTCCTCCTGACTTAGAGTGAAGCACGCGGGAGGGCAGTCATTTATGATCTTCTTGGCCTTTTTGCCTTTGCGATGACTTTTCGTGTCCTTCACCTCATCATCATCATCATCATCATCATCATCATCATCATCATTAGCGTGAAGCTCCTCCCTGATGCCCATTAATTTCAAGTCTGCCCTTGCTTTCGGCCCATCTTTGGTCCTCTCTGGCATGTCGAGCAGGGTAGCAAGCAGACTCTCGCACACATTCTTCATGATATGCATGACATCAAGGTTGTGAGGCACACGGAGGATCTTCCAGTACGGCAAGTCCCAGAAAACAGACCTCGTTTTCCATACCTTCAGCAGCGGATCTGGCGCCTTTCTCTTCTTTCCCGGCTCCGGGCACTCTTTCCAATTTTTCAACAGCTCGTCTATTTCCTCGCCGCTCCTCGTACGCGGGCGTCTTCGGGGTTCGGTTTCACCATCGAACAGATCCTTGTGTTTCTCCATGAGTCATCATCGCGAAGCCACCTTCGATGTCCTATGAACACGGTTTCGAAGACTCGGGATCTCTATCTAGCTGGCGATATGTTGTGTCATCCATGCACCTGACGCATCTAGAAAATCCGTGGACCACCTGCCCAGCGACATATCTTTAACCATGTCGGGGCTCTCGTGGCCTCGAACACCTATGGGGCACTCGGGGCCCCTTTACGGATTCGACAAGGAGCTGGGACCGTCTTGTGAGCAGATCCAGTCGGCGTCTGCGGGGAGGCAGGCGATTTTACCCAACCGGGGCTCTCCGGGAGATAAGACCCCTCTTGCTGCTTTTTGTGTTATTCGATCTTGCTCGGCGGCGTATGGTGGTCTTGTGGGTCTCGAATGGACGAACCCCTTCTCGTGCGCATGGGCCTCCCTTTTATACTCTGAAGGGGATCCACGGTGGCAGCGTAGGAAGAGGGGTAGAAAGGTAAAATCGCAGGTTGGCGCAGCGATGCTGTGATGCCCCTACCTAACTCGACGGCGGGGGACAAGGGCATTAAATGCCCGTCCGGTCGCCCCAACAGTGCAGAAGGAGTGACCGTTAAGTGAGCCTCCGGTTGCCATGATGGCGCCTCTGTCAGCTCTGTTTGCCACCTTGCTCCGTATGGCTGCGTAGTGCCTCGCCACGTGCCCTTGGAATGGCCTGGCGACGACGCGTCACTGAGTGCGTTGGAGTTGGGTGGCAGCCTTGCCGCGGCAAGTGCCTTGTGACCTTTTTTTGTTGCGCCGCAAGCTTGCGACGGCTGGGCTGCTTGGAAGCGGCCGGGCGCGCGGCAAGTCTTCTGGTGATGTCTCGGTTGGCCTTCCCGGCAAGCTCCTCTTGCCGGGGCCTTCGCTCTCTTGGTTCGTACTTTGTTCTTGAATGGTAGGAATAAGGCATCGGGGAGGACCCTGGCGGTCGTCCGGCAAGCCTTGCCACGGGGTGCTGCGACTGCCCGTGCACAAGTTCGGGGTTCTAAGGTACCCCTACTTTAGTACACCGGCAGAGCCCCGAACTGGGCCATACACGGTGCGGCGTTGTTGGGCCAGGCCCAAAAGCAGTCTGCGAACGCAGCGTGGCCTGGTCGCCGACAGAATCGGGCTCCGCGCCCACCGCGTTCCCCCGCAACGGCACGCGTCAATTGCGGCGTCGTGGGAGACGTGGGTGGTGCATGCAATCTTTAAGGCATCCACCCCCGTGATCGTGGCGCAGGGCGAGGTTATCTCACCCGTCGCTCAGGCCCCGCTTTTTCGCCACGTGGCCCCCATGCATGGGGGGTCGTGGGCGGCGAAGGTGGGAGACCGAGCCGTCACGGGCGAAGATGGCGAGTCGGCCCCTCTCCTCTGCCCTTCTCGCTCCTGATTGGCTGGCAGAGGCGGCGAGCCTCCCACCCGCCCTTTAAAAGGGGCGGAAGAACACAATAGTCTCGCACCTCCTCTTCTTCCTTCGTCTATAGCTTTCGTTACTCTTCCTCCCATACGCCATGGAAGGAGAAATCCGGGTTCTTCAGCGGTGGCTGCGAGGTTGCCTCTAGGCAGCGCGCCTCCCCTATCTCGTGCTGCGGACGGAGGAGCCGGCGCGAGAGGGAAGAAGAGGCGAGCAGCGGGCGGTCGTGGGCGTGGCGGCGCTTCGGGGAGAGGCGGCGGGGTAGTGCGCCTCCCGTCTCCGCCGCGACTCCTTTCCTCGGCGTCCCACGGAGGCGATCCTGGGAGTTCTTCATCAAGCTCGCCGAGCACCTCGTCGCCGCCTCCGGCTGCCCGGCCCGTTCATGGCGCGATGGAACGGATCCGCCGAGATGTTGGAGTTGCACATGAGGGGCTGCGGGATCAGCGGCTTTTCGAGTTAGTGTCGTGTCCCCGGCCCGGCGTGATGTGCCGACCGAGGGTGGAAGATGTTCGCCGCATCCACGGCTTGGCGGCGGGGTTTACCCTCCATTTTAAGTTAATGGAGGCGACCTTCTCGCCGTCAAGGTCTTCGGGACTCCGGCACCGGGCGAGTCTTTGTGTGGACAGCTCCTCCGATAGCGAAGTCCTCCTCGGCGAGAGTGCGAGGAGGAGGCGGCGATGGCAGCAGCGGGGATGGCGGGTCCGACTAGGCGTCGGACGCTGCCTCATGGCATGGCGACCCATCATCCGGTCGCCCGACCTTCTGAACTCCGGGGCCGTCTCCTTGGGCGGTGGCGTAGGGAGGCTGCGGAAGAGGAAGAGGGGTGGCGGCAAGGCCGTCAAGTCGAGTCGAGGCGAGAGCCCTCGGCAATCTTGACGTTCCACCACCCGTCTTGAGCTCGCCTCCGGCGCCCCGTCTCCGCCAAGCTCTGGCGGCCCAGGAAGTTCTCTTGGTGTCTTGGCGCCGTAGCTCTCCTAAGCGCCCTTTTGCCCTCCCGGCAAGCTTCTCTTGCGGGGCCTCCTGACCTACCTCTGAGCAGAGAAACAGGAGAGGGATTACGGGCATCTAATCTTTTAATTTGTAAGCCTTCGGGCTCTAGCTGTATTTAAAATATGTAATCCTCTCTATCATGTTTTTCATCCTCTATGGACTTGTACTAAATTAGGATGTTTTTTAATGAAAAGAAGGGAACGCTTGCCGGACTAAGTCCTTTACTTGATTTACGTGCCTTGTATGCTCCCATTCTCGCTTCTAGGGGACTTGCGGGCGAACACACTTCTTTGAGTCGGGACATCAGCAGCCATTGGCGGTGTTGCTTCCGGCAAGCAACCTTGCGGGCAGCAGTAAGCACACTTGCGTTTGTTGGCGGACTCGGAAACAAACCAAAAGCGCAACTAGGCCACGACTCGACTCCTCAGCGTATGGGTTTTACAAGACACGCTTTCGTTCAGGGCCAGCCCGCCCTCCCGGTCCATAAGAGGATGCATGACGAGGATGAAAAACTTATCGACTCCAGCCCCGGCGACATTAGCTTGTCGGGAGGAATCTTAGCCTTGCAGCCTCCGGCAACTCTGGCTCCGCCAAAATTCAGTCTTGGTGTGCCCCTTTGCCCTTATCGCCGGCCGCCAAGCGCAGGGCCAGGCCCGTCGCATGAAGGACTTTAGCACTCCGGCCCCGACAAAAGTTGGCTTGCGGGCAGTCGCCCTCGAGGCTTCTCCTTGTCACTGTAAATATAGCCATGAAAACAGCTGAGACAGTACTGTAATAGGTTCGTTATCTATATTTTGTTTTATGTGCGATTTTGCAAAACGATGTCATGCTTTGCCCTTCGTATGCTTATACTCTACGCTGCTAGGGAACTTGCCGGTGCTAACACACTTGCTGAGTACGGGACATCAGCAGCCCGCTGGCGGTGTTGTTTCCGGCAAGAAACCTTCTCGAGGCGATTCGGTGCACTTGAATTGTTGGCGGACTCGGAAACAAAGCAAGGGCGCTTAACTTAACCACGAGTTGCTCCTCCAGCGCCCGGTATTGCGTACAAAGGACGAGCGCACGAAGAACATAACATAAAAAAGCATGGAACTAAGAAGTGCTCTGTACAAAACTTGGACGACTTAGCTTTTCCGTCTTCAACAATCCGTCGAGGCCGTGCTTCTTCCTGATCTTTCCCCTTGTATGTTCTCGTCCTTACGCGTTGAGAGGACCCACCGGCGCAAACACGCTTCTTGGCGCAGGGCATCAGCGGCCAGTGGCGGTGTTGCCTCCGGCGGAAAAACTTCGTCGGGCTGGTTGCGGCGTGCTTTTATCGTCAGCGGACTCGAAGCGGATCGGCAGCGCATCCTAACCACGACTCGACCCTTCCGCGCTCGGGTTCTTCATACAAAGTACGGATTTTCGGGGATCACAACTCAAAGTTGAAGCAGCAACTTTCTTTGCCCTCTTGGCGGCGAGCTCGATGGCGCGTCCTCGGCAGCAGCCGCGGCACTCCGGAAGGCAGGCTTGCGGGCGAACACGAGCCGTTCTTGCGGGCTTAATCTTTGGTTGGTCGCGCCGCCTTTCGCACTTCTGGTGGAGCTCGATGGCGGCGTCCTCGGCGGCAGCGCAGCGCTCGGGGAGATCGCTTGCGGAGTGAGCACGAGCTGTCCTTACGGACTTGGCCTTCTTCTTCCCGGGGAGCTTCGGTGCAAATGGCTCGCCTTCTGCTGCGGCTCTTTGCTTCAGTAGAACTTGTCGGCCAGATGAGTGCATCCTTCTTGTCGCCTTGGACAGAAATGACACTCATCGGGCCGGGCATCTTGAGCACATTGTATCGTGGTGCGAGGCCGCCATGAACTTGGCGAGTGCGGGTCGGCCGAGTATCCGTTGTAAGGTAAGGGATATCAGCCACGTCGAATGTGACCCTCTCGGTCACGAAGTTCAGCTTCGCTGCGAATGTCACCGGCAATGTGATCTTCCCTTGGGATGGCTCCTTCCCGGGTTTATTCCTTGAAAAGTGCCAGTCTCTTCAAGCTCGTCGTCGGGGATCTGGAGCTTCTTGAGTACTGCGGAGGAAATCAGGCTTAGGCCGGCCCCGCAGTCAACCAGCATCTTCGTGACCTTGAGGTTGCGGATTGTTGGCGAAACCAACATCGGCAAGCACCCGACCGCAGTGATGCGATTAGGGTGGTCCTCAATATCGAAGATGATGGGCGTGCAGGACCACTTCAGGGGCTTGCGCGCCTCGGCGGACGGCTCTGCTGCGTGCACTTCTCGCACCCATTGCTTGAGTTGGCGGTGCGAGGTGTGCAGAGAGGCGCCGCCGTCGATGCACAACACCTCCGTCGCCTTCTGAAACTCCTGGTCATCAGCCTCATCTTCCTCCATCTCATCATCTCCATCTTCATCTTCGTCCTTGTCGCGGCCGCGGGGAGGCCTGTCTCCTTGTCGCGTTTTGGCCTTGCCGCGGTTCCCTCCACGGGCGAGAGGCTTCTTGCCGGATCCTCCGCCACCTCCCTGGGCTCTCTCCTTGTCGCGGCGCTCGTATTCAGCTTTCTGCAGCCCCGCCATCTGCTCTACTTTCTTGCAGGTTTGGAGATCATGGCCCTTGGTGCGGTGGATCTTGCAATACCGCTTGCCGGAGCTATCTTGCTTGTCGGCGGCTACCATAGCCTCGCCGGAGTCATCGGTCTTGGCCTTGTCGGAGCCGCCTCCGTTGCCGGAATGCTCAACAGCTAGCACATCCTTAGCCTTTCTCTTCCTATTGTTACGCCTCCGGTTCTTCCTTGCCGGGCGGCGTCCTCCTTGTCGAGATCATACGCTCCGGCAACCTCTCCGGGATTTTCCTCCCTCCTCGGCCGTGCACACTTGTCGGCGGGCGTAGAGCTTCACGACATCTCTGATTTTGCACATCGCCATCTCCTCCCTCATCCTGCGGTTACGCGCGTTCGATAAACGCGCTAATAACCGCGGCGGGGTGGAGCGTCTGGGATGTTGCGCTGCACTGGCTGAATCTTTGTATATACTTGCGAGGGCTCCCCTCCATACGGGCGAGCAAGTGGAGGTCACTCTCTGGCCATGAGGCTTGTGGCCACCCGTAAAAGCGCCGACAAACTGATGGCACAGTCCGCCCATGAAGAGATGGAGCCGTCCGGCAAGTGCATGAGCCAAGATCGGCGTTTGGCTTGAGTACCAGCGGGAAGTAGTTGGCGAGATCTTCTCGTCGCGCCCTCGGCAGCTTTGCACGCGATGGTGTAGATGCTGAGGAACTCCGACGGGTGTATCCTGCCGTCGTACTTCTCGGGCACATCTGGCTTGAAGTTCTTGGTTTTGGGCCACTAGACTTGCCGCAGCTCGTGGGTGAATGCAGGGCAACCTGCCGCGTATGGCAAGTCGCCTGGTTCCCCTGGCGCTTGCATGTCGACAATTGGCCCAGCGCGCTGGTCAGATTGACGTCGCGTTTCTCTCCGGCGCTCGATGCGAGTGCGAGCGTCCTCGTGTTGCCGCTCTTGGAGAACGTGGCGCCGATCGCGGCGAGTTCGCGGGTCTGACGATGTAGTGGAGTCAGCGTCAAGGTTGGTCCGGCGAGCTGGCGATCTTGGCCTTTGGGGCTGGGAGCACACGGAAGCGGCACCCCCAGCGGTCCTGTCGGCGCCGGCCTGCGCCGGCGTGGCAGGCCCTCGGCAGCGCTTCGGTCGTCGGGGCTTATCGCCGTTAAGCGAAGCCGATGAGGCTGTGTATGGCCATCCTCGATCGTCGATCTTGTGCGGCGCGGAGAAATCTAAGCGGTAGGCTCGGGCAGCGCCTCCTCTGCTGTCTTGGGTGGCGGCGGCGACGAGCGGCGCGAGGAGCGGGATGTGCTCGGACTCCCAATCGGATTGGGAGGAGCAACACCTCGTCCAGGCGACCGCACCTCGCTCGCGCCAGCGTGCGGGCGTGCATGCTGACCTCGAGCGTCCCGCAACCCACCAGCTTGGCCTTGCTCCAACGCGAGCACGGTGCTAGGAGCACCGGGGCGTTGTTTACCTTGCACCTCTTGGGAAGGGTGCGGCGTCTGCACCATCGCCGACGCTTGCGGGGCCTTGTTCTTGGATCTGGTGACGACACGAGACCCACCGGCGGCACCCGCTCCTCCGCCGGCGTCTACTTCACCGCCTGCTTGCTCCGGCGGTGGTGGTGGAATGATGTGAAGCGGGCGGCCACCTCCGAAGGCTTCTTCTTTGGTGGCAAGTTAGCGATGGCGCTGATGTAGCAGCGTGGAGACGGATCGGATGCTCACGACCTCGGCGCCCTACTGGCGCACCAAAGATGTCGGGGCTCGTGGCCTCGGACACCTATGGGGCACTCGGGGCCCCTTTACGGTTCGGACAAGGAGGCTGGGACCGTCTGTGAGCAGATCCAGTCGGCGTCGGGGGGAGGCAGGCGATTTTACCCGGCCGGGGCTCTCAGGAGAGATAAGACCCCTCTGCTGCTACGTGTGTTATCGATCTTGCTCGGCGGCGTATGGTGGTCTTTGTGGGTCTCGAATGGACCGAACCCCTTCTCGTGTGCATGGGCCTCCTTTTATACTCTGAAGGGGCATCCACGGTGGTAGCGTGGGAAGAGGGGTAGAAAGGTAAAATCGCGAGGTTGGCGCAATAGTGCTGTGATTGCCCTACCTAACTCGGCGGCGGGGACAAGGGCATTAAATGCCGTCCGGTCGCTAACTTGATCTGAAGGAGTGGCCGTTAAGTGAGCCTCCGGTTGCCGCGATGGCGCCTCTATCAGCTCTGTTTGCCACCTTGCTCCGTATGGCTGCGTAGTGCCTCGCCACGTGCCCTTGGAATGGCTTTGGCGGCAGCGTCCCGAGTGCGTTGGAGTTGGGTGGCAGCCTTGCCGCGGCAAGTGCCTTGCATGACCCTTTTGTTCTTGGCCGGCAAGCTTGCGGCATTTGGGCTGCTGCCGAAGGCTTGGGCGCGCGGCAAGTCTTCTGGTGATGCCTCGGTTGGCCTTCCCGGCAAGCTCCTCTTGCCGGGGCCTTCGCTCTCTTGGTTCATACTTTGTTCTTGAATGGTAGGAATAAGGCATGGGGGAGGACCCTGGCGGTCGTCCGGCAAGCCTTGCCGCGGGGTGCTGCGACTGCCCGTGCACAAGTTCGGGGTTCTAAGGTACCCCTACTTTAGTACACCGACAAACCAAGATAGTCGTGCACCGTCGTGAGCACTGTGGCTCTCATAGGGAACTATTCTTTCTCTGCGGCATCCCACGTATTGGCTGGCGTTTCCCAGAGCGTGTCTAGCTCCTCTTTCAGCAGCCCCAAATATAGATTGATGCCATTCCCTGGTTGTTTCGGCCCTTCAATTAGCATACTCATGTGAATGTACTTCCTCTTCATGCACAACCAGGGGGAAGGTTGTACATCCACACAAACACAGGCCAGGTGCTATGTGTGCTTCTCTGGCTGCCAAACGGATTGACTCCATCGGTGCTCGCGCCCAGCATGATGTTCCTTTGATCGTCCCCAAATTCTTGGTGTTCGAAGTTCAATGCTTGCCACAGGCTCGCATCCTTAGGGTGACTCAGCATCTTGTCTTTTTTATTTATCTCCGGATCATTTCCGTCATGTTCTCGCTTCTTCTCCTTCCTATCCGCGTGCCAATGCAGGAGCTTTGCTACCTTAGGTTCCACGAAATACTGCTGCAGACCAGGAGTGATCAGAAAGTACCACACCACTTTTCGAGGAGCTTTCTTCCTCTTCTTGTATCGAGTGACGCCGCACACCGGACATATGGTAGACTCCGCGTGCTCGTCCCGATAAATGATGCAATTATTCATGCACACATGGTATTTCATATCACGATAAATCCAGAGGACACACGATTTTCTTTGCCTCCTCGAAACTGGTGGGCACTTGTTCCCCTTGGGAAGGCGTTAGTGCGAGAATGATATATTCTCGTCGAAGCATCGTCGGTCATTTTGTGTTTTACCTTCATCTCGAGCCATGGCGTTACTTTGGCGGGTATCCTCGGGCTGCATCCTTCATACAATGGAGTAACGCGTCTATCTCAAGTTGATCCAGCTTGGCTTTCTCTCGGGTGGCAGCTCTTGCGTTATCCGTCTGCTTGAGAAGCAGCTCTTGAATATGAGGGTCCTGCACCCAGCCCATCGATGGTCCATTGTCGTCTGCTCCGACATCTTCTACATGATGACTGTGTACTGCATCTACTTCGTGATCATGTCCTAGAGATTCTTCGTCTTCTCGCCCGCCCTCGCCGCGGTTGTCTTGCTGCCCTTCCTCATTTCTTGCCCGGCCCCCATGGACGACTTCATAATCATCTTCATCACCTTGCCACCGATAGCCATCCATGAAACCACGCATGAGCAGGTGGTCCCGCACCTGTACGGAATCCGGGTCCATAAGGCTCTTTAGCTTGCATCTTCAACACTGACATCTTATCTCCATCTCGTTCTTTTGAAGCATCTCGGCCTTGGCGGAGCTCAAAAACCTATTCACGATGCCTTCGGTCATCGTGCGGACCATGGTCGCCTGCGGGGTAGAGCAAAACTATATTTTAGAACCAAAAAAATTGGCATGACTTTGCCTAAAAATAGGACAAAAAAGAATGCATAGTGCCATATTCTCGCCGAAATGGAAATGAATCAACATTCCGGCAAAATATTGGCAACTATCGCATTTCAAATACCGGTACCTGCAAACACAAACATATGCAACACCACAAATATATGTAGATCTAGGCCATAAAAAGTGCATGTGCACGTTGTTGGAGGGAGAAAAAAGTAGATCTACAACATAAAGAAAGCTTTCCCCTTACTTACCTATCAAAAAAAGGAAATTTAACCACTTAATTTGGGTGAATCTATGGTGCAAATGAGCTGAGGAGGAGGAGGGAGCCGAGACAAGCTTGGAGGAGGAGGGGAAGAGAATGAAGTGGGGAAAGTGAGTGTGGTAGGTGGCTGTCCAAAATATCTAGCTGCTCTCAGGTTACAAATGGCTTACCTGGTTACTAATGGTGCACCTGGTATGTGGTGCGCCATTACTAGTTTTGAAAAAAAAATAAAAAAAATAATTGTTAGTAGTGGCGCACCGTGGTTGTGGTGCGCCATTACTAGTTTGAACTAGTAATGGCGCACTATCCCCTGGTGCGCCATTACTAGTTTTGAAAAAAAAAGTAAAAACAAAATTGTTAGTAGTGGCGCACAGAGTGTGTGGTGCGCCGTTACTAGTTAAAACTAGTAATGGATAACTAGTAATGGCGCACTATACAATGGTGCGCCATGACTAGTTTTGAAAAAATAAAAAAATTGTTAGTAGTGGGGCACCATGGGTGTGGTGCGACTTTGCACTGCGTGGTGTCAAAACCGGCGGATCTCGGGTAGGGGGTCCCGAACTGTGCTCTAGGCGGATGGTAACAGGATACAAGGGGCACGATGTTTTTACCCAGGTTCGGGCCCTCTCGGTGGAGGTAAAACCCTACTCCTGCTTGATTAATATTGATGATATGGGTAGTACAAGAGTAGATCTACCACGAGATCAAGGAGGCTAAACCCTAGAAGCTAGCCTATGGTATGATTGTTGTTTGTCCTACGGACTAAAACCCTCGGTTTATATAGGACACTGGAGAGGGCTAGGGTTACACAGAGTCGGTTACAATGGTAGGAGATCTACATATCCGTATCGCCAAGCTTGCCTTCCACGGGAAGGAAAGTCCCATCCGGACACGGGACGGAGTCTTCAATCTTGTATCTTTATAGTCTTGGAGTCCGGCCGAAGATGATAGCTCGGCTATCCGGACACTCCCTAGTCCAGGACTCCCTCAGTAGCCCCTGAACCAGGCTTCAATGACGACGAGTCCGGCATGCATATTGTCTTCGGCATTGCAAGGTGGGTTCCTCCTCCGAATAATTAATAGACGATTTTGAACACCAGGATAGTGTCCGGCTCTGCAAAATAAGTTCCACATACCACCGTAGAGAGAATAATATTTACACAAGTTCAATCTGCTGACGTATTTCATGGCATGACGTCACACCATGGCCAAGCCTTTATTCAAATTGTTTTTATTGTTCCACCTCAGTGCGTTTAGCGAAGCGGTTTCCTTGGCACGTCTTGTCGAAGCAAAGATCGTGTCCCCTTATTCCAGGATCCTCATCAATACGGGCATGGGTAACCCAACCGCGCCATTGATTACGGCGCTTGGGAGATAGGCGAGTTTTACCAGGCTGGTGGGGACGCACAGTTTTCGTCCGTCCTTATAAGGGGATAAGGATCCACCATTTTACCTACGCCTTCTTCCTCCTTTGCTTATCCATTTCCGCCTACTCGAGCTCCAGCGCCCAAGCCCGCACATCTCGCCTGACCTTCTCCAACCATGTCCGGAGCGGGAGGCAAGTGGATGGCCTCCTCCGTCACGGAGGGGCACATCAAAAGGTTGCGCAAGGCCGGATACTTGTCCAGCGACATTGCGCATCGGCTCCCCGACGAGGGGCAGCTCATCCCCACCCCCAAGCCCCATGAGAGGGTGGTGTTCCTTCCCCATTTCCTCCGCGGACTGGGCTTCCCACTCCACCCATTTGTCAGGGGCTCATGTTCTACTATGGCTGGATTTCCATGATCGGCCCGAATTTCATCCTCAACATTTGGCGTTCATCGTGGGTGTGCGAGGCCTTCCTCTGCATCCAGCCCCACTCCGGCTTATGGCTGAAGACTTTTAATGTCAAGCCGAAGGTAGTGGGCGGCCGCGAAGCGGAGTGCGGAGGCGCCATGTTGGGCAAGATGCCCAACGTCACATGGGTCGAGGGCGCTGAGCGAGTCCTGGACTAGGGGGTGTCTGGATAGCCGAACTATCATCCTTTACCGGACTCCAAGACTACGAAGATACAAGATTGAAGACTCCGTCCCGTGTCTGGATGGGACTTTCCTTGGTGTGGAAGGCAAGCTTGGCGATACGGATATGTAGATCTCCTACCATTGTAACCAACTCTGTGTAACCCTAGCCCTCTCCAGTGTCTATATAAACCGGAGGGTTTTAGTCCGTAGGACGAACAACAATCATACCATAGGCTAGCTTCTAGGGTTTAGCCTCCTTGATCTCGTGGTAGATCTACTCTTGTACTACCCATATCATCAATATTAATCAGCGCAGAGTAGGGTTTTACCTCCACCGAGAGGGCCCGAACCTGGGTAAAAACATCGTGTCCCTTGTCTCCTGTTACCATCCGCCTAGACGCACAGTTCGGGACCCCCTACCCAAGATCCGCCGGTTTTGACACCGACATTGGTGCTTTCATTGAGAGTTCCTCTGTGTCGTCACCTATAGTCCCGATGGCTCCTTCGATCATCAACAACGACGCGGTCAAAGGTGAGACTTTTCTCCCTGGAGAGATCTTTGTGTTCGGCGGCTTTACACTACGGGCCAATTTGCTTGGCCATCTGGAGCAGATTGAAAGCTACGCCCCTGGCCATCAGGTCAGATTTGGAAGTTTGAACTATACGGCTGACCTCCGCGGAGACTCGATCTTCAACGGGTTCAAGCCACAGCCAAGCGCGTCGCACTGTCACGATGGGCATGATCTAGCTCTACCGCCGGACAGTGCCTTGGAGGCCGCACAAGTGTCCGCTCTGACCCTTAGCTTCGGGCCGATCGCGCCGATCGAGGGCGGGTGGTGGACACGCCTCGGGGCTGCTACTTCTCTGGCGCGAGCGAATCGACCTGTCCCTTGTGAAGCTCGTGACTCCAAGGTGCGGACTCCTCTCCGGATACCGAATGTTCGCGCCCACCTTGTCGAATCCGATTGGCGCCCGATCATGGAGTTCACTGCGCGGACATCTTTCGGCACTTGCCTTTTGGCGACATCTGATTCACTAAAGTCTCTCTCTTTATCAGGAGAGCCCTGGCCGGACTATGGTTAGGTAGGTTGGGATGCGGACGACGAAGAAATTCAACGCCCACCCACCACCCACTTTGTAGCCCTTGCCGATGACTTAACGATATGCTGAGACTTCGACTCCGAAGGCGTCGGCGGTATGGACGACGATGCCGGAGACGACCAAGAACCAGCGCCTACAGGGCACTGGAAGGCCACCTCAACTCGCGATGTATATATGGTGGATACACCTAAAGGAAGCGATAACGAGGAACAACGGGACACTGCGAAGGATAATTCCCTCGAACAACAGTCAAAACGGCGACGTAAGCGCCGCTCAAAGTCCCGCCTCGACAACGACAGCACCCATACAGACCCAGCCATAGAGCAGGGTGAACAGGTGGACGACGAACATGCCCTCGAGCAACCATCCGAATAGGATAACTTGGATAAACAATCCGTCCCCGGCGAAAACAACAGTTCGGACGATCTCACGCCGGGCACATCGTTGGAGCAGAAGAACCTCCACAAAAGGCTCGTCGCCACTGCACGAAGTCTAAAGAAGCTTAAGCGAAAGCTCAAAACAGCGGAAGACATACTCAGAATGAGATGGAGCAAAGTACTCAAGACCGCAGACAAATACGGCGATAGTCGCCAAACAAAGAGCTACCCGATGCGCAAACTACTGCCCGAATTTGACGAAGAGGCCGTAGAGCCCCCACAATCAAAGAACAAAGTGGCCGCCCGGTCGGGGAGATGACCACATGACAAACAAAGAGCGGCAAGCGGCACCGCACACAAGCCGGCACGCGATCCGCATAAGCATCCTCACCAAAAGGATGGCCCGGTCAGGTCCATCTATGGGCCAAGAAAGCAAGCTCTAGAAAGCAATACAACACGTCGAGTATTCGAACATCACGGCACACCCAAATCTGGTAGCCGCACACCCCTATGTTTCACCGATGAGGTCTTTGGATCATGAGTTTCCCACGAGTTCAAGCCCGTAAACATAGAGGCATCTGACGGAACAACAGACTTCGAGTGCGGATTGAGGATTACATCCTACACATACATATGGCTAGAGGAGATGACCTACATGCCATAAAATACTTACCCCTCAAGCTCAAGGGGCCAGCCCGGCATTGGCTCAAAAGCCTCCCGGAAAATACCATTGGAAGTTGGGAAGAGCTCGAGGATACATTTGAACAAATTTTGGGGACTTATGTCCCCCGGATCTGAGCGATTTAAGTCACATAACTCAACAACCCGGAGAGTCAGCCCGCAAATTCTGGAACAGGTTCCTCACCAAAAAGAACCAAATAGCGACTGTCCAGATGCCGAAGCCTTAGCAGCCTTCAAACATAACATCTGAGACGAATGGCTAGCCAGACACCTCGGCCAGGAAAAGCCAAGAACAATGGCCGCACTAACAAGCCTCATGACCCGCTTTTGCACAGGAGAGGATATCTGGCTGGCAAGATGCAGCACCAGCGACCCAAGTACATCCGAGGTCAGGGATGGAAATGGGAAACCACGACGCAGCAAGGACCAGCACCGGACTAAGGGAAATGGTCCAAAGAGCACGGCAGTCAATGGCGACGAGCGACGAGCTATCCAACCTAAACAAAATCTTGGAGAAGATATGCCAAATCCACAGTACCTCCGGGAAGCCTGCAAACCACACCCACAGAGATTGTTGGGTCTTCAAACAGTCCGGCCGACTTAATGCCGAACACAAGGGGCTCGACACACCAAGTGAGGACGAAGACGAACCCCACAAGCAGAGCACCGGCAAACAAAGGAATTTCCCACAAGAGGTCAAAACAGAGCTGCGCCCATTAAAGTACGCGCCACACGGTCCACCCCAGCGGAGTCCCGACACTGGATGTCAAAACCAATCACTTTCGACCATCAGGATTACTCCGGAAGTATCCGGAATGCAGGATGGACTGCTTTGATATTAGATCCTATAATCGACGGACTACAATTTACACAAGTCCTAACGGACGGCGGCAGTGATCTAAACCTGCTATATCAGGATACAATCCACAGAATGGGGATAGACCCAACCAAAATGCGCAATAGCAACACTTCCTTTAAAGGAGTGATGCCAGGCCCATATGCCCATTGTACGGGATCTCTACCACTAGAAGTTGTGTTCGGCTTATCCGACAACTTCCGCCGCGAAAAGTTAGTCTTCCACATCGCCCCATTTAAAAGTAGCCGTGAAGCACTATTGGGACGCGAAGCTTTCACCCGCTTTAACGCAATACCGCATTATGCATCTCTTACACTTAAAATGCCCGATCCATGCGGCATCATCTCATTAAAGGGAAACTTCGAGTGTTCCTTGAATACGGAAGAAAGTGAGACTGCCTTGACAGCCACACACTAATCCGGCTTTGCTGATCAAAGCACCTAAACAGGTTATTCAGATCCCGGACATGGTTAGGCGAGTCCGGCATAAATAAACAAGGGGCTTACTAGCCGCGTACCGCCTTACAAGGGGCTGCACGCATGTACAATAAGAGACAATAAAGCTCAATTTTATTCATTTTTTGAATTATACTCTGTTTATACATTTTTTGCACGATCCTATTTTCCAACTAAGTTCTTCTCTTTTACAGATGAACACCGTGCTACACCCGTCCGAGATCGGACTGCGCGGAGACTGTAGCAGATGTGCGGTAGGGACCCGTTGCAAGGATTCTTTTCAGATTAAGACCCTGTGGAAACCTTTCTTACTGTCTCTTGTTGATACACATCCCCCGGTTTCTTACTATAACCGAGGAGGAGGCTAGCGTTTTGGCATCAGCTGCGTCAGAAATTTTTGCGCGTACCTGGACATTAGGGGCTTAGGGCATTGTTCTGCCTGTTTTCATAAAGACCGAATACCTTAGGGAGTGTTCGGCGTCTCGAGTTAGGCCTTATATGCATCAGCTCTGAATCATGTCTTTGGTAAAATGTTGGGTTTGCCCGGCTCCTGTGTTTTGCTGCCTTACGTTCCGCTCTTTCGCACACGAACACGTCACCGTGTACCTCCGACGCCGAGGGTGATGCACCTCAGCTCACGTCGAAGGAGACCCGTCCGGAAGCGTGATACGCAGGCAATCCGGCGGGTGCTTTTGAAGAACCGAAACCCCACACGCCCGGGAGGGACCCCGTCAGGGTGCGCGGCGGCTATGGGCTGCCCTAGGTCGACCTGATCGCCCTAGGGCCTCAAGGTTCGCCGTCCTGCAACAAGAAGAACGAACGAAGAATGAGGAAGAAGAAGAACTAGGGTTAAGGAGAAAAGATAAAAGATAAAAGGTGGTAGATGGATTTGATCGATTGTGTGTTGTTCAATCGGCCATCACCCCTTAGGTATATAAGAGGCGGCTGGACTTCCCGTGCAAGGAAAGGTTTGGATTCACGTCCAAAACCCTAGTCAAATTCGGATTGGTTTTGTCCGAACATTCCAAAACTGTTCGGTTTAAACTGGCTGGACATTGAGGGCCACGTTTGAGATAGTAAACGACCACGGATGGAAACGAGCCCAAAAGCAATCTTGACGCCTTCGACGAGACGAACAACTTTCATGTTGAACGTTTTTTTATCAGAGGCCATCTTGGAGGAGTTTTCGGCTGTTTTCCGATGTCTGCGGCAGAAAAATCCGAAACCCGGACAAACATCCCCAGAGTGTCTGGCCATCCTCGGAGAAACTCAAAACCCGGATGATCATTCCCGGAGTGTCCGGCCATCCTGATGCAGCCATGCATTTTCGGCTATAACTTTTGCATAGGAACTCCGATTGAGACGTTTCTTATATCAAAATCAACCGCTTCGACGAGACGCACAACTTTCATGTTGTAACTTTTCCATTTACGGTCATCTTAATTGAGTTTCAAGCCATTCTTTAATCTGATGTCAACATGAGCATCTCTGAGCTTGTCGTAACTTTTGCATCCGAGCTCTGTTTTAGGCCATCTTCATATCCATCTTGATCTTCTCGAAGAGAGCCATCTCATGGTGACTTTCAATAACATGTTCGAATTAATCTTGACATAGCTTCAGGCTACTCTTTATAATCGTGCCACTTTTGAGCGTGAACACATGCCCCCCTGTTTTTCGGCAAAGCTAGCGTGCCGAAAAATAATTTGTACCGTGTTGGTTCTAAGGACGATGTCAACACTCCATCGGCCATTTATTTGCTTAGGGCGATAGTTATATATCGGCCATTATCATTTTTGAATGCTTGATGCAAACTTGGGCGAAACCTTCTCAACTTCATTAACAATCCGATTATGAAGTTCCATAAACATGTATCTCAATGTCATCCTTCGAACCATATTGTTCACCCTTTTGCTAGGATTTTGTAGATAATCAACAATAAACTTTCTCCAATCCTTACTTCCACCTGCACAAAAATTTCATTAGTGGCCGAAGCTGTGGACTTCGGTTCGGCCTTACCTACGTTGACAAGACGAAGCATCGGCTATTGAGAGAAATGCAATATATTGATTAACATAGTAGCCGAATGCTTGCTGTGCCAACTCTTTCAAATTGTCATGTCTAGATATATGAACAATTTTAAAGCAACCCAAGGTAAATGTTGCATCTAGTCATACCAAAAGATAAACTATAAGTGATTCGTCTAAACATTGATAACCCTTGGATGTTTGTTGTACTACTAATAACGAATCACTGGAAGCCTCAATATGTATAGCACCTATAGCAAGGCAAAGCTCCAATCCGAATAACAATGCATATTCGTCTTTGATCATTGTGCAAAAATATCTTAAGCGGCATGAGGCTTCACAAACTAGCTCCATATGGAGATAAATAAACAACACCAACACTTCGGCCATTGCTACAAATTGAACCATCAAAATATAATCTCCATAGTGCTAGAGAGACAAGGCTAATATCACTTAACATGTACCTTGTGTCGGTTCCAATTGAACTAAGGACGATGTTAGAATTCCACACTGGCCATGATCAGATAGTTTCTTATGACGATAGTTAAGTATCGGCCATTACCATGAGGTTCATGTAGAATTCATCCATTAAAATATGTATAGCCAAAATAAACAAATAAAATAGCAATAAAATATTTCGGCCCCTTTGTCTTAGCAACAAAAATGTAACTAACCAAATGTATAGTGATTTGGTAATACTCTGTCATCATATAGAAAATTATGTTGCATCCATGGATCAAAATAAGTCCATGGAGGGTAACTGATCATACCTGTGGATGAATTCCATGGCAAAGGAATCAATGGCATTGTTGAAGAAAATGGATGATGTGCTAACCGAAGATTTTGATGTTGTGATGCACACCTTCGGCTTAGTTGTTTGTTGCTTCCATCCTTCTCTTTCTTTACTTTTATTGTACTTGTTGAAATTGAAGCATGCACATCGTTTTTGTGATTGATCCTCTTGGGAACCCATGCCATGTTCCTCTTTCTCAGCTCTTGTGCACTAAGATTTTGTAATTCCTTCTTTTGCCAATATGATAAGCCGAGTGAGCACCTCGACTGTGATTTTGTTTCAACCAATGGCAACTCTTTTTGGGCCTTGTGCACCCTCAACTTCTTTTCTTTAGACTTGGCACTCTGATTTTTATCAAATGATTGTTTCACTTCTTTGCCTTTTGTAGCCAATGTCAACACTTTAATTGGCTCTTTGTTATTTGAGATCAAATCTGAAGTAGCACACTTACGACCATCTTTTTTCACGCGGTAAACTTGCTTTACCACCTCTTTCTTCTTCCTTGAGCTCTGGACCGATTCCTTATGATTGAAACGGTCTTTAATATGCGACTGTTCAAATGTTGATCTTCTCGGAGCTGCATAATATTGGTGAGATGGTCTAAAATATGATGGAGAATGTGCCCTTGTATCATACCTGTCCCATGATGGATATGAATCAACATGAGCATAGGGAGGCATCCACGGCATTGGCATTGGCGGCCCAAAATAAGGATATGAATATCTTGCATTAAAATTATCACTTTGCCAATACCGATCCTCATATTTGCGCCTTGGGGGTGATATTGGTTTCTTTGCATGATTTGCCCAATAAGCATTCTTATCTTCACACTTCTTTTGATATTTATCCAGTAGTTCAACGAAGGTGATCTTTGATCTCTTACACTTGCGCTTATTTCGGCCTTTGTTTTCTTTTTGTTTGCTTTCATCGATCATTGGATTTGCTTGCTGCCCCCCAGTCCTTGGCATCTCCATTGTAGCTTCGATGGAATTCTCGCCCTCAAGATTATGTTCATTATGCTCTTCAACAACTTCTTTACTTGAAAGCTTGATCCCATCACCTGTAGTTTTTACCTTCTCTTCAAATGGATCGGCTTGAAGCAGCCGATGCAAAAACTTTCTGCCATCGGGACCAATCGGAATAGACTGGTCATCTCTTGGTGTCTCAACAAATTTCAACCGTCCTTTATCAAAGGCCGATTTAACTATTTGACGAAACATGTTGCAATCCTAAAAGTTATGCTTGGACGAATCATGCAACTTACAATACACTCATCCCTGGACAGATGGTTCAACATGGTGATCAAGAATTCTAATATAATTATTTTGCAACAACAAATCAAATATTTGATCACACATGCTTGAATTGAAGGTAAACTTTTCATTCTCTAGCCGATCTTGTTGTGAGAACGGCTTTGGAGTTAAGCAAACGAATGGTTCAAATTTTGCATCACACCATTCGGCTATGCATTGTGTTTTGCACTCTATCTCCGATGTCTTTGGGTAAGATATTATACTAGCATCAGTTTTCTCAACAGAATTTAAGCTTGGCTTTAAATTTCTAAAATAAAAACAGTTAGAACATACATGTCTCAATTGAGACCAAATGCAAGCCAAGTACGAAATAAGCAAAGCTACCCAAATAGATATGAACTTTAGATAAAGCAACGGGGAAAGCTTTGGCTGCAATAATAAGTCATTATCGGTCTTTATAAATGGCACAATTGGTTGACCGATATGTTCTAAAAAAAATTTATTGCTAACAAGTAAATTACCCTTCTTCATTGGTCTTTCAAAATTACCTATGAGGATTTTTCTAATAGATGCATCAACAATAAAGTTGTGACCAAATCTGAAAATAGGTAAATTACTCGCTATGCATACCTCTTCAAATACGTTGGGAGAGCATGATGGTGGTGTGACTTGAACAACATCTAGCTTCATCTTTGGATGACTCTCCAACGCCTTTTCATCATCTTTTTCTTTATTCCGTGCATCATTACTTTGAAGATTTTTGTCGGCGAACTTTGTTCGCTACTTGTTCTTGTCCTTGAAGCTTGTCAATTTCTCGACCACGGAACTCATAGGGCAGGAAGTAGGTTCCATTAACCAGAAAAATCAAGCACCGTTGTTTTCCTATACTTGGCATCGCTTTCTCAATAATGCTTGCCTCGTTGGATTTGATGGATTGAGAATATATACTACTTGATTGGCTTTTCAGCGAAGCACTTTCATATTCGAATCATCCTTCTTTTCATTGATACTACCAATTGGAAATGCTTCTTTTATCTGAGCCAATTCTTTTCTATTTGTTTACGACGACGGCGGCAAAATTAGCTTTAAGCTTTTTCTCAATTTCAGCCCACTCGGATATGACGCCCCCAATGCTTTTAGATTCTTTCGGCAATGATAGACGGGTGTTGCCGAAATTTTGCAATTGTGTAGGTGGTGTATAATATGATGTAGTACTAGGTGAAGGCATATGCATTGTTGTAAGACCATACTTTTGCTCGCCAATTTTATCAATTGGCAAAGATTTATCTTCTTGCAAAACTCTAGCTTTTATTGCGGCATAATCAGGAAATAGCCCCTTTTCATGTTGTTCAAGGCAAAGAGCACTAGTCCTCTTATTTTGGGCTAAACTCTTCAATGCAGCCACCACTATCTCATCTTCTACAATATTGGGCACAACCGCTCCTGTAAACTTTACATTCATTCGGTTATAACCAGGAAGGTGTGAAGCCGAATTATGAGCATCTACAGTTGTGTATGGTGCCGAAGAATTACTAACATGAGGTGTAGCATATGACGGTTGAGAGTAACTGGCCGAATAGCCACTAGTAGCATGGCCAATTCTCTCATTCATCGGCATGGTTGGATTACTATATTGCACATTAGTTGCCGATGAATAAAAGGGTGAAACACTTTCTTGCATGGCATTTGAAATTCTAACTTGGGGTGTTTCAAATTGATTAATCGAAATCATCATGTTGCTCATTGGCATATGAATTTGCTGGGTTGCCGATGCATGTGAGTTGGGATACATATGGTGCATGTTATTAATATCATAAGAAGTTGAAGTATATAAATTACTTTGAATCGGCCCTTGCACGTAGTTAGTTGCATGATTGAAAAAACTAGGGTTGGCCGATAGAGTATACTCATTGAAGGATCTAGTAACACCATATGAATTATTTGCATCTACATAAAGGGATTGGGTATTCATATTATCTTTGTAGACTGCAAACCCTAGATGACGATCTCTTCATAGTAAGAACGGGCCGGAGACCGTTCGAAGCTTCGTCCCCAGCGGAGTCACCAAAAAGTGTGTTCACACACGAACACGTCACCGTGTACCTCCAACGCCGAGGGTGATGCACCGCAGCTCACATCGAAGGAGACCCGTCCGGAAGCGTGATACGCAGGCAATCCGGTGGGTGCTTTTGAAGACCCGAAACCCCACACGCCTGGGAGGGACCCCGTCAGGGCGCGCGGCGGCTACGGGCTTCCCTAGGTCGACCTGATCGCCCCTAGGGCCTCGAGGTTCGCCGTCCTGCAACAAGAAGAACGAACGAAGAACGAGGAAGAAGAAGATCTAGGGTTAAGGAGAAAAGATAAAAGATAAAAGGTGGTAGATGGATTTGATCGATTGTGTGTTGTTCAATCGGCCGTCACCCCTTAGGTATATAAGAGGCGGCTGGACTTCCCGTGCAAGGAAAGGCTTGGATTCACGTCCAAAACCCTAGTCAAATTCGGATTGGTTTTGTCCGAACATTCCAAAACTGTTCGGTTTAAACTGGCTGGACCTTGTGGGCCACATTTGAGGTAGTAAACGACCACGGATGGAAACGAGCCCAAAAGTAATCTTGACGGCTTCGACGAGACGAACAACTTTCATGTTGAACGTTTTTTGATCAGAGGCCATCTTGGAGGCGTTTTCGGCTGTTTTCCGATGTCTACGGCAGAAAAATCTGAAACCCGGACAAACATCCCCGGAGTGTCCGGCCATCCTCGGAGAAACTCAAAACCCGGATGATCATTCCCGGAGTGTCTGGCCATCCTGATGCAGCCACGCATTTTCGGCTATAACTTTTGCATACGAACTCCGATTGAGACGTTTCTTATATCAGAATCAACCGCTTCGACGAGAGCACAACTTTCATGTTGTAACTTTTTCCATTTACGGTAATCTTAATTGAGTTTCAAGCCATTCTTTAATCTGATGTAACATGAGCATCTCTGAGCTTGTCGTAACTTTTGCATCCGAGCTCTGTTTTAGGCCATCTTCATATCCATCTTGATCTTCTCGAAGAGAGCCATCTCATGGTGACTTTCAATAATATGTTTGAATTAATCTTGACATAGCTTCAAGCTACTCTTTATAATCGTGCCACTTTTGAGCGTCAACAGCTCTATCGGCTAACGCGGCACCAGGAGAACTACTGCGATTGTGCCCCGGTTCGTCCAGGTGAGCACCTCAGTAGAGAAAGCCGAAAACTGACTGTCATGATATAGCGAGAGACTAGTCAACCACTCAATCGACCACCAAAATGCTTAGAATTCCTCCGCTTTAACGAAGGACCGTTTCCCGGTCAGGCACATACGCGCCCCGAATTCGGAGAGCGCGGTGCCCCTAGGGGCTATATAGTAGCCCCACCATCAAACTCCTATGGCTAAGTGAAAGTGATAAAGCATTATAGTCCGGTTGCCTAGTTTGCTACGCTATCACCTCCTTCACAGGACCAAGACGTTGGATTAAGTGTGAAAATGCGCTTTTTTTGCAAACTCCCCCGCACTATGTGCGTGGGGGCGGAAGCCGAAGACTGCCATCTTTCAGGTTATATACACATATACATTAACGGCCGCACAGGAGGTATTTCAATACTTGAACGCACAAGTATAAAAAGTCATTATATTATATTTGAAACATGGTTTCACAAATCATACATGTCATTCGAACATAACATTTTTCGAGAACTGCGTCTCTATTAAGCGAGCATACTGCAGACTTCCTCAAAATAGTGCTCGGCGGTACTAAACTTCGTCCGAATCTGGGGCCTTAGCGTCGGTGGCCTTCATCTCTGCCCAATATGTTTTGACACGGGCAAGAGCCATCCGTGCACCCTTTATGCATGCCGACCGTTTCATTGCATCGATATGCGGCACCGCATCAAGGAACTGCTGCACAAAGCCAAAATAACTCTTCGGCTCAGGCCTTTTCGGCCACAAATGAGTCACGACATCCTTCATGGCAAGTCCGGACAACCTATTCAGCTCAGCCCATTCGGCTAACCGATCGGTTAATGGAAGTGGACGCTTTGGACTATGGAACTGCGACCAAAAAAGCTCTTCCATTCCGTGATCCTTTTGGCCTCGGAAGTGTGCGACCGCGTCTGCGGTACTCGCCGACAAATCCAAATGAGCATCCTCCGCACCCCACAGCTAGCCCAACTGAGCATACTTCGGATCCGTGAACTTCCTCCGCAGCAGAAAGGGCTTTCCAGCCGCGATATCCCCGGCTTGTCGTAGCTCCTCCTTTATAGCTCTCATCGCGGGCGGCATCCTTAACCCGGCGGTGGCCTTCTTGAGTCCTCTTGCTCCGCTTTCGGCATTCTTTTCAAGAAACTCACAGCGGTTGGTAGCATTCTTGACTTCACGGCCATCTCGGCCATTCCTCCTCGCCCGGCGATGGCGGCTGTTGACTTTAGCTCTTCGGCCGCCTTCAAGGCAGCCGCATTACTTTTTCTTGCTTGCTCCTTGGCTCGGGCGAGCTCCGCCTGAAGGTCCTCCATAGCAGCGGCACCATCTGCATTAAGCATACATGTTGTAAGGCACGGGCATCAAGCTCCCGTACCGGGTGTCCGCGGAGAAGCCACATACCTTGTGACTCGTCAACTCGCTTATTGACCAGCGTGATCTCCGCATCCGCAACGTCAAGTTGCTGCTTCAGTTCGGCAAATCCATCAGTCCGGCTGGCCACCAAACACTCCACCACCTATATAGGAAAGGCGACATCTTACAACTGAGATTATGATCCTCGGCACGCTATCACCTTTGACAACGTACCGAGTCTCAGGGGCTACTATCTATACAGGGCGCATTCTATATGCAAAACTGTCAGAAGGTATATCATTTTTGCGTACCTCAAACCCCGTCAGTAAACTTCTGACGGCTTCATGCAACCCGCTCTTAGCGGATGAAATTCTTTCAATCACCGTACCCATTAACGTACGGTGATCTTCAGAGATAGATGCTCGCCCGAGCAGATCCTTCACTCCTCGGCCGTACACGGTTGGTGCGAACCTTCCGGCCCCGGCGGACTCGGGGAAACCCTCTGCGACGACACCTCAGGGTCATCCGCCCCGCCTGACGGTGTGGCAGATGGAGGCGTTTCGCTCTCCATCATCTTCGGACGAAGATCCCCCGAAGATGAGCTCTGCTGAGAAGGGCTGAGATCCGAACTACAAGGTAAAACTTCGTTTATCTTCAGCAATAAAAACAGGGATGTCCCTTATTACAAAACTCCCTTTTCCACTTACGGCTCGCTATAGGGCTGATTTCCTAGGGGAAATAGTGCGGCCGGGGCTTCTCCCGGCGCAGGACCCTCTGGTGAGGATTTCTTCCCCCGCTTTGAGGCCTTGCCCTCCGGATCTTCAGAAGCGGTCCTCTTCCCCCCTGGAGGGAGGGATTCTCGATCCCCCCTTTCTTGAGAGCCTCCTTAGCGGAGGTAGTAGCTTTCCTATTCCCCCCTTCGCCCTCTTCCAAAGGCGCAGCCGCCGGCATCTTGGTTAACACAGGATCCGGTGTGGTCTCAGGGAGGGGGGCCGGACACCTTATTAGTTTTGCTTTTGCTATCCACTCCTGTTCAAGGGACAGCTCTTTAAAGGGCAAGTTTGTGATAAAAGTATGGATAGCGTGTTCGGGCATAGGACTACTTACTTGAGTATCCGGGCGATTGCAGCTCAGACCTGCGTCCTCGGTCAAGTCTGGACACATCTCTTGTGATCCGAAGAACAGTTTATACATCTCCACGGGTGTTGCACCCATGAAGTGTTGGAGAGCTCACGGTCCCTCCGGATTGAATTCTCACAGGAGGACGGGGCGACGTTTGCAGGGCAGAAGGCGCCGAATCAGCATGACCTGCGCCACTACAACCAGATTGATCTCCCTCTCTTGGAGGTCTCGAATCTGACCTACCTGCAATGAGTGCGTCCTTAGGCGGCCCCAGTCAAGCCCTTTATTGACCCATGGCGCCGGCCGTTGTGGAGGCCCGAGCGAAGGCAGGTGGCGCCACCCATCTGGTGCCCCAGGAGCGGTGATGTAGAACCCTCCTGTTGCCACAAACCAAGCTCCTCTTGAAAAGAGCCCTCGGGCGAGGCGTCGGCACTCTTGCTTATAACAGCCCCTCCAAGACTCACTGCTGCCCCTCGATCATCTTGGCTCCACATTGAAGGTCTTGAGCCACAATCCGAAGTGAGGGGTAGTGCGGAGGAAGGCATCGCATACAACAATGAACGATGAGATGTGGAGGATGGACTCCGGATCCAAGTCGTGGAATTCCAGCCCATAATAAAACATGAGCCCCCTCACAAAGGGGTCCGTCGGGAAGCCTAAACCCCGACGGAAGTGAGACATGAACACCACGCTCTCACCAGGCTCGGGAGTAGGAATAACTTGCCCTTGGGCAGGCAGCCTATGCAAAATTTCGCCGGTTAGATACCTGGCGTCTCTCAGCTTTAGCACGTCTTCTTCCGTGACGGAGGAAGGCATCCACCGCCCTCGCAGGTCGGAGCCGGACATTGTCGAAGGTCCAAAGCGCCTGAATTTGGAGCCTTGGGTGTTGGAGCTCGAGGCGAGGGGCGGACGGTATGTGGAACTTATGTTGCAGAGCCGGACACTATCCTGGTGTTCAAAATCTTCTGTGAATTATTCGGAGGGGGAACCCGCCTTTCAATGCCGAAGACAATATGCGCGCCAGACTCGTCGTCATTGAAGCTGGTTCGAGGCTCTTGAGGAGACTGGACTAGGGGTGTCCGGATAGCGAACTATCATCCTTTGCGGACTCCAAGACTATGAAGATACAAGATTGAAGACTCCGTCCGTGTCCGGATGGGACTTTCCTTGGCGTGGAAGGCAAGCTTGGCGTCACGGATATGTAGATCTCCTACCATTGTAACCGACTACTGTGTAACCCTAGCCCTCTCCGGTGTCTATATAAACCGGAGGGTTTTAGTCCATAGGGCGAACAACAATCATACCATAGGCTAGCTTCTAGGGTTTAGCCTCCTTGATCTCGTGGTAGATCTACTCTTGTACTACCCATATCATCAATATTAATCAAGCGGGAGTAGGGTTTTACCTCCACCGAGAGGGCCGAACCTGGTAAAAACATCGTGTCCCTTGTCTCCTATTACCATCCGCCTAGGCGCACAGTTCGGGACCCCCTACCGAGATCCGCGGTTTGACACCGACAGGCAGCCGTGGAAACCATCAAAGGTGGCAATCGGGTGGTTCTACATCACCGAGCAGCGTGACCACTGAATGGGCGGCCCCCAATTCAGATCGGCATCCCCCACGGCTCACCTCACGGAAGAAGGGTCGACTTGGGGCGATTCGCAGGAGGCTGACCGGACTCCAATCATGTGTCCAAACCCTGGTGAACAAGAAGCTCAAGCTTGTCAACGTAGTCCAGGTCATGCTCATCCGCTGGATTCTCCCGTGCCAACAACGGGCTTTCAACTTGTGGGAGTTTGATCCGGCACAGCACCAGACCTTGAGCAGGCTTTTCGACACTACATGCGAAGATGCCTGGAAAGTGTTGTTCAAGGGCGCTGAGGCTCCCGCATCCACTACCGAAGATCGCGGATTCAACTCGCAGTGTCAAGCCGGCGAGGTAGCTATTTTACCCTTTACGGGACACTTGTTTTCCATAGTTTGACTCTATGCAGGATCTAAACTCCCTTTACCTTTAACAGGCCTGGCAGAAGACGTCCAAGCAGGTTAACTGTCCGGCTCCCTTGCCAGAAGACCCAGTGGATGCCCGATTAACGGGGCTGCTGGTTCCGGTGCCTTACGTGGTGCCGGAGAAGAAGGCCAAGAAGAAGGCCATGGGAACTTGGAGGAGTTCCCGGCGCAAGGTGTTATCGGACTCATCGTTCAATGACTCCGAGGCGGACTCCTCCCGCGAAGAAGAGGAGGAGAAAAAAGAGGCCTCTCCCCTAGCGGGGGGAGAGAAGAAGACGAAGGCTTCCCCAACGGGGGAGGCCGAATGGTCCAAGAAGGGAAGGACCCTTCTTCTGGACTGTTCCACCAACGCCGACGATGGCGAAGAGGAGTGGCCCTCGAGGGCCAAGCCCCAGGCGAGATCGTAAGTGTCCGGATTCCATAATAACTCATGGTTTCTCTTTTGTCGCATAGTGTCTTCTAACGCCGAATACAACCCTGTAGCCCGCCCAAGGACGATCTCCCCGCTTCGTCGAGTGGGTCCCTGGGTTTGTCGGATGTGAATAGCACTTCACTTCCGACCGCCTCCTCCCCTGGTGACGCAGACGATGCCGGGGTGGGATCCCAGAAGGGGCCCAGCCAAGAGGTGGTGGTCCTGGAGGCGCCGCAAGGCGACCTTCCGGACTTTGGGCGAAAAGAGGGCGGAACCCCGAGGGTTCCATGTTCGGCCCTGTGCCGGACTGCGTATCGGAACCTGCAGTGGTTCCGAAGTCCGGCGGGCGGCCCCTTCGTAAGAAGGGCGAGACTGCGATGCCGGTGACCTCCGTCCAACCGGAGGCGCCGGATAATTTGCTGGAGGCGCTAGACGACGCTTCCATCGATGAGGAGCACCGCACTATTATGAGTGCGGTGATCCGAAAAGTTCGATCCGCCAAGAGCGGGCTGGATCAAGCTGCACCAGCCTTCTAATAGGCTTTGAGGTAAGTAATTTAAGATATGTAAAAATAGTACCGCATAGACGGTAGCCTCGATGCTCGGTTTGGTGTTGGAAAGAAAAGCCGGGCGAGGATCTAAAAGATATCGCAGGAGTCGGCGCAATATGTCAATATGGGAATGCAGGCTGCGTTGCTGACCTCTGCCGCACTGACTGCGGAGGTCAATGCATTGAAGCAAAGCCTCGAGCGGTCCGAGAACGAGCTCGGCCGTGCCAAGTACCAGCTCGAGGACAAGGAAGGTAAGTAATATTTTATTAAAGTAGTAACTTATATAAAGGATTTGGTTGCAAAAAATGACAGGAATAACATGGCTGTTGCAGGGGCCACGAACGAGGTGGTGACCCTGAAGGAAGCTGTGTCCGAGGCCGAAGGCAATGCCTCCGCGGAACGCACCGAGCGAGAGAAGCAAGAGGCGCGTGTGGCGGAGGTGCGGCAAGAGCTCCAGGCTCTCGTGGAAAAACACGAGAGTTTGGAGCATGACTCGAAGACTCGAGAGTCCGAGCTCGCCTCGGCTCTTGAGAGTGCCAAAGCCGCCAAGGCCGAAGCCCAAAAAGCCCTCCAGGATATTGAGGCGATAAAGAAGATAGTGGCGGGTAAGGCATTCTTCATGCAAAGCAAGCACGTGAAAGTGAATTACTTGTTACTTACCCGAATCCGGAGCTCTCCAGGAGCATTCACAGATCTGCCCTGCAGTGTGTCCGATGCTGCCGCATTCTACCGGGCCGAGGAAGGAAGCTTGACGGAGAAGGTATTCGATCTCGGTATCTTTGAGGCGGACATCGGTGCCCTTAGCGACCAGCTGAAGCAGCTGGTCGAGCTCCACAAGGTGGCCGAACAGGCCATGAAGGGCCTCATAGTTCGGCTATGGCCAAAAGAAGCCATGCCTGGAAGCTACTTCGGTCTGGTACGGCGGCTGGTGGACGCTTGTCCATGGGTTGAAGTCATCAAGCACTCCGTCTGCATTGAAGGTGCCCGTTGGGCCCTTGCCCGTGCTAAAGTGCACTGGGGCAAGATGGACACCAAGAAGCTTGTGACGGACGCGCCACCGCCAGGCAAGGAGTATTGCACGCCTGAGATGTACTATAAGGGTGTCCTAAAGGGTGCCCGCCTTATAGCGGGTGAATGCTCCAAAGAAGTAATTTTTGAGTAGACTCGCATTTTGTTATCCTGTGTGCTGAAAACTTTGTTCATATGCGCTAAGCAACGCTTGTTAATTTAAAATATTACCTTTTGTGCGGCCGTTTATCAAATTTGAGAGATGGCAAGTCGTTGGCTTCAGCTCCCATGCCACGAGTGCTGGGGTGTTCGGGATAAACTTGAGCGCTCTTTTTCCGATTTTTGGGTCCTTCAAGGGAGGCGCTCAACACAACGAATGAGGCAACCAGACTTATAATGCTTGAACACTCCCACTTAGCCATAGAATTCTATAATTTTAAATTTCCGCGAAGCCCCTAGTGTTCGGAAGGCCGAATTCAGGGCGCTATCCACGCCTGGGCCGGACAAAGCCGGCTCCTCGCTCTAAGCGGCATAAGTCTTTAGGGACTCGAAAAAACCTCTCGAACAGCGACCGGCTCTTGCCCCATCATGACGGTCAGTAGCTTTCTCCACTGAGGTGCTCAACCCAGCTCAACTGGGGCACAATCGCAGTGGTTCTCCCAGCGCTACCTTAGCCGATATAGCAGAACGTAAGGTACCAAAACATGGGAGCCGGGCAAACCCAACTATTGACCCAAGACATGATTCGGAGCCGATGCATATAATGCTATAAGTTCGGGGTGCCGCACTTGTGAAAGTGTTCGGACTTATCACACCATACTTTGGGGAACTTAAGCCCCTGGTGTATTTGGCCGTACCAAAGCGTACGGGTGCAACATGTCATAAATGAACATATATAGATAGAAAAAGGAATGCAATGATAGGAAAAAAGTGATGCATTGTTTATTCAAAAAATACTGCAATGAAAGCAGAACGATACAAATAGTGCAATAAGCGATGGATGGGACTATTTATCATGTCCCCCTCCAGGGGTAGGCTGCGGAATGGTATGCAAAACAGGTAAAATTCTCGTAATGGAGACCACCTGGATACTCGACGTAGCTTTTCTGCTTCCCTGGCTGTTGCATCATGAGTTCGGCAAGTCTACTGCCGGACAGGGCTTCTGGAAAACAGAGTCCTGAAAATAAGAAGAAAGAAAAAATGACACAATTGGGAGCCCCTGGTGTGGTTGAGCCGCACTCTGGGCATTCCGTGGTCGTGCCCCTCCACCTGTGTCCATGGTATCTCCAGAGCGTAGTTATGTACGCGTGGTACTGGTTTCGCGATTTCGCAAGGGCTGGGGTTGGGGCCGCATTGCTATGCATGCTCGGAACATGCCAGGTGGTCTTGTTGTAGGTTACTCCGGGCGCGCTTGACGGTGTCCGGCCACTTAACAGCCGGACTCGAGAATTGCCTTAAGAGGCTGCTTTGTACTTCCGCCGCGAGAGCCGCTGTATTCTCCTCCATTCGGAGAGAGTGTTCGGTGTTTCCGTTGACCGTAATGACTCCTCGAGGGCCTGGCATCTTGAGCTTGAGGAATGCGTAGTGCAGCACCGCATTGAACTTTGCAAATGCGGTTCGTCCGAGCAGTGCATGATAGCCGCTGCGGAACGGGACTATGTCAAAGATTAACTCCCCGCTTTGGAAGTTATCCGAGGATCCGAAGACCACTTCAAGTGTATGGCGAGCTGCATAGTTGGCCTCTACACCTGGTATGATGCCTTTGAAGGTCGTCTTTGTGGGTTTAATCCTTGAGGGTCTATGCCCATCTTGCGCCTTTGTATCCCGATAAAGCAGGTTCAGGCTGCTGCCGCCGTCCATCAGGACTCTAGTGAGGTGAAATCCGTCGACGATTGGGTCTAAAACCAATGCAGCGAATCCGGCATGGCGGATGCTAGTGGGGTGGTCCCTTCGATCAAAAGTGATCGGGCAGGAGGACCATGGATTGAACTTTGGGGCGACTGGCTCTATCGCGTATACGTCCCTGAGTGCACGCTTCCGGTCCGTTTTGGGTATGTGGGTTGCGTATATCATGTTCACCGTCCGCACTTGTGGGGGGAAACCCTTCTGTCCTCTATTGTTCGGCGGCCGGGTCTCTTCCTCGTTATCGCTATGCAGCCCCTTGTCATTGTTTTCGGCAATTAACTTGACTGCCTGCTTGAACACCCAACAATCCCTGTTGGTGTGATTGGCTGGCTTTTCAGGGGTGCCGTGTATCTGGCACAAGCGATTGAGTATCCGATCCAAATTGGACGGGCCCGGAGTAGTTCTTTTGAATGGCTTTTTCCGCTGACCGGGTTTAGAGCCTCTAAATCCGGCGTTGACTGCCGTATCTTCAGTATTATCGCCGTTGATGTGGCGCTTGTGCTTATTGTGACGCGACCTGCCATTGTTGTCCTTGGTATCCGAACTACCGGAGTTTTTGGTCAGGATGTTATTGCGAGCTAGCCAGCTGTCCTCTCCTGCACAGAAGCGGGTCATGAGTGATGTGAGGGCTGCCATGGATTTCGGCTTTTCCTATCCTAGGTGTCGGGCAAGCCACTCATCGCGGATGTTATGTTTGAATGCTGCAAGGGCCTATGCATCCGGACAGTCAACGATTTGATTTTTCTTGGTTAAGAACCGTGTCCAGAATTGTCTGGCCGATTCGTCTGGCTGCTGAATTATGTGGCTTAGGTCATCGGCGTCTGGTGGTCGCACATATGTGCCTTGGAAGTTATCAAGGAATGCGGCTTCCAGATCTTCCCAACACCCAATTGATTCTGCTGGCAAGCTGTTGAGCCAATGCCGAGCTGGTCCTTTAAGCTTGAGTGGGAGGTATTTGATGGCGTGTAGATCATCACCGTGGGCCATGTGGATGTGAAGGAGACAGTCCTTGATCCAAACCAGAGGATCTGTTGTACCGTCGTATGATTCAATGTTCACGGGTTTGAAACCCTCAAGGATTTGATGATCCATTACTTCGTCTGTGAAGCATAGTGGGTGTGCGGCGCCTCTGTATTGGGCTATATCACGACGCAGCTCAAACGAGCTTTGTCTACTGTGTTCGGCCCGGCCGGCATTGCTGTATCCGGTGTGACGGCTGTCGTCACGTATCGTGGGGCGCCCACGCGATCCGTAGATCGATCTTGTTTGTCTTGCCTTATCCTCCAATATGTCTTGTAAGTCCGGCGCATTCCCCCGTGGCTTTGTACTTTTCGAGCGACGCCGGGGTGCGGCTTTAGTGGAGGGCCTAGAGGCCTCTCTGTCGCGGCCACGAGGTGGCCGGTCGGCCGTATTGTGCGCTGGTGATGTAGGTTTATGTGCTTCCTCCTCTAATCGGGGTAGCAGCTTGCGTTTTGGGTAGCTTTTGGAGGGGCGTTCGAGTTCATGCTCTTCGGCCGCAAGGACTTCAGTCCATCTGTCGGCTAGCAAGTCTTTGTCAGCTCTAAGTTGTTGCTACTTTTTCTTGAGGCTGCTTGCCGTGGCCATAAGCCTGCGTTTGAAATGCTCTTGTTCGACGGGATCCTCAGGCATGACAAATTCGTCGTTGTCGAGGCTTGCCTCGTCTCCGGAGGGAGGCATATAATTATTGTCCTATACCTCTCTGTCTGCCGCTCTCTCATGAGGGCTGGTTTCTCCATCCTCCTGTGCTGAATCTTGCTGGAGGGGTTTGTCTTCGGCACTGTCCGGGGTGTTATTGTCTCCGGTGCCGGAATCTCCATTTTTGCTGTGGCGGGATTTAGAGCGGCGCCGCTGACGCCAGCGCTTGGGCTGTTTCTTGGAGGGGTCATCCTCCGTTGTTCCATCGCCATTCCCATCCTTTGGGATGTCCACCATGTATATGTCATATGACGAGGTGGCCTTCCAGTGCCCTGTAGGCGCTGGTTCTTGGTCGTCTCCGGCATCGTCGTCCATACCGTCGATGTCTTCGGAGTCGAAGTTTAGCATGTCGGTTAAGTCATCGACAGTGGCTACGAAGTGGGTGGTGGGTGGGCTTAGAATATCTTCGTCAACCGCATCCCAGCCGTCCTGACCATAATCCGGCCAGGGCTCTCCTGATAAAGAGAGACACTTTAGCAAATTCAGGATGTCGCCAAAAGGCGAGTGCTAAAAGATGTCCGCAGCGGTGAACTCCATGATCGGCGCCCAATCGGATTTGATTGGCAGGGGCACGAAAGGTTCGGGGTCCGGAGGGGAGTCCGGCACCTTGGAGTCACGAGCTTCACAAGGGACAGGGTCGGTATTCGGCTCTATCGGTGTAGAGGTAGCAGCCCCCGAGGCGGTGTCCAGCCACCCATCCTCGATCGGCACAGTCGGCTCTGAGCTAAGGGTCGGAGCGGACTCTTGTGCGGCCTCGAGGGCACTGTCCGGCAGCAGAGCTAAATCATGCCCATCGTGACAGCGCGGCACGCTCGGCTGTGGCTCGAATCTATCGAAGATCAGGTCTCCGCAAATGTCAGCCGTATAGTTCAAACTTCCAAATCTGACCTGATGGCCAGGGGTGTAGCTTTCAATCTGCTCCAGATGGCCAAGTGAATTGGCCCGCAGTGCAAAGTCGCCAAATACGAAGATCTATCCGGGGAGAAAAGTCTCACCCTGGACCGTGTTGTTGTTGATGATCGAAGGAGCCATCGGACCTATAGGTGACGACACAGAGGAACTCTCAATGAAAGCACCAATGTCAGTGTCAAAACCAGCGGATCTCGGGTAGGGGGTCCCGAACTATGCGTCTAGGCGGATGGTAACAAGAGACAAGGGACACGATGTTTTTACCCAGGTTCGGGCCCTCTCGGTGGAGGTAAAACCCTACTCCTGCTTGATTAATATTGATGATATGGATAGTACAAGAGTAGATCTACCACGAGATCAAGGAGACTAAACCCTAGAAGTTAGCCTATGGTATGATTGTTGTTCGTCCTACGGACTAAAACCCTCCGGTTTATATAGACACCGGAGAGGGCTAGGGTTACACAGAGTCGGTTACAATGGTAGGAGATCTACATATCCGTATCGCCAAGTTTGCCTTCCACGCCAAGGAAAGTCCCATCCGGACACGGGACAGAGTCTTCAATCTTGTATCTTCATAGTCTTGGAGTCTGGCCGAAGATGATAGTTCGGCTATCCGGACACCCCCTAGTCCAGGACTCCCTCAATGCGCCATTAGTGATATGGACACTAATGGCGTACCTATACATGGTGCGCCACTGCTATATAGCAGTGGCGCACCACATATGTGGCGCGCCATTAATGTTCATATTAGTTATAGCCCTTTTTCTAGTAGTGAGCCTTTCTGATAAGTATATGTGAGTGACATATTGTTGATCAGAAATGATGTAGAATTTTCTGGAAAGCATAAAGAAGGGTTTGAAAGGAGTTTTTCAAAAGAAAGACCCCGGTGAAGCTACTTACATATTGAGCATCAAGATCCATAGAGATAGATCAAGATGCTTGATAAGTTTTTTCAATGAGTACATACCTTGTCAAGATTTTGAAGTAGTTCAAAATGGAATAGTCAAAGAAAGAGTTCTTGCCTGTATTGCAAGATGTGAAGTTGAGTAAGACTCAAAGCCCGACCACGGCAGAAGGTAGAGGGAGAATGAAAGTCATTCCCTATGCCTCAGTCATAGGTTCTATAAAGTATGCCATGCTATGTACCAGACCTATTGTATACCCTGCCCTGAGTTTGGCAAGGGAGTACAATAATTAGATCACTGGACAGCGGTCAAAATTATCCTTATAGGACTAAGGAGATATTTCTTGGTTATGGAGGTGATAAAGCGGTTCGTCGTAAAGGGTTATGGCGATGCAAGTTTTTGACACCGATCCGGATGACTCTAAGTCTCAATCTGGATACATATTAAAAGTGGGAGCAATTAGCTAGAGTAGCTCCGTGCAGAGCATTGTAGACATATAAATTTGCAAAATACATACGGATCTGAATTTGGCAGACCCGTTGACTAAACTTCTCTCACAAGAAAAACATGATCACACCTTAGTGCTCTTTGGGTGTTAATCACATGGTGATGTGAACTAGATTATTGACTCTAGTAAACTCTTTGAGTGTTGGTTAGATGGCGATGTGAACTATGGGTGTTAATCACATGGTAATGTGAACTATGGATGTTAAATCACATGGCGATGTGAACTAGATTATTGACTCTAGTGCAAGTGGGAGACTGAAGGAAATATGCCCTAGAGGCAATAATAAAGTTATTATTTATTTCCTTATATCATGATAAATGTTTATTATTCATGCTAGAATTGTATTAACTGGAAACTTAGTACATGTGTGAATACATAGAGAAACAGAGTGTCACAAGTATGCCTCTACTTGACTAGCTCGTTGAATCAAAGATGGTTATGTTTCCTAGCCATAGACATTAGTTGTCATTTGATTAACGGGATCACATCATTAAAGAATGATGTGATTGACTTGAACCATTTCGTTAGCTTAGCACTTGATCGTTTAGTATGTTGCTATTGCTTTCTTCATGACTTATACATGTTCCTATGACTATGAGATTATGCAACTCCTGAATACCGGAGGAACACTTTGTGTGCTACCAAACGTCAAAATGTAACTAGGTGATTATAAAGGTGCTCTACAGGTGTCTCCGATGGTGTTTGTTGAGTTGGCATAGATCAAGATTAGGATTTGTCACTCCGATTGTCAGAGAGGTATCTCTGGGCCCTCTCGGTAATGCACATCACTATAAGCCTTGCAAGCATTGTGACTAATGAGTTAGTTGCGGGATGATGCATTATGAAACGAGTAAAGAGACTTGCCAGTAACGAGATTGAACTAGGTATGAGGATACCGACGATCGAATCTCGGGCAAGTAACATACTGATGACAAAGGGAACAACGTATGTTGTTATGCAGTTGGACCGATAAAGATCTTCGTGGAATATGTGGGAGCCAATGTGAGCATCCAGGTTCCGTTATTGGTTATTGACTGGAGACGTGTCTCGGTCATGTCTACATAGTTCTCGAACCCGTAGGGTCCGCACGCTTAACGTTAGATGACGATCGGTATTATGAGTTTATGTGTTTTGATGTAGCGAAGGTAGTTCGGAGTCCCGGATATGATCACAGACATGACGAGGAGTCTCGAAATGGTCGAGACATAAAGACCGATATATTGGACGACTATGTTTGGACTTCGGAAGAGTTCCGAGCAAGTTCGGACAAACACCGGAGTACCGAGGGGTTACCGGACCCCCCCCCCCCGGAGTGTAATGGGCCTATTGGGCCTTAGTGGAGAAGAGGAGGGGAGGCCAGGGCAAGCCGTGCGCCTCCTCCCCCTCTAGTCTGAATTGGACAAGGAGGGGGGCAGTGCCCCCCTTTCCTTCCCCCTCTCTCCTCCTTCCCTCTCTCCTACTCCTACTCTTGGAAGGGTTGGAGTCCTACTCCCGGTGGGAGTAGGACTCCCCTTGGGGCGCGCCTAGGAGGGCCGGCCCCTCCCCCTCCTCCACTCCTTTATATACAGGGGAGGGTGCACCCCATAGGCACACAAGTTGATCAGTTGATCTTTTAGCCGTGTGCGGTGCCCCCCTCCACCATAATCCACCTCGGTCATATCGTAGCAGTGCTTAGGCGAAGCCCTGCATTAGTAACTTCATCATCACCGTCATCACGCTGTCGTGCTGACGAAACTCTCCCTCGACACTTTGCTGGATCGGAGTTCGTGGGACGTCACCGAGCTGAACATGTGCAGAACTCGGAGGTGTCGTGTGTTCTGTACTTGGATCGGTTGGATCGTGAAGACGCACGACTACATCAACCGCGTTGTCATAACGCTTCTGCTTATGGTCTACGAGGGTACGTGGACGACACTCTCACCTCTCGTTGCTATGCATCACCATGATCTTGCGTGTGCGTAGGAAATTTTTGAAATTACTACGTTCCCCAACACTTAACTCATTTGCAGCGTTCCTCGAAGACAAATTGTGTCACGACCCATTTTTCAATAAAAATATTTATTGAAAGACCGATCTTCTCATGCCCAGTGTGAGGAAAATCCTCCTCACTGGTAGACAAAACTTTGGTACAATAAGCCAGTAGCATTAATATATTACAGGGGGTTGAGCTGAAGTCGCTCAACAATTATTACAAGCACGCCAATAATTATACATATGGCGGATATGGCACAATGGTGGGGTGGCAATACTACTGACTCGAGATAATAGTGGTTGGGTGGAGTAACACAGTGGACTGGGTAGCAATACTACTACACTGGTGACTCATCGAGCGTCGAGGTGAGGCTCGATGAATTTTATTTAGGTAGCGGAAGCGGTTATAAACATTGACCAAAACCAGGGTCGTACGTGGTCGATAGGACTCCTCTAAGCGTTGGACTCGCTATCGAACTCCTCATCCATGAGATCGCCACGACATCTGGCCAAATCAACAAGCCAGGTGAGTACTTTGAATGTACTCGCAAGACAGTTCGGACAAGAGATATAACAAATGCATGCATGAATGCGTCATGAGTATTTTAACAAGGGCACATTTAATTCATAAAGACAAGTTAGGTAAAATGGGAGTCGGCGGTAGTCGCCGAAAACCCAAAGTAATAAGCGTAAACCCAATCGAGTGTGCAAACGGCGCCTCGAAAGGAAGATAGATAAATAAAACATGCATGATCGGACGTCTGAGCGACATCACATAAAGGGCTTATAACAAAATAAATAATAACATTGCCGCAGTCGGACGTCTGAGCGACGTCACATAAAGGGCTTATAACAAAATAAATAATAACAATGCCGCAGTCGGACGTCTGAGCGACATCACATAAAGGGCTTATAGCAAAATAAATAATAACAATGCCGCAGTCGGACGTCTGAGTGACGTCACATAAAGGGCTTATAATAAAATAAATAATAACAATGCCGCAGTCGGCCGTCTAAGCGACGTCACATAAAGGGCTTATAACAAAATAAATAATAACAATGCCGCAGTCGGACGTCTGAGCGACGTCACATAAATGGCTTATAATTCATTGTCATAACGTGTGAGGGCTAATGTACACAGAAAAATATTCCACACAGGATGGTTAACGGTTAGTCCTTCACAAGGCACAACTTTAACCAAACTTCACACTCCTTTAGCTTACCGGGGTTCTTGCCATCAAGACTGACAATTGACAAGATAAAGAAGACCCAAAACAGGGTCATGGATAGGATGTTGAAATGGGGAGTTGACTCTGCAGAGTTTGTACTAAAATGACCACAGCCAACGGGTTTCCGTAGTCACAAGGGACTAGTTCCGTTTATGGTATTTCGGAAGAAACACAACTTAACCAGTACACACCCATCCCACTTCACGTTGCCAGGAATCACCCTTGACAGCGTTCAAGAAAAACTTTGAGACGGGGAGATCACACACACGAATGGCATGGGATCAAATTTATATACGCGCGCTCTAAGGGGTGCCCCCCTCTCGGTCCCAACCGGAAACACCCATGCCCCCTGACCGGATGAAAGGCTTTAATCCAGGGCCAAGGAACCTTCATCCCGGCCTCTCCATTTGGTGTGTACCGGGAAGTGGTTTACATCTTACTAAACCATATCCCTTGCGGGAAACATATGGCAGTACGGAAAAGGAAATGAACGGGAGTTGATACCGGAGTCAACAAACATATTGGCATAAGACTGGCATGCTACAACACTACCATCTTAGCCATCCTCATGCCACCACGTGGCCATGCAACCTCATTTCCATGAACTCATGGATTTCCTTAACTCACTTGTCTCAGCTTTTCATGAAACAGAATTTATCGGGATGCTTATGAACATGTCATGAAACCATTTAATACAAACATGCCAAGACACTCATCATATCAAAAGTTCAAACATGCTTGCCTGGCTCGGAGTAGTAGGGGCCTAGTTCGGCGAAGTTTGCGTCTCCTTCACCACCTTCGGTATCTACGGTACACAAAAATACACGCGCTATCGTAAATACCGTGGGGTACAGAAAGTTGATCCAAATATTTTCCAAATAAATATGATAAAAAACTAGACAGAAATTTGAAGAGAACAGAAAAAGAATCACTCAAAAATTCCTTCATTAAAAAGTTATAAAGGTTTTAGCCCAAGGACCCATCTCGTGATGAAGCGAAAGTTTCGAGGCTCGTTTATAAAACAGAACGGCCCGACCGAAAATCGCCGGCCGGAGGGAAGGCGACTTTGCGAAGATGCCTTAAAACGATTCGTTTAAAAAGAAGCGAGAGGCTGACGGGTGGGCTCCACTGCCGGGTTTGAAAATCAAATGAGAGGAACAGAGCAGCGGCGCCGAGAGGTGCGGTGGTCGGCGTGGCGATCCACGGCAAGCGGGGATCGGGTAGTACCTCGTGTTCGAGGCACCATTCCGCGTCCGAGGAGATGGAAGTGGTCGCCGCGAGTACCGTGTCGACGGCGGCTCTTGCTCCGGCGGACGGCGGTTCGGACGAGGATGGAGTTCGACGGAGAGGGCTGCAAGGTTTAAATTGACGAGGGGGTTAGACTTCTGGTAGCTAGAGGGGGTAGCTGACGGGGTTTGGGCACCGGGGACGGCCTCACCGGAGTGAATCGAGGTGGAGGCCGAGGCGGAATGGGGCGGCCGGAGTTGGGGAAGGAGACCTCCTCGAGGTCCTCCTGGTGGCCTGGTGGGGGTGCTTGTGTGGTGCAGAGATGGTGTGTGCTCGAGGGCGAGCTCGGGGCCCTTTATAGGCGGTCGGCGGTGGCGAGCACGGGTTCTCGGCGGGGTGATTCTGGCGTGGAGGTTGAGCAGGAGGTTGCAGAGGTGGGGCATCATCGCGGTCGTTCCTGGTTCGGCGAAAGCGCTAACCGCGTTGGGATTAGGTGGCCTAGGTGGAGTTCGACGGAGCAGGGGCGCGGGCCCGTCGGCGGCGAGAGCGCTCTGCGCGCCGCGCCGCCGGCGGCAGTGCCTGGCGTGTCTTGGCAAGAATATCGCCACGCGAGCCACCAGGTGGTTTGGCGGCGCCGAACGGCGTTGCGCCGCCGTTCGCTTCTTGTCGGCCGCTCACGGGATTTGATGCGCCAGAAGACACGCCGCAAGCAGCGGGCTAAGGCGCCACCGACGCGAGGAACGCGCCAAGCGCGCGTGTGAGGCTCCGGACAAGCAGGTTAGGCCGCGAGCAACGTGCCAAGTGCTTTGTGGGGCGTGGACTCAAATCGACAAAACTGGCGAACTTAAGCGAATTTACGAAAGTGTAAGGAAAATAGTGCATGCAAGGTGTTCGACAGAATGATCCAGGCATGTAGGGATTTTTCCTTGAGCTGATTTTTGGTGGAGTGATCTCTCATTGCAACCATAGGTTGCATGAATTTTTGTAGAATTTTTGGAGAAGTGTAGGTATGAATTTCACCAAATTTGGCAAATCTGGTCCAAACTTACAGTGAGTGAAATTTGAAATATTTGAGAAGGGAAGAGTGGATCAAGATGGTCCTGGGTTGTGGGTCCAAAGGACTATCCAGGGGAGTTGAGTTGAGGTTAAAAATCCAAAGCATTAGGGTACTTGCTTTGCAAATCTCTTAGGCTCAAAAGAAATAGGCAGAATATTTGGACAGAGAAAATAATTGAAATAAAATCCAAAAATAGATTTTATTGGTTGGGACAGAGTGTTTGGGCTGTTCAAATGTTTTGAGGGGAGTTTTACCATAAGGAGCTTGGAAAAACAAGGATGAATTAAAATCAAGTGAAAACCAAAAACCAAAAGGTTTCCTTTTTAAAGAAGTTAAAAGATTGACTTCAAATAACACAAGGTCCCCCTTTTTTTTTGAAACCAAAACCCACAAAAATTTTGGAGTGTCACAAATTGCATACCTCTTCAGAGAATTCTGTTGTTCAAATTTTTCAACTGAAGAAAATGGTTGATGGCAAGAAACCTTAGAAGGGAGGAAAGTGATTGGAAGTCAACACAGCATTTGAAATCCCTGATGACATCTATGAAGGGTACTGCTGTGACGCCCGGATAATCAAGCTACAGTAACCTGTGCTAATGGTGCCACGTCACTTCGATTACTGTTACTAATCTCACGTTAGTTCGAAACTAATTCAAATTCAAATTTAAAATCAGGCAAACATCAAAAGTTTTAAAATATTAAAAACCAAAATGTTCGGGTTGTGTCACTTAATGCATAGATGATTACGATGAATAATACACATTTCTATATAATGTATAAATGCACTAAAATGATTTAAACGATAGCAAAAACATTTTTTTAAATGCCTTTGGTATTTTATAAAACACAAAACTAATTTATTTTGGGTTAAAACCTTTTGTGGCTGAGGGTTATTTTGAAACGTTATTTTAGGAGTTGTTGTCATATTTTACTAAGTAAAAATAATGTGTATCAAAAATTGAAAACAGTAGAAAGAAAAATAAATAAAAACATAAACTTAAACAAAAGAAAGGGAAGAACCCCCCCCTCCGGGGCGAATGGCCCGACTAGCCTGACGAGCCACCAGCCCAAAAGACCCAACTAGCCACCCCACTCCCCTTATCCCCCCATCCCGGAAACCCTAACTCCCGACCGCACACATCCCCCACTCCCCACGTCGCTCTCCCCCCTCTCGATCCGATCTGGATCGAGGGAGCGTTCCCGAGCCCCCTTCGACACCAACCGCCGCCACCTGGAGGTCCAGTCGCCGGAGCCACCCTCTCGGAGCCTCTCTGCCTCGACTACCTCGCCTCCGTCTCCGTCGATCGTCCCGTCCTCCTCCCCACGGGTCGCCCCGAGCCTCGCCCATGTGCCCCTGCAAACACTGGTGAGGCCCTCGGCCTCCGCCTCCCCTCTCCCTTCTTTTTCGTCGCGGACACCACGCTCGTCTACCTCGCGCCCGTGCGATCCGTTCGCCTCCGCCCGTCTCGCCTTGCGATCGAGCACGCCCCCTGCACGTACCCGGCGCTCAGGTCCTTCCATGCCCGCATACCCTCCTGCTCGGCGACCGCGCGTCGCCACGCCGTCGCCTCCTTGCCGCTCGGCGTGCCCCTCCACGAGCTGCGGCGGCTCTTCTTGTCTTCTTGGCGTTGCCGCCACCACCATTGCAACCCCCGCCCTCGCCCACTCGTGCGTGGCGCGCCCGCTCGCGGAGTGCTCCCGTGCCCCTGCCTCCGCCGATCCTCTCACGTGCCTCGGCTCCTCCTTGCCCCCTGCCTCGTCTGCTCGCCGTGGCCGCGCTCCGGCGAGCCACCCGCGGTGCCCCGGCTAGCTCCGCTCTGGACACGCCTGTTCGGGTGCCCACGCCCGGCGCCCGTAAACCCCACACCCGCTAAGGCCCTTGGCCCAATGACAGTCGGGGCCCAGCCCCGGAATGTTTTAAAAAAAAGACTAAAAACTAATAATAAATAAAATTATTAATTAAGTAATTAATTAACTTAATTAATCCTAATTAGATTAACCTAATCACTTAGGTTAGTTAATTAACCTATTAGGTTAATTAACACTCAATGACACCTGGGACCCACGCGTCAGCTTGACCCAGTCAACACCTCTGTTGACTGTTGACGTCATGATGACGTCAGCATACACTATTGTGGATAATGTTGAATTAAATTAATTAAATAAATTCTAAAAATGATTTAAAACTTTAAAAAAATCATATAAAATAAACCGTAGCTCAGATGGAAAAACTTTGTACATGAAAGTTGCTCAGAACGACGAGACGAATCCGGATACGCAGCCCGTTCATCCGCCACACATCCCTAGCATAGCAAACACGCAACTTTCCCCTCCGGTTCATTTGTCCGAAAACGCGAAACACCGGGGATACTTTCCCGGATGTTTCCCCCTTTCGCCGGTACCACCTACTGCCGCGTTAGGGCACACCTAGCACCGCGTATTGCCATGTTACGCTTTGTGATGCTTTGATTGCTCTGTTATTTATTGTGTTCCCTCTCCGTTACTTCTTTCCGGTAGACCCCGAGACTGCTGGCGACCCCCAGTTCGACTACGGTGTTGGTGACTCGTCCTTCTTGCCAGAGCAACCAGGCAAGCCCCCCCTTGATCACCAGATATCGCCTATTCTCCTCTATACTGCTTGCATTAGAGTAGTGTAGCATGTTACTGCTTTCCGTTGATCCTATTCTGATGCATAGCCTGACATTGTTGCTACATCTGTTGATACCTTACCTGCAATCCTAAATGCTTAGTATAGGATGCTAGTTTATCATCATTGGCCCTACATTCTTGTCAGTCTGCCTTGCTATACTATTGGGCCGTGATCACTCGGGAGGTGAGCACGGGTATATACTATACATACATACATAATTTACAGATGGTGACTAAAGTCGGGTCAGCTCGTTGAGTACCCATAATTGATTCGATGTGGGGCTGAAAGGACGGTGGCTCCATCCCGGTAGAGGTGGGCCTGGGTTCCCGACGGCCCCGATTGTTACTTTGTGGCGGAGCGGCAGTAGCAGGTTGAGACCACCTAGGAGACAGTGGGCTCGGCCTGGTCGGCGTCATGGTTGCTTCATAATAACACGCTTAACGAGATCTTGGTATTTGATCCGAGTCGACCATTTGGTCTATCGCACTAACCATCTACGTGGGAGTAGTTATGGGTATCCCGCGTCATGGTATCACCGAAGCCTTCTTGACGTCGGCGACGGAGGGCGCTACCGGGTTGGACTGCGTTAACGCAACTTCCTTTGTAATGGAGGTTGCTAGGTTCGCTCACCGGCGGCGTCGCATAGCGTCGTGTGTGCAATGGGCGATGGGCCTGACCCTTCGCGCATAGGATTTAGACCGACGTGTTGACCTCTCTGTTGTGCCTAGGTGGGGCTGCGACGTGTTGATCTTCGAGGCGGGCATGACCCAGAAAGTGTGTCGGCCAAATGGGATGGGCGTGTTGGGTTATGTGGTGCACCCTGCAGGGAAGTTAATCTATTCGAATAGCCGTGTCCCTCGGTAAAAGGACGACCCGGAGTTGTACCTTAACCTTATGACAACTAGAACCGGATACTTGATAAAAACACACCCTTCCAAGTGGCAGATACAACTCGGTGATCGCTCTCTAACAGGGCGACGAGGAGAGGATCACCGGGTAGGATTATGCTATGCGATGCTACTGGAGATGCTACTTGGAGATGCTACTTGGAGATGCTACTTGGCGATACTACTTGGAGGACTTCAATCTACTCTCTTCTACATCTTTGCAAGACGGAGGCTGCGAGCGTAGTCTTGACGAGGATTAGCTATCCCCTCTTATTACGGCATTCTGCAGTTCGGTCCACCGATATGGCCCTTTACTCATATACCCATGCATATGTAGTGTAGCTCCTTGCTTGCGAGTACTTTGGATGAGTACTCACGGTTGCTTTCTCCCCTTTTCCCCTTTCCTTTCTTTACGGTTGTCGCAACAGATCTGGAGTCGAGAGCGACGCCACCGTCGATGACGACTACTACCGGAGGTGCCTACTACTACGTGCGGGTGCTGGCAGCGACGACGGGAATAGTTAGGAGGATCGAGCGGGAGGCTGCGCCTCTTCGATCTGTATCGGTTTGTGCTAGCCTTCTTAAGGCAAACTTGTTTAACTTATGTCCGTACTCAGATATTGTTGCTTCTGCTGACTCGTCTATGATCGAGCATTTGTATTCGAGCCCTCGAGGCCCCTGGCTTGTATTATGATGCTTGTATGACTTATTTATGTTTTAGAGTTGTGTTGTGATATCATCCCGTGAGTCCTTGATCTTGATCGTACACGTTTGCGTGCATGATTAGTGTACGATTGAATCGGGGGCGTCACAACTGCACTCCAGCTGAAGAAACGAAGAATGAGCGCAAGGTGCTCATTTAGAGGATAGAGAGGAGATGGGCACGGGAATGGAGGGAATACAGATATGTCACTCCTAAGTACATGAAGAAATTCGCGTTACACCCTCCTTGCCCTAGACTGTTGGGGAACGTAGTAATTTCAAAAAAATTCCTACGCACACGCAAGATCATGGTGATGTATAGCAACGAGAAGGGGAGTCTATCTTCATACCCTTGAAGATCGCTAAGCGGACGCGTTTATCAACGCGGTTGATGTAGTCGTACGTCTTCACGATCCGACTGATCCAAGTACCGAACGCACGGCACCTCCGAGTTCTACACACGTTCAGCTCAATGACGTCCTCGCCTTCTCGATCTAGCAAGACGGGCGAAGTAGTAGATGAGTTTCGGCAGCACGACGGTGTGGTGACGGTGTTGGTGAAGAACAATCTCCGCAGGGCTTCGCCTAAGCACTATGAAAACTATGACAGAGGATAAACTAGAGGGGACGGGGTTGCCGGCACACGGCTTGGTGTTTCTTGATGTGTCTTTGGTGCTAGCCCTGCCCCTCTATTTATATGTTGAGCCTTGGGGTCGAAACTTGGAGTAAAAGCCTCCACAAAGTCGGTCTCACCCGAAGGCAAGAATCCTTCTCGGACTCGGGGCGACGCGCGGGGTTGCCGACGTCTCGACCCACACGCCAGGACCACGGTGTCTGGCCTTGACTCCATAAAACTTCCTTTTGCGCTTTCCAAAACCTTATGGGCTTTCCCTTTGGCCCAAATAACGTGTTCTCGCACCCAAACATTTCGAAACATCCGGAACCCCTTAGGTGAATTCGAACCCTTCCGGAGATCAAACACTATTATCCCATATATCAAACTTTATCTCCTGACCATTCCGGAGTTCCTCGTCATGTCCATGATCTCATCTGGGACTCCGAACAACATTCGGTTACCAACATGCATAACTCATATAATACTATATCGTCAATGAAACGTTAAGCGTGCGGACCCTATGGGTTTGAGAACTATGTAGACATGATCGAGACACGTTTCCGGTCAATAACCAATAGCGGGACCTGGATGCCCATATTGGCTCCCACATATTCTACGAAGATCTTTATCGGTCAAACCGCATAACAACATACGTTGTTCCCTTTGTCATCGGTATGTTACTTGCCCGAGATTCGATCGTCGGTATCCAATACCTAGTTCAATCTCGTTACCGGCAAGTCTCTTTACTCGTTACGTAATGCATCATCCCGTAACCAACTCATTGGTCACATTTCTTGCAAGGCTTATAGTGATGTGCATTACCGAGAGGGCCCAGAGATACTTCTCCAACAATTGGAGTGACAAAACCTAATCTCGAAATACGCCAACTCAACATGTACCTTCGGAGACACCTGTAGTACTCCTTTATAATCACCCAGTTACGTTGTGACATTTGGTAGTACCCAAAGTGTTCCTCCGGTAAACGGGAGTTGCAATATTCTCATAGTTACAGGAACATGTATAAGTCATGAAGAAAGCAATAGCAATATACTAAACGATCAAGTGCTAGGCTAACGGAATGGGTCATGTCAATCACATCATTCTCCTAATGATGTGATCCCATTAATCAAATGACAACACATGTCTATGGTTAGGAAACATAACCATCTTTGATTAATGAGCTAGTCAAGTAGAGGCATACTAGTGACTATATGTATGTCTATGTATTCACACATGTATCATGTTTCCGGTTAATACAATTCTAGCATGAATAATAAACATTTATCATGATATGAGGAAATAAATAATAACTTTATTATTGCCTCTAGGGCATATTTTCTTCAGTCTCCCACTTGCACTAGAGTCAATAATCTAGATTACATAGTAATAATTCTAACACCCATGGAATCTTGGTGCTGATCATGTTTTGCTCGTGAGAGAGGCTTAGTCAACGGGTCTGCAACATTCAGATCCGTATGTATCTTGCAAATCTCTATGTCTCCCACTTGGACTTGGTCCCAAATGGAATTGAAGCGTCTCTTGATGTGCTTGGTCCTCTTGTGAAATCTGGATTCCTTTGCCAAGGCAATTGCACTAGTATTGTCACAGAAAATCTTCATTGGTCCCGATGCACTAGGTATGACACCTAGATCGGAAATGAACTCCTTCATCCAGACTCCTTCATTTGCTGCTTCAGAAGCAGCTATGTACTCCGCTTCACATGTAGATCCCGCCACGACGCTTTGTTTAGAACTGCACCAACTTACAGCTCCACCGTTTAATAAAAATACATATCCGGTTTGCAATTTAGAATCGTCCAGATCAGTGTCAAAGCTTGCATCAACATAACCATTTACGACTAGCTCTTTGTCACCTCCATATACGAGAAACATATCCTTAGTCCTTTTCGTATTGGGATGTTCTTGACCGCTGTCCGATGATCCACTCTGGATTACTTTGGTACCTTCTGCCAAGCTTATTGCTAAGCATACGTCGGTCTGGTACACAACATTGCATACATGATAGAGCCTATGGCTGAAGCATAGGAACATCTTTCATTTCTCTCTATCTTCATTGTGGTCGGGCATTGAGTTTGACTCAACTTCACACCTTGCAGCAAGAACCCTTTCTTTGCCTGATCCATTTTGAACTTTTTCAAAATTTTATCAAGGTATGTGCTTTGTGAAAGTCCTATTAAGCGTCTTGATCTATCTCTATAGATCTTGATGCCTAATATGTAAGCAGCTTCACCGAGGTCTTTCATTGAAAAACTTTTATTCAAGTATCCCTTTATGCTATACAGAAATTCTATATCATTTCCAATTAATAATATGTCATCTACATATAATATCGAAATGCTCTGAGCTCCCACTCACTTTCTTGTAAATACAGGCTTCTCCAAAAGTGCATATAAAACCATATGCTTTCATCACACTATCAAAGCGTTTATTCCAACTCCGAGATGCTTGCACCAGTCTATAAATGGATCGCTGGAGCTTGCACACTTTGTTAGCACCTTTTGGATCAACAAAACCTTCTGGTTGCATCATATACAACTCTTCTTCAAGAAATCCATTCAAGAATGCAGTTTTGACATCCATTTGCCAGATTTCATAATCATGAAATGCAGCAATAGCTAACATGATTCGGACAGACTTAAGCATCGCTACGGGTGAGAAAGTCTCATCGTAGTCAACCCCTTGAACTTGTCGAAAACCTTTCGCAACAAGTCGAGCTTTATAGATAGTTACATTACCATCAGCGTCAGTCTTCTTCTTAAAGATCCATTTATTCTCAATGGCTTGCCGATCATCGGGCAAGTCAACCAAAGTCCATACTTTGTTCTCATACATGGATCCCATCTCAGATTTCATGGCCTCTAGCCATTTTGCAGAATCTGGGCTCATCATCGCTTCCTCATAGTTTGTAGGTTCATCATGGTCAAGTAACATGACTTCTAGAATAGGATTACCGTACCACTCAGTGCGGATTTTACTCTAGTAGACCACGAGGTTCAGAGAAACTTGATCTGAAGTTTCATGATCAATATCATTAGCTTCCTCACTAATTGGTGTAGTTGTCACAGAACCGGTTCTTGTGATGAACTACTTTCCAACAAGGGAGCAGATCTGATTATCTCATCAAGTTCTACTTTCCTCCCACTCACTTCTTTCGAGAGAAACTCCTTCTCTAGAAAGGATCCGATTTAGCAACGAAAGTCTTGCCCTCGGATCTGTGATAGAAGGTGTACCCAATAGTCTCTTTTGGGTATCCTATGAAGACACATTTCTCGATTTGGGTTCGAGCTTATCGGTTGAAGTTTCTTCACATAAGCATCGCAACCCCAAACTTTAAGAAACGACAACTTTGGTTTCTTGCCAAACCACAGTTCATAAGGCGTCGTCTCAGCGGATTTTGATGGTGCCCTATTCAACGTGAATGCGGCCGTCTCTAAAGCATAACCCCAAAACGATAGCCGTAAATCAGTAAGAGACATCATAGATCGCACCATATCTAGTAAAGTACGATTACGACGTTCGGACACACCATTTCATTGTGGTGTTCCGGGTGGCGTGAGTTGCGAAACTATTCCGCATTGTTTCAAGTGTAGACCAAACTCGTAACTCAAATATTCTCCTCCACGATCAGATCGTAGAAATTTTATTTTCTTGTTACGATGATTTTCCACTTCACTCTGAAATTCTTTGAACTTTTCAAATGTTTCAGACTTGTGTTTCATTAAGTAGATATACCCATATCTGCTCAAATCATCTGTGAAGGTGAGAAAATAACGATACCCGCCGCGAGCCTCAACATTCATTGGACCACAAACATCAGTATGTATGATCTCCAACAAATCAGTTGCTCGCTCCATAGTTCCGGAGAACGGCATTTTAATCATCTTGCCCATGAGGCACGGTTCGCAAGTACCAAGTGATTCATAATCAAGTGATTCCAAAAGCCCATCAGTATGGAGTTTCTTCATGCGCTTTAATCGATATGACCTAAACAGCGATTGCCATAAATAAGTTGCACTATCGTTATCAACTATGCATCTTTTGGTTTCAACACTATGAATATGTGTATCACTACTATCGAGATTCAATAAAAATAGACCACTCTTCAAGGGTGCATGACCATAAAAGATATTACTCATATAAATAGAACAACCATTATTCTCTGATTTAAATGAATAACTGTCTCGCAACAAACAAGTTCCAGATATAATGTTCATGCTCAACGCTGGCACCAAATAACAATTATTTAGGTCTAAAACTAATCCCGATGGTAGATGTAGAGGTAGCGTGCTGACCGCGATCACATCGACTTTGGAACCATTTCCCACGCGAATCGTCACCTCGTCCTTAGCCAATCTTCGCAATCCGTAGTCCTGCTTTGAGTTGCAAATATTAGCAATGAACCAGTATCAAATACCAGTGCTCTGCGAGCATTAGTAAGGTACAGATCAATTACATGCATATCACATATACCTTTGTTCACTTTGCCATCCTTCTTATCTGCCAAATACTTGGGGCAGTTCCGCTTCCAGTGTCTAGTCTGCTTGCAATAGAAGCACTCAGTTTCAGGCTTAGGTCCAGACTTGGGTTTCTTCTCTTGAGCAGTAACTTGCTTGCCGTTCTTTTGAAGTTCCCTTCTTCTTTCCTTTGCCCTTTTCTTGAGACTGGTGGTCTTGTTAACCATCAACACTTGATGCTCCTTCTTGATTTCTACCTCCGTGGCTTTTAGCATTGCGAAGAGCTCGGGAATAGTCTTGTTCATCCCTTGCATATTATAGTTCATCACGAAGCTCTTGTAGCTTGGTGGCAGTGATTGGAGAATTTTGTCAATGACACTATCATCAGGAAGATTAACTCCCAGTTGAATCAAGTGATTATTATACCCAGACATTTTGAGTATGTGTTCACTGACAGAACTATTCTCCTCCATCTTGCAGCTATAGAACTTATTGGAGACTTCATATCTCTCAATCCGGGCATTTGCTTGAAATATTAACTTCAACTCCTGGAACATCTCATATGCTCCATGACGTTCAAAACGTCGTTGAAGACCCGGTTCTAAGCCGTAAAGCATGGCATCTTGAACTATCGAGTAGTCATCACTTTGCTCGCCAGACGTTCTTAACGTCGTCGGCCACATCAGCAGAGGTTCGGCACCCAGCGGTGCTTCCAGGACGTAACTTTTTTGTGCAGCAATGAGGATAATCCTCAGGTTACGGACCCAGCCCGTGTAATTGATACCATCATCTTTCAACTTTGCTTTCTCAAGGAACGCATTAAAATTCAACGGAACAACAGCACGAGTCATCTATCTACAAACAAACATAGACAAGCAAAATACTATCAGGTACTAAGTTCATGATAAATTTAAGTTCAATTAATCATATTACTTTAAGAACTCCCACTTAGACAGACATCTCTCTAGTCATCTAAGTGATCACGTGATCCAAATCAACTAAACCATGTCCGATCATCACGTGAGATGGAGTAGTTTCAATGGTGAACATCACTATGTTGATCATATCTACTATATGATTCACGTTCAACCTTTCGGTCTCCGTGTTCCGAGGCCATATCTGTTTATGCTAGGCTCGTCAAGTATGACCTGAGTATTCCGCGTGTGCAACTGTTTTGCACCCGTTGTATTTGAACGTAGAGCCTATCACACCCAATCATCACGTGGTGTCTCAAAGACGAAGAACTTTCATAGCGGTGCATACTCAGGGAGAACACTTCTTGATTATTAGTGAGAGATCATCTTAAAATGCTACCGTCAATCAAAGCAAGATAAGATGCATAAAGGATAAACATCACATGCAATCAATATAAGTAGATATGGCCATCATCATCTTGTGCTTGTGATCTCCATCTTCGAAGCACCGTCGTGATCACCATCGTCACCGGCGCGACACCTTGATCTCCATCGTAGCATCATTGTCGTTTACGCCATCTATTGCTTCTACGACTATCGCTACCACTTAGTGATAAAGTAAAGCAATTACAGGGTGTTTGCATTTCATACAATAAAGCGACAACCATATGGCTCCTGCCAGTTGCCGATAACTTCGGTTACAAAACATGATCACCTCATACAATAAAATATAGCATCACGTCTTGACCATATCACATCACAACATGCCCTGCAAAAACAAGTTAGACGTCCTCTACTTTGTTGTTGCAAATTTTACGTGGCTGCTACGGGCTTAGCAAGAACCGTTCTTACCTACGCATCAAAACCACAACGATAGTTCGTCAAGTTAGTGCTGTTTTAACCTTCGCAGGGACCGGGCAAGCCACACTCGATTCAGCTAAAGTGAGAGAGACAGACACCCGCCAGCCACCTTTAAGCACGAGTGCTCGTAACGGTGAAACCAGTCTCGCGTAAGCGTACGCGTAATGTCGGTTCGGGCTGCTTCATCTCACAATACCGCTGAACCAAAGTATGACATGCTGGTAAGCAGTATGACTTGTATCGCCCACAACTCACTTGTGTTCTACTCGTGCATATAACATCAACGCATAAAACCTAGGCTCGGATGCCACTGTTGGGGAACGTAGTAATTTCAAAAAAATTCCTATGCACACGCAAGATCATGGTGATGTATAGCAACGAGAAGGGGAGTGTATCTTCAACCCTTGAAGATCACTAAGCGAAAGCGTTTATCAACGCGGTTGATGTAGTCGTACGTCTTCACGATCCGACCGATCCAAGTACCGAACGCACGGCACCTCCGAGTTCTGCACACGTTCAGCTCAATGGCGTCCTCACCTTCTTGATCCGGCAAGAAGAGGCGAAGTAGTAGATGAGTTCCGCAGCAGACGACGGCGTGGTAGCGGTGTTGGTGAAGAACAATCTCCGCAGGCTTCGCCTAAGCACTACGGAAACTATGACGGAGGATAAACTAGAGGGGACGGGGTTGCCGGCACACGGCTTGGTGTTTCTTGATGTGTCTTTGGTGCTAGCCCTGCCCCTCTATTTATATGTTGAGCCTTGGGGTCAAAACTTGGAGTAAAAGCCTCCACAAAGTTGGTCTCACCCGAAAGGCAAGAATCCTTCTTGGACTCCAAGGCCAGACGCCAGGGTTCCCGGCGTCTGGACCCAGACGCCAGAACCCTAGTGTCGGCCCTGGACTCATAAAACTTCCTTTGCGCTTTCCAAAACCTTGTGGGCTTTCCCTTTGGCCCAAATAACGTGTTCTCGTACCCAAACATTTCGAAACATCCGGAACCCCTTCCGTGAATTCGAACCCTTTCGGAGATCAAACACTATTATCCCATATATCAAACTTTATCTCGGACCATTCCGAGTCCTCGTCATGTCCATGATCTCATCCGGACTCGAACAACATTCGATTACCAACATGCATAACTCATATAATACTATATCATCAACGTAAACGTTAAGCGTGCGGACCCTACGGGTTCGAGAACTATGTAGACATGACCGAGACACGTTTCGGTCAATAACCAATAGCGGGACACGGATGCCCATATTGGCTCCTACATATTCTCGAAGATCTTTATCGGTCAAACCGCATAACAACATACGTTGTTCCCTTTGTCATCGGTATGTTACTTGCCCGAGATTCGATCGTCGGTATCCAATACCTAGTTCAATCTCGTTACCGGCAAGTCTCTTTACTCGTTACGTAATGCATCATCCCATAACCAACTCATTGGTCACATTGCTTGCAAGGCTTATAGTGATGTGCATTACCGAGAGGGCCCAGAGATACCTCTCCGACAATTGGAGTGACAAAACCTAATTAGGAGAGGAAGAAGGGGAGAAATAAATAAGAAGAGGAAAAAAGAAGAAAAAGAAGAGGAGAAGAAGAAGAAAAAGAAAATTTTCTATTTTTTTCTTCTTCTCTATTTTTTTCTCCTTTATAATCACCCAGTTATGTTGTGTCGTTTGGTAGTACCCAAAGTGTTCCTCTGGTAAACGGGAGTTGCATAATTCTCATAGTTACAGGAACATGTATAAGTCATGAAGAAAGCAATAGCAATATACTAAACGATCAAGTGCTAGGCTAATGGAATGGGTCATGTCAATCACATCATTCTCCTAATGATTTGATCCCATTAATCAAATGACAACACATGTCTATGGTTAGGAAACATAACCATCTTTGATTAATGAGCTAGTCAAGTAGAGGCATACTAGTGACTATATGTTTGTCTATGTATTCACACATGTATCATGTTTCCGGTTAATACAATTCTAGCATGAATAATAAACATTTATCATGATATGAGGAAATAAATAATAACTTTATTATTGCCTCTAGGGCATATTTCCTTCATAGACCTCCGTTGGCGCCTGGCCAAATTGCTGATCCTACTAGCCTCAAGCACGGTGAGGACTATCCAGATGAATGGGCCAAGCGGCAAGCCAAGTTGGCCAAAATGGCCAAGGAAGCAGTGAAGAAATTGAATGAAGATTTTGCTGCTGCCGCTGCTGAGGCCTCTGCTAGCAAGCCTAAGAAGGCTATGCTCAAGAAGCCTGCACACAAGCCCAGTTCCTCAGCTGGAATGCCCTCATGGCCAAGATCGTCAAAGCCCTCACGGCAATTTCCTCAAGAAGCTCCAGTTCCCACTGTTGCAAAAGCTTCAGGTGCTGCAAAGTCCTCAGCACATGTGCACCTCGCATCGTGCCAAAGGACCACTGGCATCTCAATAGCTTCAGGAGCATCTTCAAGTTCCTCAGCTCCTCTTCAGTCCTCAATTGGCCCTACTTTGCTGAAGACAAAGGCCACTGCTGGACGAGGCTCAATGCCAAGTCCTCACAAGAAGCAGCTTGCCTTCCATGTGTCGTCTAGTGAAGACAAAGCTGATGATGAAGAATTGGCTGAAATCATCAGAGACAGACAGCAATGGGCCGCTAGAGCCAAAGGCACCAATGTGCCTCTTCTGTTGGATCCCAAGGTGATCCTGGACTTCATTGATTTCTAGCACAAGGACCCCAACACTCCTATGCCTGACTTCAATCTCACACCTGGCCAAAGCCATATGCTGACCGCCTTCATAGGCAAAGAAAAATGGAAGTTTGAGAAGGCCAGGCAACTGAAGAAAGCTCAGTACAAGAAGGAGCGATTTCTGATGAAGCACGTTGTCAAAATGACAACTAATGAACTTGTGGCAATGCAAGATGGGATCAAAACACTTAGTGATGAATTTGATGCTTATCATGCTGATTGGCTAGGAGCCAAAGTCAGATTCGTCAAGATGGCGAAGGAATTCACATCTAATGTTGCTGCCCCAGCGCAATATGAAATTCCTCAGGCTTAAGCATCTGCTTAGCCAACTAAAGATCATGCCAGCACCACTGATGACAATAAGGCTACTGAAGAAAATGAAAGCACCAGGGCTGATGAAGAAATTCCAGCCGCTGAAGAAACTGCTAGGGCAACCTCTAGCATTGCGCCTGAAGAACAAACTAGGTCAGTCGAAGCATCTACTGTTGTGCCTAAAGAAACTGCACAAGCTAGGGCAACTGCATCAGTTGTGCCTGAAGAAACTGAACAAATTTCCTCTGCTCCTCCTGCACCAACAACAAGCATCAACCTTCCTTCTGCATCAGAAGCGAAGAAAACCAAGGCTACAGAGCGATCAGCTGTGAACAAAAGGAAAGCATCTGCTGCCTCAGAGTCTTCAGCTCCGAAGAAAGTGAAAACTTTAACCAGCTCCTATGAAAATCCCATAGATGTTGTTCCTCTATCAAGCATGCCATCAAAGGAGATTGCTCCCTTTGGTGAGGATTATGTGGTTCCAAATGAATCGGATGAAGAAGATCCTTCTGCTGCTTCGACAGAGCAGTTGGATGAAGAAATTGAAGTGGATAACATCCCTTCAACTCCAGTGGTTTCAACTCCAGTGGTTTCATCGCCCATGCCTCAGTTTACTACTGAAGAGGCCGGTGTTGAAGCAATTGATGAGGAAGATAAAAACGTGGACAATGGGTGTACAACTCCTATTCTGAATGATGACAACTAGGAAAGTCATCACCCCAATTCACCATTGTTCACACCTCTGCAACAGATTCCTCAGTCCCCTGTTCGGACTGAATAAATTCACATGGGATCTGAAGAACTCCAAACATCTCCTCACTATTCCTAAAGAAGTTCCGGCCACTAGCACTGATGAAAATGTTGTCGTTGAGAAGGAGGCCCGGGCTGCTGAAGAGATTCCCACTGAAAATCCTTAGCCTGTGGCTCCGGAGACTCTGATTCAAGAGGCTGTGATGGCAACAACTGCAAATCTTCAGCCCAAGCCTCAGAATCCTCACTCCAAGAAGCAAAAGTTCAAAGTTGATGGCTTCTTTGTTGAGCACATATTCTTCACGGATTATAATCCATATGACTCTGCGAGACTTTGATGCAAGCGCTTCTGGACATCAAGCCAAATGAACTTCTATTATTCACTACTATTTGATAAAGACAAGATCTTTGACCAGGAGAAAATTCCTCATGTGGACATGGAGTCGCTGCCCTGCTTGACCCCAGCCCTCAGTGTTCTTCACGACGCTGGGCTGCTCAACCTCTGCAATGCCATCTGCGACTGGAATGAAGAGCTCATTCTTCAGTTATATTCCACATTACACATCACTGGCATGTTGAAGACGTCAATTCATGGGTGCTGGACTGGATGACTAAAAATACTCATTACAAAGGACCGACCTCTAAATTACTTCATGTCGTCCCTGTCAATCCTCCCACTGAAGGTGCAAGATGCATCTATGATGAACCTGAACTCTCAAATCATCTGATGCAAGTGCTGATGAAGCCTTTGAAGCCAGTCCAAGCTCCAAGAACCAAATTCCTCGTCAAGGAATTGCTTTATGTGCTAAGGACTATCTACAGGATATTGACCAAAACCCTCAGTCCGATCAAGGGCCACAACTCTGATGATGAAGAAGTTGTTGGCATCATGAAGAATCTGCTTTTCAACATCATACATGGTATTCCTATCAACTACCACAATTTCTTCATGAGGACTTTGGCCAATGTTGCTCTATCACCTTTTGAATTGAAGCCTTACGCTCCCTGGATCATGAGATTCATCAGATCAAGGTCTTCCATTAATTACAAGGCTCATTTGCAAAATCACGTCATCTATTTGCCCCCAATTTAAGTCCTCAAAAAGACTATTTCCTCAGCTAGTGAGAAGGGCAAGGCTGCTATAATTGATGAAGGCACTCGTCCATTGGATGGACAGTTTCGCAACGCTGCATCCTACTCCACCAATGATGACTCTTCCACACATGACACTGCCGCAAATGCTTCAAAGGAATTTCCTCAAGCCACTACTCCCAGGGTGATGGCTGATCGCGAGCTTCTTCTCAGTCTTCATCAGAAGGTCAATCGCAACCACAAGTGGGTCAAGCGTCAGTTTGGTGCTATTCTTCAGAACATGACAGTCACTCAAAATACTGTGAAGAAGAATCACTACTATCTGCATGAAGTCTTTGACCGCACTTGGGCCATTCTATCTAACCTCTACAGTGCTGAAGATCTCAAGGAGATGGAATTTCAACAGATCTTTGACTGGGCGCAACCACCTTCGAAGAAATTCAAGAAGGTCAAAGTTCCTCAGCTAGTTGCCAGTTCATATTCTTCATCATGCGAGACTGATGAGCATGAAGACTTGGACGACACTGCGGCAGGCCCTACTCCAACGGACGACCCCAACAACGCTGGCGCTCCTCCATCAACATCATGATGATATTCTTGAGGGGCTTTAGTCCTCACTTTTCGCCCCTTTTGGTCATTTGATGACAATGGGGGAGAAATTTGAGTTAGTCTTCAAGCGGGTCTCTATCTATGGGCGTTTTTTTGCTAAGTTACAACTCTTGTTCTTCTGAAGTAATTGTTGGATCGAGATGTAAACTTAAGTCCGATGGTGGTCTGATACTTTTACTATGTTTTTCTGCATGCTATTTCCTCAGCTCTTTAATGCACGCATGCTGAATTACATCACTCACCATATTTCATCATGCATTTCAAATTTTCATATCATATGTTGAATGCGTGTATGAATTACAAGATATAGGGGGAGATCTCCATGATTCTACTCTACAATGTGCATTGCTCTTCAAAGAAAATTCCTCACATATGCACATCTTCAGGGGGAGTTCTTCTATATTTTGCAATCAAATTCCTCAATATCAGTATTTACACTTCATATGTTTATCCCCGTTGAAAACTTAACCTATATTGTCATCAATAACCAAAAAGGGGGAGATTGTAAGTGCATCTAGTGCCCCTTAGTGATTTTGGTGTATAGACTTATAGGTCAAGGGACTAATGCGTTTGTGAGTGTACACAGGTCTATAAGTCTATGAGGAGTTTGATATTTACAGAGAAAGTCGACCCCTAAAGATGAATGTCTTCAACTGAAGACTTTGGCTTTCTGAAGACTTTGAAAGTGAAGAAATTGGTGTGATCCTGAAGACTTGATATTCATGCGAGGAATATGAAGCATGAAGACTTCGGTTTTCATAGTTTTGTTTTTTTCTTTCTTGAGTCATAGGAAACACTTTACTATTAAAGGGGGTCGAGGTAAAACTAAGGAAAAGTTTCGAAGTGATGCTCATCTCAAAATCCTACACCTACCAATCCTTCAAGTGAAGCCATTGGAAATCTCATACAGTTCAGTCAATTTCTTCAGTGACAGAGACAAAGATCTTCTGGTCTCTGAGGAATTTGTTCTGACCGAGGAGTTAGGAATTCACCAGTGCGGATTGCCTACAAGTGAGGAACATGACAGCCCTGAGGAATTTGATAGTCAAATTTCCGACCGTTGCTGTGCTATGTGCCAGCTGTCCCAAAATATCTACCCACCTAACGGTCATATCATTGAAGGGCATTTATGTCTTATCATGTCAGGCTGCTCCCTAGGCTATAAGTAGACTCCCCCTACAACCACTAGCTGGTTGGATGCTCCGCGAGAAACTGACAACTGTCATTGAGAGCATCCCATCCTCCGAGGACTTTGAGCGAAAATCATCAAGTGAGGAAAAACGGAAGAACCCAAACCCAAACACCTACAAACCCAAAGTGATTGAGCATCACTGAAGAGATTGTTCCTGTGTGGAACCGACGCTTGTTACCTTTGAGGACTGTGCATCCTCCAGACGGTTGGGCATCATGGTCTAGAGCATCTAAGAGGAAATTGTGGATCACCGAGTGACCGAGTCTGTGAAGGTTTGGAAGTCACCTGAAGACTTACCGCGAGTGATTGGGCGAGTTCTGTGTGACCTTAGCTCAAGGAGAATACGGTGAGGATTGTGTGTCCGAGACTGTGTGTCCTAGGGTTTAAATACCTAGCCGCTCCAACGAGACGTACGGCTGTCATAGCAGTCGGAAATGGTCTACCAAATCATCGTCTTCACCAAGCTACTGGTTCTATTCCCTCAACTCTTTCATTTCCTCATTCCTGTGTAGAAGTACTTGATCGTTACTGTTTGAAGACTTTGACTGAAGACTATCTCAATTTTCTCAATCCTATTTCTTTAGTCAGTTTGTCTCCAGCCTGCTTATCCTGTGTTCACGCTTCTTGTACTATGTGCTTATTTTCATTTCATCATGATGACTATGCTACTACTCTGTTATGGTTGCATCTGAGTACTTATTCCGCTGCTAGTTGTTCGTGACTTAGGAATTTCCTCAACTTGAAATTCCTCAGTGACGATTTTGTAAAAATCGCCTATTCACCCCCACTCTAGTCGATATAACGCACTTTCACTTTCACCGGATCTATCATCTCCTTCGGAGGTGGAGGTTTCTTTGCAAAAAATTCCCTCACTTGGGCTTCACAGATCTCCGCGTTTTCCTTCTCGGTCCTCTCGTATGGTAATTTTTCCAAAGTCTTGAGAGATGGACCATATCTAAATTGCCTCCCGCCTCTGTTTGTACTTCTAGCCGCCGGAGCGGCGGCGTCTCTCTTCCGTTATTGCTTACGAGGCGGAGAATTGGAGGGGGAGTGCTCCGGAGGAGCCGGAGCGGCGACGTCTGTCTTCCACCGTTGCTGATGAGGCGGAGAAGGAGGCGGAGTGCTCCGATGCGCCCGAGCAAGCGATGAAGGAGGCGGAGTGGCCTCATGCGCCGGAGGAGGCGGAGAAGGAGGTGGAGTGCCCTGATCACTCGCCGGAGGAGGAGGAGGAGGAGGCGAGTGCCCTGACTCGCCGGAGGAGGAGGAGGCGGAGGCATCCAGTTTCGAAACTTGATGTACTCCTTCCACCATAGACATGTAGTCCTCAAAGCATGAACCAGTTGATTCTCCCCTTCACCTGTAGGGTGGTCAAGCTCAAGCTCCTCAAATCCCTCCATTACTTCATCCACCATCACAACAGCATAGCCATGTGGAATCGAACGACAGTGAAAAGTTCCATCGTGTTGAGGAGGTGCAACAGAGCCGATAGCCACCTTCAAAGTGGGGTTCTACATTTCGTCATAAGCTGGCAATGTGGAGCCTCCGTGATAGTATCTACGGGGTAGCTAGGAGCCGAAGTCAGGCTGAACGAGCTCCATGGAAGCCACGCTGCTTCTCCGCTGAGATGGCGGGGTAGCTTCTAGGGTAGCTTCGTGCCGCTGAGATGGTTGGCCGGCAGCTGCAAGTTCCTCTAGCTTTTGTACTCTTGCATTGAGCTTCTGCATTGAGCTCAGCTCCGCTTTCCTCCTTCTCTGCCGGCTTTTGTAACCGCCTACGCCAGGAAAACCAACCACCCACGAAACGGAGCCTGATGTGCCTCGTGTTCGTCCAGGGTGCTCAGGATTCCCGAGGGCCTCAGTCAGCTCGTCCTTCTTTGTCGGGAATGAACGTCCCTTCCTGCGCTGCGGTGATATACTTCTGAAGCTTCTTACGGGTATTGCAAGTTGCTCGTCCGTCCAACGGCACTTCCCTGTTTCTTTCCTTTTGTCAGCAATATGCCGGCATGTTTCAGTTTAAGCTCAGCACATGGAGTAGCTATATGGTCCTTGCGCCTGTGGTTAACTAGATTGCCAGCAACGATTCAGAGGTTAGTTCCTTTAATCAAGTCTTGATGTGACATAGATGTGGGAGAAAACATTAACCTGATTCATAATGTACTTCCTCTGCAAAGAAATATAAGAGCGTTTAGATCACTACTTTAGTGCTTCAACGCTCTTATATTTCTTTACGGAGAGAGTATATATCCATCATGCAGCAGGTAGTGAAAAAAGTTAAATAGCATCTCTCTGCTTTTGGCACTGTCCCCTGTCTAGAAATTCTTATCCCCCTACCGCTTTTGTACATGATTGATAATTGTTCTCCTCTAAAATCTGAAGTTCTTGCAAGGTCGACTGTTTGGTGCTAAAGTAACTGAATAACTTAAAAGCTTGCAAGTTCATGTAACTAGTAGCTGTAAGATGCATTAGCATGCTCCATTTTCTCACCAAAAAAATTCTTGTTTTCCTTTTATGCAATTTTTTGACCTTCCTTCTCTAAAGTTTCTTATAGGAACAAAAACACTTCAAGTTGCAAGTTAAACAAGATAGATTTATGAATTCCGCAAATCTATCTGAAATGGGAGGTTGTGAAAACATCACTTGAAATATAGAAAACTAATATAACTAAACTCTTCTTAGGTTGTACAAAAGTTCAACTTCCACTTGACACAAGATACTTAATTTATGTCTACAGATGCTTCACATAGATAGAGCTAATCAATCTACCTACACACTGTAGGTGTGCCAAATATCTTGTAAGCAAGAATTAGTAGCTAGGGACCCACACTCCTTAGGCCTACAAATGCTTCCCCAGTTGACTTTACATTTGGCCCCGGTCGTTTTGCTAGACCCCGACCAGAAGAAGGCACGCTCCAGCCTGGTGATGTTGCCTAAAATGTCGGGAGGGATGACGAGGGCCGACGTAGTGTAGACCACCAAGGAGGTCATGGCCGACATGACCAAGACCCCACGGCCCAGAGCAGCAATATATCTTCCCTCCCAACGAATAAGCTTGCTAACCACTTTATCTTCGAGATATTGGAAGTCCACACGCTTGAACCTCCAAACTGACAGAGGAAGGCCCAAGTACTTCAGGGGGAAGGAAGCCCGCGTCGCCGGGAGCCCCTGGAGGATGTTGTCAAGATCATAGTTCTGACAGCGGATAGGGACGACTGAGCTTTTGTGAAAATTAGTGCAAAGACCGGTGACCTCTCCAAAGCAATGCAGAATGGTGGCAAGGTTTGTTATATCATCTTTTATTGGCTTAACAAAAACAGCCGCATCATCGGCGTAAAAGGAGGTACGAAAGGAGGAGCCACGACCCCTAATATTGTGCAGTAGCCCTTTAGTCGTGACCAGATCTAGCAATAGCTGAAGCGGGTCAATGGCGAGGACAAATAGTAGCGGGGATACTAGGCACTCCATTCAGCAAGACTCTGGAAGAGAAAGTACGAAGAAGTGCAGTGATCCAATTCCGAAAAATGCTCGGAAAACCCTGTTGTTGTAGAAGATCAAGAATGTTGTCCCAGCGCACGGAATCAAAGGCTTTCGGGATATCTAGCTTGAACAACAAGGATGGTGTTTTGCCTCGGTTGAGACAGCGGGCCATATTCCGCACATACATGAAGCTATCATGAATACTCCTCTTTTTTATGAAAGCGCTCTGGGCATTGGAAACGAGTCTATTCATGTGCGGGCTGAGCCTCATTGCAAGCATCTTGGCAATTATCTTCGCGATGGCATGAATCAAACTAATCGGTCTGTAGTCGGCGATGCCCTTGGCCCCCTCCTTCTTTGGGAGAAGAACCACATTTGCTGAATTTAGCCACTGTAGGTTGGAGGTTTGCAAATTCCCAAAGGAGTGAATTACGCGCATCACATCCCCTTGATGATCTCCCAACAACTTTTGAAAAAAGCTCCAGTGAAACCATCTGGTCCGGGAGCCTTGTCGCTCGGCATTTCGTTAATGGCTGATTTGACCTCGTCCTCGGTGAATGGGGCACTAAGCTCCTGTAGCTCCAGCTCCGAAAAGTTTAGGCTGTCCCAGTTGAGGTCTTTTTCTCTCCGGGCACCCCGCCCAAGGGCATTGGAGAAGTGATCAAAGATAATCTCTTCCTTGCGCTCATGCTCGGTTACCCACCCGTTGTTGTGCTTGAGTCGCAGAATGTGATTTTTACGCCTCCTAGCATTCACCCGCAGGTGAAAAAAATTCGTATTGGCATCGCCCTCCTTCAGGCTGGAGATACGTGCACATTGCTTTTTCCGAGAGCGCTCGAGCACCGACAAACTGATCACCCTCCTCTTGAGTCTGGCATGGAGGTCTTGCTCGCGGCGGAGAGCAGCCTGGATTCTTGCGCTACATCCAGCCTGGATTCAACGCTCTTATATTTCTTTACGAAGGGAGTATCTATCTATCATGCAGCAGGTAGTGAAAAAATTAAATAGCATCTCTCTGCTTTTGGCACTGTTTGTAAACCATGGAAAGGTGCAACATTCCCTCCCTCCCCTGTCTAGAAATTCTTAACCCCCTATCGCTTTTGTTCATGATTGACAACTGTTCTCCTGTAAAATCTGAAGTTCTTGCAAGGTCCACTGTTTGGGAGTTGTTTGGTGCTAAAGTAACTGAATAAGTTAAAAGCTTGCAAGTTCATGTAACTAGTAGCTGTAAGATGCATTAGCATGCTCCATTTTCTCACAAAAAAAAAAATCTTGTTTTCCTTTTACGGAAATTTTTGACCTTTCTTCTCTAAAGTTTCTTATAGGAACAAAAACACTTCAAGTTGCAAGTTCTGAAGCAAACAAGGTAGATTTATGAATTCCGTAAATCTATCTGAAATGGGAGGTTGTGAAAACATCACTTGAAATATAGAAAACTAAAATAACTAAACTCTTCTTAGGTTGTACAAAAGTTCAACTTCCACTTGACACAAGATACTTAATTTATGTCTACAGATGCTTCACATAGATAGAGCTAATCAATCTACATACACACTGTAGGTGTGCCATATATCTTGGAAGCAAGAATAAGTAGCTAGGGACCCAGACAAAGAAACCCACTAAATAGACGGCAGGAGTCATGGCCGCATGTGTGTTTTGCTCTAGGAAAGAGCATTGCTCTATTTCTCTCAGACCATCATGCCTCATTCAGTGGGTTGTTGGTAAGAATCGATCCATGTTTTAATGTATTGCCAACTACAATTTGTAGTTGTAAAATCGGTCGTTAAGCTTCAACAGTTCATTCTGCAAGCATCTTCAAAGTGTGATTGACGATTAACCCATTGGCTTTGAGCCTTTGACTAAGGATTCCACTTAATTGTTAGGTTGCTGATTCCACAGACCATGATCCTGCATGCCAACAAAGGATGTGATAAGCGAGGGAGGTTCCTCGGCTCACGCGGTAATTTTACCTCAGAGCGTTTTGTTTTTTATGATGAATGTTACCTCAGGAGCGTTTTGTTTTTTATGATGAACTAACAAAAATGCCCGTGCGTTGCAACGGGAAAAAAATCACATGCCCTTCCACCACCCACCTCGCGGCACAACTGTAAGCTGCATCCAAACAATCCCTGCCCACCATCAATACCACATACCTGCATCCCATGCAAGCTCTTTAAACAATTATCATCCAAACATGCATATTGCGAATTTGAAATTGACATTTCCATTGTTGTGTGGCATAAATTTACATACCATATGTATTACACATGGATCTAGGCCGCCACCGGTGCCTATGCACGACGCAAGCCTCTATGATATGAATCAACAACCTGAAAATTTCTGCAGAGATATGTACAAGGAAACACAGATAAGGTAGTCAGGCAATAAATTTCATAACATCTTATAATGACAGTTGTATGTGATTTGGAGGAAGTGGTCTACTCACCATCGCAGGTCCTTGCTGGTTACATAATTATTGCCGAGGGCGGCACAGATGGTCGTCTGTGTGGCTAGCGGCATGCCTTCTGCAGTGATAGCCACTCCATCGTCGAATCTGCCCTCCACGACAGACTCACCACCACCACTTGCCCGCAGAGATTGTGGCATCTTCCCGTAGTAGCTTTTTATGGTAGGAATATTGGACTAATATACATGTAACCAACAAACGGAGCACCGCGATAACAAAACAACTTTGACATTCTTATTACATCAGAAAGTTAAATATTTACTCCTATAGGATTTTCTAGTACATCCCAGGACATTGGTGTGTGAGCCTTAATTACATACAAGAAGACGCAGGTCAGTTACAAAAACTACACAGTCAAAAGAGAACAAAATTAGAACTGAATTTCATCACCTGAAAGCTGGCTGCGCGTTTACATCATAGCGAGCCTGAACTTTTCTATTGGTGGATCCCCTTTGTTCTGCTCCGAATTGTAGATGAATTGCTCACTCTACTTTGATTCGATCCTTGACGAATCTACTAAATATTGGACGAAACCGGGCGAGCAATGACCTCTTCTTTTTCTTATTACTCTTTATCTCTCTCTCCTTGAGTAACAAAAATAGGTCAAAAAAAATCTAGGCATTCACTAATTTGTAGAGTTCTCTACATGAGCACCTTTCAACAGTAGCGTTATATATTAGCATGAGGTATAATGTTACTTCTGAAAAACACCGCTGCTAACTTATCGTAGTAGTACTACCCTAATAATAAAAGCTAAATCCTCTAAACGGCCAAATACTAAAGGAGCTTCTATGTAATCATTTGCAGCCGAGATCCTATGTGAAAATATATTCCAACTCCCAAACACTTACTCGGTGCTAGAATGGAAAAAAAATGGTTAGTAAATGTTATCAATTTTGCAATGAAAATTAAATGTTTGTGACATTCTTCATCTAAAGAAAATTACTTTTTAACTCTTCCTCTTTCAGGCTTGGGGAATAACCAAAGGTACCATTATAATTGGTGGTGATGGAAACATGCATGATAATCAATTATAAACAGCATCATCAAAGAAACTGGATCACTATTTTTTCTTAATTGAACCTCGCCACATAGATGGGCTCATGTAGGCCAAACAAAAAGGAATGAGACCTGAAAATAAAACAAAACTTGGCTAGGTCAAGCATTCAAAGAAAGAGACAATTTGGAGTGACTTGCAGTGTTCAGAAATATATTATCTTTAGACTGGTTATACGGTTCTACTTGAGCTTCACATACTGTCAGAACACATAGATGTGCAAGTACAATTCTTTTAGAATATGCTAAACCTGGAAAGACACTTAATTAGCTCCGTTGTGCGATGGCTAACTGGAGTTGGAGCAATGCATTTCTTTAGCAATGAGATTGCAATCTGGGTATGCCCCTTATGAGACAAAACTGATATATTCAATTAAGAAAAGTAGAAAAACTCAACAAATGCACTGACCGACATCATCAGTACTTGGGTCATATAAATGCGCGAACTGCATGAAAGATTCAAAATTTTCATTTTCAAATGGTGCAATAATCTTTAGTGGCCTTTCCTAAATATCTAATGGCCATTGTTTGACTATTTTTCCTTACATCTAGATAGGGTCAGAGATTAACCAAAGAAGTTCTGCTCATAAAACGTAGACCATGGAAGGCTGTCAAAATGGTGAGGCACTCATGCAATTCTCTCAATTATGTACTGTCACCAACTCATCTCTGGATTAGCCGCTCCTACAAACACCTCAAATATTTGCAAGGAAACAGTCTAACAGATATATATAGATGGCTATAATGTAGCTAAGTGTATGCATGCCTTTTGTTGATAACTGAAATCAAGGACGTTGGTAAACTATATGGCCAATGTAGGAACATTTGGTTCTAATACTGTCTACTTTGATCAAAAAAGATTCTTGTAACAATTTATAACTTAATGGGAAACATTAAGAACAATTCCACATATGTGCACAATGATGCCGCTTGACTAAACAAATGATGAAGTTAGGACACTCCAATAACAATAATTCAGATAGAGCATAATGTTGGAAAATAAGTTCTGGCAATACAACGGAATCATCCTATAGACTCAGCCATCAGTAAACTGCAAAAGTGCGAAGAACAATTGATCAAGTTAAGCATATAAAGATACAGCACGTGAATAGAAAGGATCATACCAACCATTCTTTTATGTGCAAATCACGATAAAGTAGGGGAAAGAATAGAGGATCTTGATGAAACAAAACTGAATCGAGGTTGCATATTTTTGCATCAATATAGTGCGCATTAAATTAGAGTTTTTTTTGCGGGGAGCATTAAATTTAGAGTTTATAGAAGATAATAAGAAATAGTAGCATGCATTACTCGCTGGTTTGTTATTGTGGATCGAAGGACCTGCATCGACTTATCATTGGACTAAGTGCCTAAGTGGGGCGGGCTGTAGGTGAGAATAGCAAGAGTAGGCAGTCCCTTGACGAAATGAGAGAGGAGTGGGTACTTCTTACTGAGGGACCATGCGGTTACTGCGCTGTTGCAGATCGTGTGGCCATGCCTAGGAGTAAACTGCAAAGCACATCGTTGTCACCTGGCAGGGGGTAGGTGTTAATACACTGGAGATCACAAGGGCAAGTGCAGAATAAAAGCGATTTTGCCACTGCTCTATAGTTATGACTGCAAACAGATTGTGTATGTGTCTTTTCTCATATCAAAAGGGAGTAGCATCATTTGAGTGCCTTTTGTTCCGGACAAAATAACTTCTGAATCAAATCCGCATAAGTTCTGTAATTCTAAAAGGCGTGATGGTTGGCTATGCCACACAGATCCAGAATATTCGAAGTGAGATCAGAGAGAAATCAAGATCACGTACATATGTTGGTGGGCAGCACAGAGTAGGCACACAGATCTAGAATATTCAAAGTGTGTTCAGAGAGCAATCAAGATCATCTACATAGGTTGGTGATCAGCACAGAGATTACAGGAAAATGAATACATACTTGGATGGCACTGAGGGAAACGATTAACATAGGCCTCCTTTCCCCTTGGTTGGACGAACCTGTGGTGTTTGCAGAATTCGCCATGGACGTAGAACCCTAGCTTCACCAAAATCAGCTCTTCCCAGGACCAAATTGTAACCTATAGCTCAAGCTTGCTTCTCTTCCCTGCAAGGCTTCCGTTCTCACCCTCTGCCTTATCTCTGATTATCCCGGGTACGCTCTCCCTGCCGGCGTACGGACGCGGCATCCGTCCCCGCTCCTCAAGGGCCGCCACTTGATCTCTGTCCCCCAAAACTCCTCGTTCTTCTTCATCTCCTCACCTAATTAACTCACATTGTTTTTCATAGCTGTGTACATAGGAGATTGTAGAATGTATCTTTATAAGATTGGCGACGTGAAGCAGTACATGGACTGAATTGATCAGAGAAGAATGAAAAGAGTATGAATAAGGAGCATGCGGTCGTGGCTACATACCATCAATTGTCTCCCGGCCGCACAAGCTATCTTTCCACTCGCTCGCTGCTGCACATATCTTAAGGCCGGCCTCCGGGAACTCCATGAACCAGCTTCCCCGACCATGGCAAGGGCGTTAACCCCCGCCTGACCCCGCCGGATGCCATCACCGGAGCAACCACACAGGCTGCCCCCTGCCATATCTCCTTCTCCTCCTTCCTTCCGCCCTCTCTCTCTCTCCTACGCCCCACTTCCCCAGCTCCTCTTCTTCTCCTTCCTTCCCCTCTCTCCCCTGCATCTCCCTTTCACTCAATCCCTCTTTCTCCTCGCCGCCGATCTACAGGAGCTTACCACCGCCACCGGATCCCGTCCCCACCGCTCGCCCCAACCGCTTGCCGGAGATCACGCCGCCGCCGTCGCCGTCGCCCGGTTCCCCCTGCCCCGTGCACCGTGGAGAGGGAGGGATGGGGGCATGGCGGCGGAGGGAACCCTAGAGCCAGGGCGTGTTGACTTATCGTTTTTTATGATGAATGTTGCGCCTCCATCTCCGTAAATTTACCTCACAAAGTTTTTGCTTCTTATACGGTGGTTCTGCGCTCACCACGGACGCACCAGGTTAACTTTTCCGTTCCTAAAATATGTGGGCCTGGCTCATCAGCGCATGCCTCTTCTTTGAGTCACTTACTAGTGGTCCCACAACTGCTCTCTCTCTCTCGACACACAGGCAGACACGAAGAACAGCTTGGGCCTAGCCATCACCAATGGCTCGTGGCCCGGAAGCTCTTGTCGGCGACCATGGTGCGCGCCTGTTCTAGCCACCAGCAGCCCACACACCTACTCTGCCATCCGGGCTTCTACTTTGAGCTGAGCCTTTGTGAAGCCAGTTCTTGCACCAAAGTCATGTAGAAATTCTTATTCATCACGACTTCTACCAGGTTTAACCAAGAAGAACAATTTGAACCCATATCTGGCCGGACAGACTAACAATACTTCTATACAAAGGTCAGGTCACTGCTTTCTTGAGACGGTGGTAATAAAAAACACTAGCACGCTCCTCGAAAACCAACATGAACTTAGAATTTCATCAGATCATATATTATCATTCAGCGACAGGATACTGTCACTGCGCAAACATTTTTACCTTTGGCCTGATAATGGAAGTAATATGGGAATAGAAGAAGCTTGTGTAATAGTACAACACAAGGGACTGGGCACACAGGCATCCAAGAGTCTTGATCATATATATGTTGTTAATGTGACCCAGCTGAGCAAGGAATACACTACCTAAAGTATTGTGTAATGAAGATCTTCACTTCGATTTGAGTACCACTCTTGCTGATAAGACGCGCCGTTTGATCGCCTTCGGGCAAGGGATGAAACTCTAGTGTGCCTCTCATAATCTCGTCACCACAATCAGAGTGCAGATCTATTTCAATTGCCAGTACCTTGTACAATGGCACCGCAAGCTGATGTCTAGCTAAGGGAATCAGCTCTCCTGATCGTGCACATATGCCCTTCACGTCTTCGTTGTAGAAAAGCACGCAGCCAATATCAAACAGCTCGCTGCGAGCGACAATTCTTCCAAAAAGGCTGATAGGATCTTTTACATCGCGATGAGTAAGCCTCACAGCAACTTTGCATTCTACTCCCTGGCTAAGGATGGCATAGATCACCTCCACAGGACCATAAGGAGTATTGGCAGTTTCTAATAGGGGCCTGTCCAATGTCGGGGTCTCCAGGTGTAAATGCACGCTCTTGTTCCAGATTTCTTCAACAGAGATATCTTGGCTATTGTCATGGAGATAAATGCTGAACCCGACGGGTCCATCTGCTGAGATGGCACTTCCTGGACCAGTTAGCACAAGGTTGCCCTGTTCCATAGAAAATAGAAGTGATTTATATTTGCCTCATTAAAGGTGACACACTATGTCTCAATAGATGCAAATCTGATTAACTAAGCAAACATATACTATGCACATTCCATTTACTAGTGAAGCCAGACCACATGGATGCTCGAGTGCTCAACTGTTTGGCAAAAAACTTTATCATCTCTCCTTGGCAAAGCAGTTGCTGACGGCAAAAGGCTTTCTTTCTTCTATTATCAACACACGGTAGTAATAAGTTTGCAATACTCTTTGCACATGTTAACAGAACAAATCAAGAAATATACTTAGAGCCAGCATGTCCTCTTTGTAACTAGCTTTGCAGACTAAGGAAAGAAGCAGTGCATGGTAGGATGGATGGTTACGCCTGTATATAGATTGGGAGCTCCTAATGAGCAGTCAACTACACAGAGTCGTTAAGCTCTTAATGCAATGGCCAGATTCACCCCTCATCTAGTACTCCCTCCGATCCAAATTAATTGTCGCAACTTTGTACTAAAGCTGCGACAATTAGTTTGGATCAGAGTGACTATTAGAACTCATCCAACTTTATCTCCAGGGAGGTATTACATGCAAGATTCAAATTTCATTGAAATTGTTAAGTTCAGAAATTTCAAATACTTTGGTGGGTACAGGAATGTTGACATCTCGGATGAAACTTCAAGAGTCTGCTGGCTAATTAGCACTTGATGGCGAATTGATTTCTGAAATTACTAAAAAAATTTAAAATCCATAAATTTTGGTAGTACCAAGATTGAACCTTAATTATGTCCTCCAATATCTTCCATGCAGTGTGTTTAAACTCTATGTACTTCCAAACAAATATCCAGCAGCAGAAGTCATCAATTTTTTTTCATTTTTTTGGCAAATGTATTTCCAAGCTTGGGCTGGCAGTTGTAGGGTCAAATAGGACCCCTAGGTCAGGAGTAGAAATTTCTAACTAATTTTCAGAACTGAAATTGTCAGAATTTTCTTATTCTTAATCTCAAAATAATATGTATTTGAGCTGGCAAATTAAACAAATATATAGTAGTTTTGAAGTCTATGTACTTTTTCCAGAATTTTTGTGAACTTTGATAGTGGATACGAAGATTGCATGAGAAGTGTGTGGCGCACACAATACATCCCGCATCGCACCTCCTTCCAGGCCAAATGCACCGCTACTAACCCAGTAACCCACGAACCCACGTAGCAACATGCACTTCCTTGGCCCTACCTTGCCTCCACTTCGCCTACTGTTGTCTCATCTCTCGTCGTCATCACCAGCTTCTAAGCCAGATCCACCATCACGTCCCATCACATCCTAACATTATCCTCCTAACCAACCTACCAGCCAGCTTCACCCACCACCCTGTTCCACCTCCAGGAAGCCACTGGCCATGCCACTAAACCCTGTTACCAGAGCACATGGAGTAGCTCCGCACCGGAGCTGGGGAGTTTCAAGGTGATCTAATGGTGAGTAAAGAAAGAAAGAAATGGCTAGCTCATAGTCAATCAAGAATTTGCAAATTACAGCATATTGTGTTTTGAAGGAGATGTACCTATCTTTAGAACATCTCTAGCAGATCCTGTTTAACTCCGGCGAACTGCATTTTGCGGGACGTTATACGGGATGGCCCCAAAAAAAGGGCCCGCGCAGATCCTGCAAACGAGGCACGGCCCGTAAAAGTTTTCCAGGCGGCCCGTAAACCGACCGTGTTTCCTATATATATGCGGGCGCGAGTGGATTTTAGGGTTTCCATCCTGCATTCCCCACATCCCTCTCCGCCGCGAATTCCCCTCCTCCAGCGAGAAACCACCTCCCCTCGGGCAGCGATTTCCGGCGCCTCCGGCCACCGGATCTCTCTGGCAGGGCATGGCAGCGGCAACGGTTTTGGTCAGCACGGCGGGCTCGGGCGTGGCGGGTTCGCCAGCCGCAAGCGTCACAACGACAACGAGGCCGGCAGCTCCCCCCTCCTGTGACGGATACACAAAGAGAGGCTGCACGCATCCGCGGCGTGAAGTCCCGCAGCGCCGAGTCGCGCGCATGGGCGAGTTGCCGGCGACTCGGGAGGATCTTCGACCCAGCCCTCCAGCGGCTCCGAGCGGCCGAGACCTCGTGATGGCAGGCGAGGGAGGCCGCAGCGGCCGGCGATGTAGCTGTGGCCGCGCGCCTGCAGGAGCTCCAGGAGGAGTACCAACTCCAGCAGACACTCTCCAGTACCCTGATCTACCACACCCTCCATAGCAACGAGCCGCCGCCACGCGAGGACGGCACCGGTGACGACGGCGACGATGGCGATTCTGGTTCCGGTGCAGACGCGTAGAAAAAGTATGCACTAGAAGTAGAACCCCGCGTAGTATGAGCTACTTTAATTTTCGTTTGAACTGGATCTGTTCTGTCTCAGCGCATGTCGTCCCGGAAATTTCGTTTACGGGAGCCCGTAAACAATTTTTGCGCCTCGGTCGGTTGCAGGATCTGCTAGAGATGCTCTTAACATCATGACTCAGTTTCAACAATAGTGCTATCATCATGACACTATATTTACTTCAGCAGAATATTTTCCTGATTAGAGATACTTTGGATACTGGAAGAAAGAAAGCCTACACCAACAGACATGACAGTGCACCTTTGATGGTTTCTAAACATGTGATTTCAGTCTCAAGCATTTGCCTAAAGAAGTAACAAGCAAACAGAGTGGATTACCATAATTCCCACTCGCTGGCTACAGATATTCCACCTACACATGGACATTCAGATATGGTCCACTTTATGTAGTACATTCATTGCTAGTTCCTTTACAAGAAAAATAAAATAAAACAATCATACTTTCCTAAGTTAATAAATGAAGTTGGATTATTTCACTTATGCCATTACACAATTTGAGTTGCAGAAATCTTTTTGTGGCACAATACAATTGCTTCTTCAGCCCTAAACAAAAATAATACAGAATTGAAATGGAGTTGATCGGTACAGTGGATAACTGGTAAGAATCTGCACCTGCCAATCACAAGGTTGTGGGGTGACCTGGTCGTCATGGCAGATCCTTGCGAAGACCATAGACTGAGAGCAATAGGCGCCACCGGCTTCGACTATGCCACAAGGCGGCAGCCTGTTTCCTCGGGAGGAGGCGGCTGCATCAGGGACACGCACGGCAAAAACCTCCATCAGATTGCTCCCGTAGAATGGTAGGTCAGCATAGCTTAGGTCGGCATACGCATGCAATTGCTCATCATTCGGGCCGTCATAGCCAGTTGCCGCTGCCATGGGGACTTGCGTAGCAACAAGGCCGTCTTTTTCTGAGTTAGAACTTGCTTTTGGGGAGGCTGGTGGCTAAAATCCCAAATCTCCCTGTATGTTGAACATGATGTTAAAGCATTGATTAATTATGGTTTATTTTGTAGATTTTGTTTATTGTTAAGTGCAGATGATCATCAAATACAGACAAGCTCCAAACAGATCTATAGAAATTACAATTAAGTTTGCTCCAAAAAAAAATACAAACTTGCTATCCTGCCATCATCCATCGTATTTATAACAGAGAGCAGACAGTTCTTGCATACTCCCATACATATGCTGCACCATCCTACCATTCATATGCATGCAAACAGATCTATAGAAATTACAATTAAGTGTGATACAAGGAACATTGCTGGGGGGCGCGGGGACGCGGGATAGGGGCTACCTTCCGTTTGGCGTTGGGTCGGCCGATGCAGGGGAGGACGACGGCCAAGGGGAAGAGGGGGCCTCGATGGCTTATGCAGGGGCAGCGGCGATTGGAAGCGCTCGACGCCGGTCGATGGCTCGGAAGAAGGCGGAGTCTCCGGCGTGGCCGCCGCCGCCGCCGCCGCCGCTTACTGTTCGGGGGAGGAGCGGAGAAATTGGGAGATCGAGTGAAGGGACAATTACAAATTGAACCTTCAGTTATATGGCACTGGTCTTTTGTACCCTTTGAAGCTTTCTCACTTTTGCCCTTTCAATTCTACCTTCACGTCACCGAAGGCCAGCACTACCCATCAGCCGGATGATAATCTCGTTTTTTAAACCGCCTTGAGAGCCGTGCGATTGGGCCTAGCCAACCGTCCGATTTTCGCGAAGGCATGTGCATGTACGCATGCAAGGCATTTGACTGCGGCGTCGCAGCGCGGCTGCCCTTGCTGGCGCGAAGACTTTCAACCATGCACGTTCATGGTTTGTGGTGACATGGAATCAAAAACTGAGGTATTCTAGCAAGTGTATGGTAGCAGCGTGCAACATTAGAAGCCAGCGACAACAGCTGCTGCAAAGACATGCGCCGGAGTGGCTACTAGGAACGAGGGCTGACACACTACAAGTCGAGACGACGATGCTGTTGCAGTGGGCGTCGATCTGGACGGCGGGTTCTGCGATGGTGACCCGTCTCCTTCGACGGCCGCGGCGATGCTACACGGGGAGCTGGGACGGTATGCTTCGACGGCTACGACGATAGTGCGGCAGCTTGCTTGAACGGTCACTGTGTGCTTCGACAACCGCGGCAATGCTGCGACGGTAGGTCGGCGGCTTTGGTGATGTTGCAATGGTGTACATTGACAGCCATGATGATGCTGCAATGGCCATCCGATTGCTTCAATGATATTGTGACAACGTGCTTTGATGGCAGCGACAATGCTGCGATGGCAGCTTGGATGGTGCTGCAATGACATGCTTGAGTGGGCGCGACGATTTCCACGATGGTGCGCCTCTGAGCCGCCGCAGTGGCTACATCAGTTGCCGGATTGGCTCTGTGTCTGAAACGCGCTCCTCGTGGATCGCCGAGCCGTACAAGCTGGAGCTGCCGCGCGCCACTACTGCTGCTGCCTTTTTCTACGACTGCAAGCCGCCGCAAACCGGTTACCACCACTGCAGTTGTGACGCGCCCGAGTCACCCGCTGAGCCGTGGTCTGCCCCGTGCCCTTCTGTCGAGTCACCGGCAACTGCGGTAAACCGCCCACGCCTCCAGTAAACCGGACCTAACCTGACGCCTCGCCGGTCTTTCTGCTCGCCTCCAAACTGCCTTCGCCGGATTAGCTGCCACCTCGAACAGCCGCCGTGGGCCTATGAGCCGCCCTGGACTCTTTCTGTCTACGCGAGCGATTATGTATCAAATCTTTTTTGCTGATTAGACATGCTACAAATCCCAAGGCATCAATTTGTGACTTCTTGCGTGAAAGCCAAGAAAAGAATTCATCTACTGGAATGAGACCTCCAAGGAAGTTCTCACGGTGGTTACAAGGGACAAGCCATCACATCAAAAATCAAATGACAACCTGCGGTCGACTGATGCTATTCGACATTATTTAATGCCAGCGTCAGTATTCATCGGATAAAAATATCAGGTGATATCTATCCTATGTATTTTGTTAAAGTACATGTTAAATTCATCCGATAATAGTTACTCTGGCCTGTAATATTTTTATGCAGTACAGCTATTAAAAAAGGGGGTGATATTATATCATGGAGGCACGTTCGGCTGTGCCATGCAGCTTAATGGACACGCGTATCGTGGTCCGGTTTACATCAACGCGCCGGCCAACTCGCCCGTCCGTACCGCCTTACAACGCCACGAACGGATCGCCCGTCCGTCCTCGCGGCCGGTTCACGCGTCCACGCCGGTTTACAACACGGAGAACAATTTGCTCGTCCGCACCGGCTTACAATGCCACGGCCGACTCATCTGTCCGAGCTGTCTCTGATGCTGCGGTCATCTTTGCTGACCGTCTCTCGCGGCCTGGTCTACATCAACATATCGGGCCGCACCTGTCTGCATGAGCTATTTATTGAGCATGAGCAAGTCACAGCTTGGGTAGCCCGGTTTTCTTTTAACAAAATGGAGGGAAATTATTATATACTATCAACCGCCGTCTGCACTGGGTGGTTCAATGGGCAGGCGCACAAGCCGCCGCCACTACAGTTTGGTTAACTTCAAATCACCAGTTGGAAGGAACCATTGGCCGAGTTGCTGACACGGCTCATACGGGCTCAACCTTTTGTGGATTTACATCATGCTATAAACACCAATGATATACAAGTTATGGCGGTTTATATTACGGTCAAATATGGAGAATCTCAAGTCAACTCCTCGAGTCACCTTGAGACTCGGGGGCTACAATGATATGACTCAGCAAATGTTGGAGGGTAAGATAACCCGGTTTTCAGTAAAGTCAAGAACCCCAGGACGTTGGAGGGTAAGATAACCCGGTCCCGGAGGATACTACCATGTTGATGAAAGTATAAAGGCCGTCGGAAAATTTCCGGTTCAAAAAAATTAATCTCTCGCAGGTTCGAGTTTAAAAGTCGCCAGAAAATTTCCGGCTAAAAATGAAGATTCCAGTTTAAGATCTGGTTCAAGGGAAATATGTCTCCCATAAAGCTTGGAATCTCTCAATATCCGATTTAACATCCGGTTCAAGAAGAAATATCTCTCGCAAAGTTCGAGTTCTCAGAAAAATCACTTGGGAGCTTGGTCGTATTCGAACCATAGCTACACCTCTTGATCAGCATAAGGCCACCAGGGAAATCACTTGGGGTCTCGGTCGTATTCGAACCATAGGTACACCTCTTGATCGGCGTAAGGCCAACAGAAAATCACTTAGGGGCAAAAGAGAATGTTGCAAAAGCACAACTCAAACATAGGCACCCATTGAGCACAACTCAAAATGTTACCTGGGGGCTCTTTGTGCACAGCAACAAAGAGTTTTAAAGGACCCTTGTAATAGGCTATCAAGCCAGGCTTGGAAGCCAGGTGTATTCACCTAAAACCCCGGGTTAACCTGCCTTCATCAAGTAAGTCACTCCGCCCAAGTAATCCTGCTATGACCCGTCGAACGTTTGACAAGTCAATCTTATACAGACCCTGAACTTGTCAAAGTTAAAACGACGATTGGTTAATGTGAGGTTCATCTTAAAAGGCTTTGTAAAATGATTTAACTCAGTGGCCTGGCAGCCCATGAAAAGCGTTGAATTTGGGCCTGGCATCCCTTGAAAAGCCTCGACTACAAGTTTTCATTTGATTTTATTTGTCAAAGTCTTTTCTCCTTTGATAAGGTTTTATTATAAACCGGCATCTATTGACCCGGCCTGGCTATAAGTCATCAATATAACATAAACCGGTGTTTGTTAACCCGGCTTGTCTTTCAACTATCAGTTGTCAGTACATGATCAATTATAGTCTGACGCTTATTGACCGGTCTGGTTTTGACTACAAGTCGCCAGTATTATATAATAACTCGGTACGGTTTTATTATAAACCGGAAAAATATGGAGGAGTTATCAGTACTCAAGATTTGGATTATCATCATTGCTACAAGAAAGTTGGTAAACCAACGATGTGATTCAATATCACAGGTATGATATATTTCATATTTTATTATCCTTGCAGCTTTGGTTATAAGCCCGGGTTATATGTTGGGCATTATGAGCCGTCCGGCGATAAACCGCCAGCACACTTTAAACTTGTTGTATGGAGAAGCAGGTTAAATAAAGCATAATTATAAATCACCGGCGTTTATTAACCCGGCCTAGCTTTGGACTATAAGTCGCCAGTATATATTTGGATTGCGCCATTAGAATCATGCCCTTATAAATCATTGGGTATATTATTCAAATCTTTAATAGACAACATGGCTGGATTTTTATTATGGTTATCAATAACCGGTATTATGATTAAGGTTTTCAAAGTCGCTTTAGCGCAATGGCTATCATATTATCAATGGATATGATTTATTCTACAATTGAAGGAATAGTCCCGAGTTGCTGCAGGCTTACGACCCGACACTTGGGGGCTACATTATTCAAATTGAGATTACATCAAATATGCAAGTCTCATGTCGCTGCAAGCATGCACCATGACACTTGGGGGCTAATGCAAAGTCATTTTTTGCTCATCTTTTTGAAGACCCGACTCATCACATTATAATGAGTCGGCCCCTTGGGGGCTACACATTGTTGTTCAAGTCTACATGATCATATTTATAAAGTTCCTGCTCATTATTGCATAATGACCCGACCCTTGGGGGCTACACTGGTTGAAGTTTTTATGAGTATAAGGCAATTACAAGTCGCAGGTTGCTGCAAGCATGACAACCCGACACTTGGGGGCTACATATATGGAGTCTTCAGTTTTTACTAGTGACTGAGATGAGCAACATGGATTTCTTCAAAGTGGCAGTAATTATATGGAAACAAGTCTCAAATCATCACTTTGTTCTGTTCAAGACTTGGGGGCTACAGGTAATATGGATATAAGGGAGAAATATCTTCCAATTTCCAGTTTTGAGCTAACCAGATTGACCCGGCATCTGCAACAATCATAACCCGGTGTCATCAATAATCATGAACCAGCGTTGGCAACAATCATGACCCGGAATTATCAGTTTTTATAACCCGGCGATTTTGGAAATCATAGATCGGCAAGTTCTATATTTTAAAGCCGACTGAATATCAGTTGAATATTTGAAGACCAATATTTTTGTCAAGTCAGAGCATTGAAGGCCGATTCAAATGGATTCTTTATTTACAAAATATCTTCTACAAGCAAATTGATTATGAAGCTGATCTATTGACCAGGATTTTCTAGGAGGAAATGACAAGGACTTAAGGATGATCAAGTGCCAGTTTATAAGAATATTTAAACCGGAGCACAACCCGCCAAATTTGTTCTTGTGTTTATGTTGCATATTAGTTTAACATGGATAAATCCAAATTAAACTGGGGGCTAATGTCGGGGATACACCCCGCAGCGTAACCCGGTCGGAAGTATAACCCGGCCGGACTGGACGACTCATTGGTAACCCGCCCGGAGCTTGGCGATTCACGGGTAACCCGCCCGATCTTGGTGGTTCATTAGTAACCCGGCGGGCGGGTCAAATGGATGATGAGGCCCAAGGCCCAGAAGGCCGGTTCACGTTTAATGGTGGAACGGTTTATGAGGAAAGCACAAGGAATATTCCCTTGCAAAGGAAGCAAGACTAGGATTCCACTTGTTATAGAATAGTCCTAGTCCTACTAGGACTCCACATGTAACCCGCCCCTCCAACTTATATATGGAGGGGCAGGGCTCCCCAAAGAGGGACAAGCAGGAAGAAACAATCTCTAGGGCTAGACACAAAGAGCCGGTTTACCGGCGACTCCCTCGTGATGATAATGAGATCTAGCCACAAATAGCATGTAGGGTTGTTACCGGATGATGTTTCCCGGGGCCCGAAGCTGTCTAAATCCTTGTCTTGTGTTGCGTTTCTCAATTCCGCTCAACCCCTCTCAAGCTACCACATAGATGTGTTGGCCGCACGACTAAGTCCTCACACTAGGACATCTGCCGTGACGATTCCACGACACGTCCCCTCTTTCTTCAACAAGTATCGGTATGTTTTCGTATTCGTTTCGTTTGTGCGATATGTGAAAGTCTTGGAGCGTCTTTTGCATTTAGTTTTCATTTTTCTTTTATGCACCATGCTGGTATGAGATAGTCCTTGGTTGATTTTTAGAATGCTCATTGCACTTCACTTAAATCTTTTGAGCATGGCTTTATAGAATGCTTCATGCACTTCACTTATATCATTTGAAGTCTGGATTGCCTGTTTCTCTTCACATAGACAAACACCATTTGTAGAATGCTCTTTTGCTTCACTTATATTTGTTAGAGCGTGGTCATATCTTTTGTAGAAAGAATTAAACTCTCTTGCTTCACTTATATCTATTTAGAGAGATGACAGGAATTGGTCATTCACATGGTTAGTCATAAAATCCTACATAAACTTGTAGATCGCTGAATATGATATGTTTGATTCCTTGCAATAGTTTTGCGATATAGAGGTGATAATATGTGGGAGGTACTAGTAGATGGTTGTGTTCAGTAGGGATGTTGGTCTTAAGGTTTGTGATTCCCGAAGCATGCACATATGGTCTACTAACTATGTAACCAAATTGGCGTGCATTTGATTGTTTATCTTTGCGTGAAGGTCAGGGGCGCGCGATGGTTAACTCCTACCAACCTCCCCCCTTGGAGCATGCGTGTAGTACTTTGTTTCAAGGGCTAATAAATTTTTGCAATAAGTATGTGAGTTCTTTATGACTAATGTTGAGCCCATGGATTATACGCACTTTTACCTTTCCATCATTGCTAGCCTCTTCGGTACCGTGCATTGCCCTTTCTCACTTCGAGAGTTGGTGCAAACTTCGCCGGTACATCCAAACCCCGTGATATGATACGCTCTATCACATATAAGCCTCCTTATATCTTCCTCAAAACAGCCACCATACTACCTATCATGGCATTTCCATAGCCATTCCGAGATATATTGCCATGCAACTTCCATCATCATCATATACATGACTTGAGCATTCATTGTCATATTGCTTTGCATGATCGTAAGATAGCTAGCATGATGTTTTCATGGCTTGTCCATTTTTTGATGTCATTGCTACGCTAGATCATTGCACATCCTGGTACACCGTCGGAAGCATTCATATAGAGTCATATGTTTGTTCTAGTATCGAATTGTAATATTGAGTTGTAAGTAAATAGAAGTGTGATGATCATCATTATAGAGCATTGCCCCATGAAAAAAAAGAAAAAAAAAGGCCAAAGAAGCCTAAATAAAAAAGGGGGCCAAAGAAGCCCACCCAAAAAAAAGAAAAAAGAAAAAAAAGAAAAAAAGGGGGGCAATGTTACTATCCTTTTTCCACACTTGTGCTTCAAACTAGCACCATGTTCTTCATATAGAGAGTCTCCTGTATTGTCACTTTCATATACTAGTGGGAATTTTCATTATAGAACTTGGCTTGTATATTCCAACGATGGGCTTCCTCAAATGCCCTAGGTCTTCATGAGCAAGCAAGTTGGATGCACACCCACTTAGTTTTAGTTTGAGCTTTCATACACTTATAGCTCTTAGTGCATCCGTTGCATGGCAATCCTTACTCCTCGCATTGACATCATTTGATGGGCATCTCCATATCCCGTTGATTTTCCGTGTCAATGTGAGACTTTCTCCCTTTTTGTCTTCTCCACATAACCTCCACCATCATATTCTATTCCACCCATAGTGCTATATCCATGGCTCATGCTCATGTATTGCGTGAAGGTTGAAAAAGTTTGAGAATACTAAAGTATGAAACAATTGCTTGACTGAAATCGGGATAGGCATGAGGGGTACCTTGTGTTAAGAAAAGGGAGCATACCAGACTATATGATTTTCTAGGGATAACGTTCTGACGCATTGATGTTTTGAAAGACATGATTGTTTGTTGGGATGCCCTAAGTATTATTGTTTTTTATGTCAAATGATAGACTATTGCTTTGAATCACTCGTGTCTTAATATTCATGCCATGATTAGACTTATGATCAAGATTATGCTAGGTAGCATTCCACATCAAAAATTATCTTTTTTTCATTTACCTACTCGAGGACGAGCAGGAATTAAGCTTGGGGATGCTGATACGTCTCTGCCGTATCTATAATTTTTTATTGTTCCATGCCAATATTCTACAACTTTCATATACTTTTGGCAACTTTTTATACTATTTTTTGGGACTAACATATTGATCCGATTACCAGTGCAGTTCTTATGCATTGCATGTTTTATGTTTCTCAAAAACCCCATATCAAACGGAGTCCAAACGGGGTAAAAATGGACGGAGAATTATTTTGGAATATTTGTGATTTTTGGGAGGAAGAATAAACGCGAGACGATGCCCGAGGTGGCCACGAGATAGGGGCCCACACCCACTTAAAGTGGGCGCGCCCCCCACCCTCGTGGGCCACTTGTAAGGCGGTTGATGCCCTTCTTTGGCCGTAAGAAAGCTAATTTTTGGGAAACGATCTGGGCGAAGGTTTCAATCCAATCGGAGTTATGGATCTCCAGATATAAAGGAAACGGTGCCAGGGCAGAATTCCAGAATGCAGAAACAGAGAGATAGATCCAATCTTGGAGGAGCTCTTGCCCCTCCCACGCCATGGGAGCCAAGGACCAGAGGGGAAACCCTTCTCCCATCTAGGGAGAAGGTCAAGGAAGAAGAAGAAGAAGGGGGGCTATCTCCCCCTTGCTTCCGGTGGCGCCGAAACGCCGCCGGTGGCCATCATCATCACCGCGATCTTCACCAACACCTCCGCCATCTTCACCAACATCTCCATCACCTTCCCCCATCTATATTCAGCGGTCCAGTCTCCCGCAACCCGTTGTACCCTCTACTTGAACATGGTGCTTTATGCTTCATATTATTTTCCAATGATGTGTTGCCATCCTATGATGTCTGAGTAGATTTTCGTTGTCCTACCGGTGATTGATGAATTGCTATGATTGGTTTGAGTTGCATGTTTTATTATTGGTGCTGTCCTATTGTGCCCTCCTTGTCGCGCAAGCATGAGGGATTCCCACTGTAGGGTTTTCAATATGTTTATGATTTGCTTATGGTGGGTGGCGTGAGTGACAGAAGCACAGACCGAGTAAGTAGGTTGTTTATGTATGGGATAAAGGGAACTTGATACTTTAATGCTATGGTTGGGTTTTACCTTAATGAATCTTTAGTAGTTGCGGATGCTTGCTAGAGTTCCAATCATAAGTGCATATGATCCAAGAAGAGAAAGTATGTTAGCTTATGCCTCTCCCTCAAATAGAATTGCAATGGTGATTACCGGTCTAGTAACGTAGTCAATTGCTTAGGGACAATTTCACAACTCCTACACCACTTTTCCACACTCGCTATATTTACTTTATTGCATCTTTATCTAAACAGACCCTAGTTTATATTTACGCTTTTTTTATCTTGCAAACCTATCCAACAACACCTACAAAGTACTTCTAGTTTCATACTTGTTCTAGGTAAAGCGAACGTCAAGCGTGCGTAGAGTCGTATCAGTGGCCAATAGGACTTGAGAGAGTATTTGTTCTACCTTTAGCTCCTCGTTGGGTTTGACACTCTTACTTATCAAAAGAGGCTACAACTATCCCGTATACTTGCGGGTTATCACTGAAGGAAATATGCCCTAGAGGCAATAATAAAGTTATTATTTATTTCCTCATATCATGATAAATGTTTATTATTCATGCTAGAATTGTATTAATCGGAAACATAATACATGTGTGAATATATAGACAAACAGAGTGTCACTAGTATGCCTCTACTTGACTAGCTTGTTAATCAAAGATGGTTATGTTTCCTAACCATGGACAAAGAGTTGTTATTTGATTAACGGGATCACATCATTAGTTGAATGATCTGATTGACATGACCCATTCCGTTAGCTTAGCACCCGATCGTTTAGTATGTTGCTATTGCTTCCTTCATGACTTATACATGTTCCTATGACTATGAGATTATGCAACTCCGTTTACGGAGGAACACTTTGTGTGCTACCAAAGCGTCACAACGAATCGGGTGATTATAAAGGTGCTCTCTGGTGTCTCCGAAGGTACTTGTTGAGTTGGCGTATTTGAGATTAGGATTTGTCACTCCGAATGTCGGAGAGGTATCTCTGGGCCCTCTCGGTAATGCACATCACTTAAGCCTTGCAAGCATTGCAACTAATGAGTTAGTTGTGAGATGATGTATTACGGAACGAGTAAAGAGACTTGCCGTAACGAGATTGAACTAGGTATTGGATACCGACGATCGAATCTCGGGCAAGTAACATACCGATGACAAAGGAACAACGTATGTTGTTATGCGGTCTGACCGATAAAGATCTTCGTAGAATATGTAGGAACCAATATGTGCATCCAGGTCCCGCTATTGGTTATTGACCGGAGACGTGTCTCGGTCATGTCTACATTATTCTCGAACCGTAGGGTCCGCACGCTTAAGGTTTCGATGATAGTTATATTATGAGTTTATGTATTTTGATGTACCGAAGGTTGTTCGGAGTCCCGGATATGATCACGGACATGACGAGGAGTCTCGAAATGGTCGATACATAAAGATTGATATATTGGATGGATATATTTGGACACCGGAAAGGTTCGAGAGAAGTTTGGAGCTCCGGAGGTTACGGAACCCCGGGAGGTATATGGGCCTTATTGGGCCCATGTAGGAGGAAGAGAGAAGGAACAAGGGAGGGGCGCCCCCAAGCCCAATCCGAATTGGGGGGGGCGGCCCCCTTTCCTTCTCCTTCCCCTCTATTCCTTCCTACTACTAGTACTACTTCCTAATACTAGTACTCCTTCCTTCCCTCCAAATAAGATAAGGAAGAGAGGAAACCTACTTGGAGTAGGTTTCCCCCTCCCTATGGCGCCCCCTTGAGGTCGGCCACCTCCTCCCCCTCCTTTATATACGGGGTAGGGGCACCGACACACAAGTTGATCATTGATCGTTCCTTAGCCGTGTGCGGTGCCCCCTCCACGATATTACACCTCGATCATATTGTAGCGGTGCTTAGGCGAAGCCTGCGGCAGAGAACATCAAGATCGTCACCACGCTGTCGTCTTGTGGAACTCCCCTCGGAGCCTTTCTTGGATTGGAGATCGAGGGTGCGTCATCGAGCTGTCTGGCGTGTCAAGAACTTCGGAGGTGCCGAATGCGGTGCTTGGATCGGTTGGACCGGAGGACGTCGACTACTTCCTCTACGTTGCGTCAACGCTTCCGCTTCGGTCTACGAGGGTACGTAGACAACACTCTCCCCTCTCGTTGCTATGCATCACCATGATCTTGCGTGTGCGTAGGAAATTTTTTGAAATTACTACGTTACCCAACAATCACATGGTCAACCACAAGTTTAGCCTATGCGGAATTGAGCACACGAGATACAAAAAGAGCATGATCAAGATCTTTCTTTAATTTAGCATGATCATCATTGTGTGACTCCTCAAGAGCCAAACGATGACCATGCTCTTCCTCAAGAGCATTAGAGAGATCTGATATCTCATCGGCACAGTCACGACTATGCCCTTCCATCTTGGAGATGGTTTTTTCGTGAGCCTCGATCATGTCATTGGCTTCACCAAGTTGTTCCAAGAGAGCAACAAAGTGCTTCTTGGATTTACCCTAGAGCTTACTCATAAAGGACTCAAATTCATTTCCTTCCTCATTTGACCCCTCACTTTTACCAATGCAATCCGTCAAGGAAGGATTAGTAGTGATGGTAGTTTTGATGTTGGGGGTTACCTTGTTGGTGGCTTTAGCCATGAGGCACTTGGCGGTGATGTTCTCGTCGAGTGAATCGAAAAGGGACACCCGTGGAGTTGTTGCAATGGCAACGGAGGCCATGGCAACCGTCTCACCGTCTTCATCATCATCATCATCCTCATTGTACTCTTCTTGTGCCACCCACCCCTTAGGAGGAGTCTTCTTGGTGAAGTTGTTCTTGTTGGGGAAGGACTTGGCCTTGTTTTTCGGATAAGCTTGCCACCATTGTCTTCCCTCTTCTCGTATGGGCACTCCGCAACAAAGTGGCTCACATTGCCACAATTATAGCATGTCCTCACACGTTGCTTGCCCTTGGCACCACTTGAGTTGTTTTTGTTGAAGTTGGGCCTTGAGTTCTTCTTGCCCCAAAATTGCCGAGAAGCAAGAGCCATGTGCTCACGATAGGCATACTTGGTGTCTTCAGGGCAAAAATCCGCTTCTTCCTCTTCATCCTCTTCTTCCACACTTGCCTTGGCCTTCAAAGCAAGGTTGGGCTTCATTGCTCGTTGAGAGTGCAACACCACATTGTCGGTGGTCTTGTCCAAAATCCTCATTGCAACAAACTCATCCAACACTTCACTTGAGGACAAGGAGTGGAGTCCGGCCTTTAACGGATGACGGAGGACATGGCCTTATGGTAAGGCATCATGGCCTTGAGAAACTTGTGCTTGATCCAATTGTCATCTGTATCCTTACTCTCATGATCTCGGAGTGAGACCGCGAGAGTGGTTAGTCTTCGGTAAAGCTCACAAGGTTCTTCATCTTCATTCATTGCAAACTCATCGGCTTCATCTTGTACCACTTAATAGTTGGAGCGTTGAATGCTTGCGCTTCCCTTGTAAATGGAAACAACATGTTGCCATGCCTCCTTGGCCACGGTGAAAGGTCGGAGGTGTGCAATATCTTCGAGAGGGATGGCCTCTTGGAGAATGTAGAGAGCGGACTCGTTTAATTGATGATCCGTGGCTTCTCTAGGAGTGAAGTTGCTTGGATCATGCGGGTAGAAACCTTGCTCAACAGTTCTCCAAAGATTAGTAGAACTATGATTTAAATGATGTTTAAAGTGATAGACCCAAGAGGCAAAATCCTCATTTTTCACAAGCTTAGGAGGAGGACCAACATGATTCAAAAGAGTGGAGGGAACCAGTCCTCCATAAGTAAGGGGTGGTTCAACATGGGCGAAGATATCGTTTCCACTTCTACCACTGGTCAAAGGAACTTTATCACTAGTAGCTTCCCCATTGTCGGAGTTAGCATCCGTCACCTTGTTAGTGGGATCGACCACTTCCAATGGTGCGGTGGGTAATTTAAGACCATCGAGAAACTCCTAAAACATGCTTTTGACCTCGGTCGTCATGGAGGTTTTCAATGTGTCCATAGTCGCATTGAATTCCTCACGAGAGACCAAGGGTCCCCATCGGCCATAGACGAGGATGGATTCACACCGGGGTGCTCCTCCCCATCATCTACGGTGTCAACCATACTCTTTAGATGGCAATGTCCTTAGTAAAGATACGAGGCTCTCATACCAACTGAAAGGATCGATATAGTTGACTAGAGGGGGGGTGAATAGGCAACTAGCAATTTTTTGCTTTTCTTTACCAAATTAAACTTAGCATCAAAGTAGGTTGACTAGATGTGCAACTAGGTGAGCAAACTATATGATGCAACAACAACAAGTACACAAGCAAGCAAGGGATACTACACTATATAAGCTTGCACAAGTAAAGGTAAGAGATAACCAAAAGAGGAGCCGGTGGAGACGAAGATGTGTTACCAAAGTTCCTTCCCTTTGAGAGGAAGTACGTCTCCGTTGGAGCGGTATGGAGGCACAGTGCTCCCCAAAAAGCCACTAGGGGCACTGTATTCTCCTCACGCCCTCACGCGATGCGAGATGTCGTGATTCCACTAGTGGTGCACTTGAAGGTAGCAACCGACCTTTACAAACAAGGTTGGGGCTCTCTCCACAACCAAATGGAGGCTCCCAACGAAACCACGGAGCTTCACCACAATGGAATGTGGCTCCAAGGTGACCTCAACCATCTAGGGTTCTCAAACATCCAAGAGTAACAAAATCCACACAAGAAAGTATGGGGGAATCAAATATCCTTTGGTAGAAGTGTAGTTCTAACGAATCACCTCCTTTTCACATGGCTCCCCTCCCACCCACCCACCTTCCCCACCCACGGCCTAGGTTTTCCGGCGATCTCCACTTCTAGCCAGTGATTCCTGGATCTTCTCCGCTCATCTTCTCCGGCGTGCTCTGATCTACACGTCTATACCCATCTCCTATGGGTGCCTCTGGTGGATCAACGTTGGATTTGGATTTCTCGGCGGGCTCCATCTTTGCGGATAAGGTTTTCATTTCTTGTGGGAAATCTATTCATCCCTCGGATGACACGAGCCACTTCATTATGGTTGTGTCTTTTAGCCGACATGTTTTTCGTCTTGATGAGGATTCTGTGGTGGCTGCATTAGAATCAGCGATTGGCGGATCGGCCATTGATTTGTCGGTCCAACTCATCAAGGGCAAGGTATTTTCTTTCATTGTTTCCTGCAAGCAAGTTGGCCTTTACATCCTCAAGTTGAGATCATATGCATGCCCGCATTTCAAATGTTATTTTCATCTTTGGGGAAATGGTGGTCCAAATTGGAGACGTGAGTTAGTGATCTGGAGAAAGGAATGCGACGCTGAGTGGATTCTGGTTAGTCCCTCTAAAAATCGTGCAACTTTGGGTTTGATTGCTATGCATAAACCTCCATCAAAGTCATCTCTTAGATCGGGTTTTTCCTCAAGGAAGAAAACCTCCTTTGCCACGTTCCATCAGTACCCTGCTTGTAAGGGTTATAGATACCCGGCTTCTCAGATCCTAGTTGACACGATTGCTGAGGCCGGCTATGAAATTAACCCTACTGAGAAGGTGATCCTGCCATCACCGCCGGCGACCAATCTCCAGTGGACGGTGGCTACGCCACCCATCTCTTTTGGAACGATCAACGTCCCTGCCAAAGATACGGCCGTCATTTCCGGGATGTCACCAACCTCTTTTGCCAATGTGTTGCATGATATGCAAGATGTTGCACCGGAACTTCCTGCCCATCATGGATCTCAGGCCCAACATGGGGACCTGACATCATGCATGGCTTCTTTGGTCCAAGTTGCGGCCCAACCATCAGTGCCGCTTTCGGATAAGGTGATTTCTTCGTCTAGAGATTATTCTCAACTGATTATGGACTCTGCTGGGGATTCTGCTAGGTTTAATGATATTGTTGATGATATTGTGTTCAACGTGTGGAAGTGCCAAAACTGTTTATCTATGTTGCACCACACAAGTTCGTGCACCAAGCAGGTCAGATGCCGTCGTTGTTTTAAATTGGGCCACAGAGCCAAGGGGTGTTCCGGCTCTGCGCCTTCCCCAACTTACAGGTGGGTCCCATGAGCCAGTTCGGTTTCTCCGGAACGGTCAGCGGAGATATACTCGCCCTCCGCCTCGGTTTCCACCCTGGGGTCTCTGCCCAGTCCTATCGCGCCTGCCACCCCGTCGCCTCCGCCATTGCCCACAGAGCCACCGCCCATCACACCTCCGCCACCTACCTCAACGCCGCCACCCACCATACCACCAGCGCCACCGTCGCCATCGCCCTGCTTGCTGCCACCATCCAGGGCTGCATCTTCGCCAGCAGAGCTTGCTCTGAATCCAACAATGGCCACCTTTCCTCTCGACCCCACGCCGTTCGTCCCCAATGGTTTCGAGATCATCGATGGTGGTCCGCGGCGACTCCTGCGCACCTTCTACTCTCCTGTTGTGGCTCCTGATCGTCAACATGAAGACTACGCCATTGCAATCGTTGAGCCTGCTCCTCTGCCTGAAGAAACTCTCATCTTCAGAAATAGGGTCAGTGGTTTTGTCATTAACAATCTTGGCCACGCTGTTTTGGATGCTCAGCCTTGGATTCAAGGAGTCGGTCTCTTCTGTTTCAATAGCCCATTTGCTAGGCAAGCTCTAGTTGATCATCCTCCATTCGATCTTGGCAACGATAGATTTGTTAGATTTGTGCCGCATGATGAGGGTATTAACTACAGAGCTATCCAAGGATTTCGTCGGGGCTGGGTTATGATTGTTGGAATTCCCATGGACTATAGGCGCACACAGTTTATTTCAGAAGCTATTAGCATTTTTGGACGCTTTCATCACTGGCACCAGGATGATCCCCTGCTTGTGCGTACTTTGGCGTATGTTTCTTTCCCTGCAACCACTTTAGTGCCAAGGGATGTTGTGTATCGAGAGTTTGCTGACTTTGGTGGTTCCCGCATTTCTTGGTCTGCTCCAATATACATCTTCTCTACAGACTTTGCTGATATTTTGCTAGCTGATGAGGACCCTATGCCCCTGGACGGCAACCCACATCCTCTACCTAGACACCTGCATTTTCATAACCATAACTGGGTTATGCCTGAATTTCCTGAGATTGGGTGGGATGAGTTATCGCCTCCTGAACATAACCATGCCCCTCAGCACTAGGATGCTCCACATGATGAACTACATGATGTACAACAGGAGCTTGTGGATGAGAATCAAGTGGTTGTAGATCAATCACAGGAATCAATGGTTCTGCAAGTCTCGGATGATTCAGTTAACAACCAGCCTGTGAATGACATGGTCATGTTTCAGCCACCTAGGGCTCCTTTGCAGCCTCCTCTGCATATTGGACAGGTGCTCACTGTCTTTGGACCTGTCCTGCCTCCTGACATGCTGTGGAAGCGATCTTTTGAGAAGATAACGCCCACTCTCTGCTTTTCTGAAATTCCAAAGCTAATGTTCAAGTCTGGATTTGGGTCAATCTTGCTATCTAGCAAGTCTTGGGATGACTGCTTTAATGGATTTGATCTCAGTATTGTTCTGTCGCCTGTGCCTGTTTCTTCCAGTGGCAGTGCTCGTCTTATTCCTCCTGCAAAAAGGCCAGTTGCTAGGGCACTCAGTTTTGATGATATTTCTGAACCCATCTCCGAATATTTTGAGTTCACTGCTGCACCTAAGGTGACTCTGAAACGTGATCGCAAGGAAAAGGCTACAGCTTTGGTGGACACTGAGGTTCGTCGCAGTGCACGGCTCAGTGCTTTAAGAGATGGCTACCGTTTGCCATGCAGTGGCGCCAGCAAATCTAATGGTCTGAACAAATCTCCTCACACTCTGAAGAAATGCAAGACCAAGTCGGCTCAGTCTGATGGAGCTTCTTCAGTGCCACCACCAACGGCCATCTCTGAACTCCAGCGTATTGGGGCACGCCTACGCATCGCTCCAGAGAAGCTAGCCGCGGATAAGCTTGTTGCTAATCCAGCTCAGTCTACAAGCAGCAAGAGTTCTGATGTTTGAGTGCATGCATATGCTTTTTGGTCCATGGTGTACCACCATAAATGCCATCTATCTTTATTTATGTCTTTATGTTTCGAACTCTGTTATTCTGCTATGTTTAGCAGGTCTATGTGGATCATTGTGTGGTCTACTTTTGCTGCTACTTTTAATGGTTTGTAATGAGTCAGACTGAGTTTAAAGAATGGAAGGTTCTGTGTTGGAACGTGCGTGGCCTAAATTCTGAGGCACGACAGCTTGCTGTTAAACAGAAAATTGATGAAAGTGGTTGCTCTGTGGTTTGCCTACAAGAAACTAAGTGTATGCATATTGATCATAGGTTCATTAGGAAGTTCTGTCCTAGACGTTTTGACAATTTTGCATATGTGCCTTCGGTTGGTGTGTCAGCTGGTATGGTTGTTATCTGGAATTCTTCCTTTTTTTGAGGGCAAGTTAATTGAGGCCAAACCGTTTGGTATTATTGTGGAGTTTCTTTCCAAACATACATCTTAAGTTTGGAAGCTGGTGACTGTTTATGTTCCTTGTCAGAGTCCTGCCAGAGATGAGTTCGTGCAGTGGTTATATAATCTGGACATTAACAAATGGCTTCTTTTGGGGGATTTTAACTTTATGAGATCGCTTGAAAACCGTAACCTGTCGGGTGGTAATGTCAACGACATCTTTCTGTTTAATGAAATCATAGGTCATTTGGGTCTTGTTGAGCTGCCAATTAAGGGCAGACAATTTACTTGGTCTAATATGCAATCTCAGCCCTTCTTGAACAAATTGACTGGTTTTTCACTTTGGTTTCTTGGACATTGGATCACCCAAACACTTTGGTCCTGCCTCTTGCGCGATCAACATCAGATCATGTTCCGTGTGTGGTCACTATTGCCACGGCCATTCCCAAAGCTAAAGTTTTTCATTTTGAAAATTATTGGGTTGACTTACCTGGCTTTAATGAGTGTGTTGCTCAGGTTTGGGTCAGGACTGTGCGTAGGCCTATAGCTGCTTTAATGATCTCCACCAAGTTCAAGGCACTCCGACATGCTTTAAAGAAATGGCATTTAAAGCTGTCCATAGTTAAGGCACTAATTGCTGATTGTAATAAAATTATTCTGTTCTTTGATGAGATGGAGGAGATCCGACCTTTAAGTTGGCCTGAATTCAATTTCAGGCGAATAGTTAAGTTGCACCTTCAGGATATCCTGCACTGGCAGTATATTTATTGGAAACAACGCTGTATGATCAGGAGCATTAAGGTGGGGAGGAAAATTCTAAGTTTTTTCACGCTATGGCCACCGAGAGGTACCGACGGAATATGATTTCTTCTATCAAGAACTTGGCGGGTGAGGTGGTTTCTGACCATCAAATGTTGGCTGGCATGTTTTGGTCAGATTTCAATCAGCGAATGGGACATGCAAAAGGAATACAAATGGTTTTGATCTGCCCAACTTAATTCGGAGAGTTGATGGTCTGGAAGATCTATCTTTGCCGTTCACGGATTCTGAGGTTGATGCTGTAATTAAGAATATGCCGTGCGACCGTGATCCAGGTCCCGATGGCTTACAGGTCTTTTTTTAAAGAGGTGCTGGACTATTCTCAAGGAGGACTTCATGCATCTTGTCAATGAGTTTTATGAAGGGAGGTGTAATTTGGAATGTCTTAATACTTCCTTAATCACCCTTGTCCCCAAGAAGCTAAGCCCTGAAGTGGTTGGTGATTTCAGACCCATATCACTGACAAACACGTGTTTGAAGTTTTTGACTAAGCTGCTAGCCAATCGGTTACAAAGAGTGATCTTGAGATGTATACATCGCAACCAGTATGGGTTCCTACGTTGCCGCTCTATCCAGGATTGTTTAGCATGGTGTTTCGAATATATTCATCAATGCAAAACTTCAAAATGACCCATCATCCTCCTTAAGCTTGATTTCACGAAGGCCTTCGATACAATTTGAGCATGAAGCCATCCTTAGAATCCTTCAGTGTAAGGGTTTTGATGCTCGTTGGACAAGCTGGATTAATAGAATTTTGTCCACGGGTTCTTCTTCGGTACTCTTAAATGGTGTTCCAGGTAATCATTTTGTCTGCAGATCTGGCGTACGTCAAGGAGACCCTCTCTCTCCGTTATTATTTGTCATTGCGGTGGATTTGCTTCAGTCGGTAGTCAATGAGATGTGCTCAAGAAACATTCTCACTCTGCCAATTCCAACAAATTCCAATGACTGTCCGATCATACAATATGCGGATGACACACTAATTATTCTACCTGCGATTGATGACCAACTGATCGCCTTCAAGGACATGCTTAGCACCTTTGCAGCATCCACTGGTTTACGTGTCAACTTCAGTAAGTCATCTCTTATTTCAATCAATATGAGTGATGAAGAGGGAGCTAGGGCTGCCAACCTCCTAGGTTGTGATGTGGGATCTATGCCTTTCACATATCTTGGGCTACCCATGGGTACGTCCAGACCCACAATTTATGACCTATTACCTCTGGTTGACCGTATTGAATGCCAGTTATCCGCTTCCTCGTGTCTACTAAATCAAGGAAGTCGATTGCAACTTCTTCAGTCAGTTCTTTGCTCAATGCCAATTTATTTCCTATGCACTCTATCTCTCCCCAAGGGCATCTTGCAACAGATTGAGAGAATCATGCGTCAATGCCTGTGGAGAGGCAACACAGATAATCCTCGACAATCCCTAGCTACATGGGATCGGGTCTGCCGACCAAAGAAATGTGGTGGTTTGGGTGTGCTTAATTTGGGACTCCAAAATGAAGCCTTGTTATTAAAGCATCTTTTCAAGTTCTTTAACAGAATGGACGTGCCTTGGGTCACATTAATTTGGGACACCTACTATGCTGCTTCGCCACCACAGGTCACGCAGAGCTGTGGCTCATTTTGGTGGAGAGATGTCATGAGCTTATACACCAACTTCTGCAAGTTAGCTGTCCCACAAGTACACGCTGGCAACATAGTGGTTTTTTGGCTTGATCGATGGCAGTTGGGTAATAATGTGGTTCTTTTGAGTGAGAAGTTCCCTAGGCTTCATTCTTTTGTCATTGATGACACAGTCACAGTCAGAGAATTTATGGAGATTCCCGAGATCTCGGAACATTTCCATCTGCCACTGTCTCAAGAGGCCTATTCTGAACTATCTCATCTTCAAGATTTGCCGTCTTTAGTCAGCTTGAATGGGGACTGCAAGGATATTTGGAAGTGGCCATCTAAAACTAGGGAGTTTAAATCAAAGCTGTATTATGAGTCTTGCTTCTCCCATTTGGTTGTTGATCCTATCTTCAAATGGATTTGGTGGTTGATCCTATCTTCAAATGGATTTGGAAGTCTGCTTGCACGCTCAAGTTTAAAGTGTTTGGATGGCTTCTCCTAATGGACCGTTTGAATACTAGGGATATGATGCAACGCAGGAACTGGATCATCTAGGATGATACGTGTGTCCTTTGCCTCTGTGCCTCACATGAGGATCGTGCACACCTTCTCTTTGCTTGCAACTTCAGCCAAAGGGTTTGCAATTACCTAGGGATTTCTTGGAATGCTCAACCAAACCAGAGTACATATGAGATGGCTCTTGCTGCTAGGAGGGATTTTGGTCATCCTTTCTTCACTGAGGTGGTTTTTACTGCTACTTGGAATATCTGGACACAAAGGAATGGGAAAGTCTTTAGGAATGAGAGACCTACCTTCATTTCTTGGAGGAGGAATTTCATACATGATATCTCCCTTTTAGCTCATAGAATCAAATGTAAATATAAGGATAGCTTAGTTCTCTGGATAGCCTCTCTCTCATAGGCTTCTTGTAAGTATTTCTTTCTTTGCTTTCTGTTTCCATGTAATTATGTAAACTCTTGTTAAAGTTTAATAAAGCACTGTGAGGCTGTTGCCTTGCAGTACATAGTCAAAAAAAAGTGTAGATCTAGGTCTCCTCCTTCAATACCTAGCAAATCAACAAGTTTGAGTGGCTAGAGAGAGAGATCGGGCAAGAAAGCTTGAATGGCATTAATGGTGGAGAGAGAGAGGTGAGAGGTGAAGGAGGTAGGTGGAAGAACCTCCATTATATACGAAACCCTAAATTCCAACCGTTACTGCGAAAACAGCACTGCAGCGGTACAACTGCTCCTCGTCCCGGTACAACTGGGACTCACGGGTATACTACAGAAACCTTGACAGGCGGTACAAACAGACACCCGAGCGGTAGTACCGGTTAACATGATCAACCAGAACAACCGCTTGTCTACCACCCGACAACCGCTAAAAACAGAAGGGAGTTACCCCAATGAGCGGTGGTTGAGCGATAGTGGGCCGGAACTACCGCCTGCCCTTGGTACTAGCAGTGGCTAAGTACTAAGCGGTAAAACCACTTAGGACACTGATAGTACCAGTGTGCAAGGCACAACCGGAACAACCGGTCCAGCACCGCCCAAGTACTACCTCAACAGAGAAGCTAGTCCAGTTGTTGGGCGGTACCTAGCTGTTACAACCGCCAAGGATGCAACACCCAGTTCTTTTGAGCATGGTGGCGGTACCACCGCCCTGGGGCAGTGTTACAACCGCTCTGGCGACACTAGGCGGTCCAACCCCTGGGTATCACCCCTGGGGCGGTGGTTAGGCCGGTACCACATGCCAATGATGCAACCGCTCGAGCGAGCGGTACAACCGCTGAGAGTTCACAGCAATAGTTGAAAAGAAGGGAACTCTCTCTCAAACAAGAAACGGAAGGTGAGGGTGGGAGAGAGAAATGTGTACGTGCAATGATTCACCCAAATCCTTCCGATGTGGATTCCCTCTTAATAGTACGGGTTACCTATGACCAAAGAGATAAACACGTAGAACAACACCGTCTTTGATCTTTTCTTTCCAAAGAGAATGAATAACCGATGCAAACCTAAACACGAGAACCTGAAGCATTTAACATACACTTAGACCAACAAAGAGTTGTCATCATCTTCCAAAACACAAAGCAGGGAATAGACCTAACAACCATGTTGAACAGAAATGGAGAGAAAGGGCTCCCCTGCCTAACCCCACATAAGGTGGGGAAATAGGGAACGATCTCGCCATTAATGTTCACCGCGGTGCGCCCAGAGGACACCATATGCATGACCCGGGTGACCCAGCGATCGTCGAACCCTTTCCTGAGCAACACTTCACGCAAGAAGGACCAGCTAACCGTGTCATAGTCCATGTGAAAGTCGATTTTTAGGATGACTGCTTTGAGGTTTTTGGACCGAACCTCGTGCAGAACTTCATGGAAGACAAGGACCCCATCCAGGATATACCGGCCTTCTATGTGAAGGAAATATGCCCTATAGGCAATACTAAAGTTATTATTTATCTCCTTATATCATGATAAATGTTTATTATTCATGCTAGAGTTGTATTAACCGGAAACATAATACATGTGTGAATACATAGACAAACAGAGTGTCACTAGTATGCCTCTACTTGACTAGCTCGTGAATCAAAGATGGTTAAGTTTCCTAACCATAGACATGTGTTGTCATTTGATTAACGGGATCACATCATTAGGAGAATGATGTGATTGACTTGACCCATTCCGTTAGCTTTGCACTTGATTGTTTAGTATGTTACTATTGCTTTCTTCATGACTTATACATGTTCCTACAACTATGAGATTATGCAACTCCCGTTTACCGGAGGAACACTTTGTGTGCTACCAAGCGTCTGGCAATGGCGGGTGATTATAAAGGAGCTCTACAGGTGTCTCCAAAGGTACATGTTGAGTTGGCGTATTTCGAGATTAGGTTTTGTCACTCCGATTGTCGGAGAGGTATCTCTGGGCCCTCTCGGTAATGCACATCACTATAAGCCTTGCAAGAAATGTAACTAATGAGTTAGTTACGGAATGATGCATTACATAACGAGTAAAGAGACTTGCCGGTAATGAGATTGAACTAGGTATTGAGATATGGACGATCGAATCTCGGGCAAGTAACATACCGATGACAAAGGGAATAACGTATGTTGTTATGCGGTTTGACCGATAAAAGATCTTCGTAGAATATGTAGGAGCCATATGAGCATCCAGATTCCGCTATTGGTTATTGACCGGAAACGTGTTTCGGTCATGTCTACATAGTTCTCGAACCCGTAGGGTTCACACGCTTAAGGTTTCGATGACAGTTTTATTATGAGTTTATGAGTTTTGATGTACCGAAGGAGTTGGAGTCCCAGATGAGATCAGGGACATGACGAGGAGTCTCGAAATGGTCGAGACGTAAAGATTGATATATTGGACGACTATATTCAGACATCGGAAAGGTTCCGAGTGGTTCGGGTATTTTTCGGAGTACCGGGGAGTTACGGGAATACGTGGAAGAAGTATATGGGCCTTATTGGGCTTTAGGGAAGAGAGAGAGGCAGGCCGCGTGCCCCCCAATGACTAGTCCGAATTGGACTAGGGGGAGGGGTGGCGCCCCCTCCTTCCTTCTCTTCCCTCTCCCCCTTCCTTGTCTCCTACTCCTACTACATGGAAGGGGAGGAATCCTACTCCTGGTGGGAGTAGGACTCCTCCAGGGCGCGCCATAGGGGCCGGCCCTCTGCCCCTCCTCCACTCCTTTATATACGGGGGTAGGGGGCACCCCATAGACACAACAATTGATCTCTTGATCTCTTAGCCGTGTGCGGTGCCCCCTCCACCATACTTCTCCTCGATAATATTGTAGCGACGCTTAGGTGAAGCCCTGCAACGGTAGAACATCAAGATCGTCACCACGCCGTCGTGCTGACGGAACTCTTCTCCGACATTCTGCTGGATCGGAGTACGGGGAAGGTCATCAAGCTGAACATGTGCTAGAACTCGGAGGTGCCGTAGTTTCGGTGCTTGATCAGTCGGGCCGTGAAGACGTACGACTACATCAACCGTGTTGTTCTAACGCTTCCGCTTTCGGTCTACGAGGGTACATGGACACACTCTCGCCTCTCGTTGCTATGCATCACCATGATCTTGCGTGTGCGTAGGAAATTTTTTGAAATTACTACGTTCCCCAACAGTGGCATCCGAGCCAGGTTTTATGCGTAGATGTTATATGCACGAGTAGACCACAAGTGAGTTGTGGGCGATACAAGTCATACTGCTTACCAGCATGTCATACTTTGGTTCGGCGGTATTGTTGGATGAAGCGGCCCGGACCGACATTACGTGTACGCTTACGCGAGACTGGTTCTACCAACGTGCTTTGCACATAGGTGGCTGGCGGGTGTCTGTTTCTCCAACTTTAGTTGAACCGAGTGTGGCTACACCCGGTCCTTGCGAATGTTAAAACAACACTAACTTGACGAACTATCATTGTGGTTTTGATGCGTAGGTAAGAACGGTTCTTGCTCAGCCCGTAGCAGCCACGTAAAATTTGCAAACAACAAAGTAGAGGACATCTAACTTGTTTTTGCAGGGCATGTTGTGATGTGATATGGTCAAGACATGGTGCTATATTTTATTGTATGAGATGATCATGTTTTGTAACCGAGTTATCGGCAACTGGCAGAAGCCATATGGTTGTTGCTTTATTGTATGAAATGCAAGCGCCCTGTAATTGCTTTACTTTATCACTAAGCGGTAGCGATAGTCGTAGAAGCAATAGATGGCGAAACGACAACGATGCTACGATGGAGATCAAGGTGTCGCGCCGGTGATGATGGTGATCACGACGGTTCTTCGGAGATGGAGATCACAAGCACAAGATGATGATGGCCATATCATATCACTTATATTGATTGCATGTGATGTTTATCCTTTATGCATCTTATTTTGCTTTGATTGACGGTAGCATTTTAAGATGATCTCTCACTAATTATTAAGAAGTGTTCTCCCTGAGTATGCACCGTTGCGATAGTTCTTCATGCTGAGACACCACGTGATGATCAGGTGTTATAGGCTCTACGTTCAAATACAATGGGTGCAAAACAGTTGCACACGCGGAATACTCAGGTTAAACTTGACGAGCCTAGCATATACAGATATGGCCTCGGAACACGGAGACCGAAAGGTCGAGCGTGAATCATATAGTAGATATGATAAACATAGTGATGTTCACCATTGAAAACTACTCCATCTCACGTGATGATCGGACATGGTTTAGTTGATTTGGATCACGTGATCACTTAGATGACTAGAGAGATTTCTATCTAAGTGGGAGTTCTTTAGTAATATGATTAATTGAACTTAAATTTATCATGAACTTAATCTTGTTAGTATTAAAGAGGAATGTTTGTTATGGTAAAACTTCGTTTAAAACTCCTATTTGGATTTATATTATATCGTGCTAATCCAACATAAGCCCCTGTTTTATTTACTTTTTCTATCTAATTTGTTTTCTTTTGCAAATTATGTTGTAGATCAATAGCTCGCGTTGTTGCTTTCATATGTTATTTTGATGTGTTCCTAGAGAAAACTGTGTTGAAAGATGTTAGTAGCAATGATGCGGATTGGATCCGTGATCTGAGGATTGTCCTCATTGCTGCACAGAAGAATTATGTCCTTGATGCACCGCTAGGTGACTGACCTATTGCAGGAGCAGATGCAGACGTTATGAACGTTTGGCTACCTCAATATGATGACTACTTGATAGCTTAGTGCACCATGCTTTACGGCTTAGAATCGGGACTTCAAAGATGTTTTGAATGTCATGGACCATATGAGATGTTCCAGGAGTTGAAGTTAATATTTCAAGCAAATACCCGAGTTGAGAGATATGAAGTCTCCAACAAGTTCTATAGCTAAAAGATGGAGGAGAATTGCTCAACTAGTGAGCATGTGCTCAGATTGTCTGGGTACTACAATCGCTTGAATCAAGTGGGAGTTAATCTTCCAGATAAGATAGTGATTGGCGGAGTTCTCTAGTCACCATCACCAAGTTACTAGAACTTCGTGATGAACTATAGTCTGCAAGGGATGACGAAAATGATTCCCAAGCTCTTTGTGATGCTGAAATCAACGAAGGTAGAAATCAAGAAAGAGCATCAAGTGTTGATGATTGACAAGACCACTAGTTTCAAGAATAGGGCAAAGGGAAAGAAAGGGAACTTCATGTAGAATGGCAAGCAAGTTGTCACTCCCGCGAAGAAGCCCAAAGTTGGACCAAAGCCTGAAATTGAGTGCTTACACTGCAAAGGAAATGGTCACTGGAAGCGGAAATGCCCTGAATATTTGGTGGATAAGAAGGATTGCAAAGTGAACAAGGGTATAGTTAATATATAGGTTATTAATGTGTACCTTACTAGTGTTTATAGTAGCCCCTGAGTATTTGATACTTGTTCGGTTGCTAAAAATTAGTAACTCGAAACAGGAGTTACAGAATAAACAGAGACTAGTCGAGGGTGAAGTGACGATGAGTGTTGGAAGTAGTTCCAAGATTGATATGATCATCATCACACACTCCCTATACTTTCAAGATTAGTGTTAAACCTAAATAAATGTTATTTGGCGTTTGCGTTGAGCATGAATATGATTTGATCATGTTTATTGCAATACGTTATTCATTTAAAGTCGAGAATAATTGTTGTTACATTTACATGAATAAAACCTTCAATGGTCATACACCCAATGAAAATAGTTTGTTGGATCTCGATCGTAGTGATACACATATTCATAATATTGATGCCAAAAGATGCAAAAGTTAATAATGATAGTGCAACATATTTGTGGCACTGCCGTTTGGGTCATATCGGTGTAAAGCGCATGAAGAAACTCCATAAAGATGGATTTTCGGAATCACTTGGTTATGAATCATTTGATGCTTGCGAACCGTGCCTTTTGGGCAAGATGAATAAAACTCCGTTCTCTGGAACAATGGAACGAGCTACTGACTTGTTGGAAATAATACATACTGATGTATGCAGACCAATGTGTATTAAGGCTCGTGGCGGGTATCGTCATTTTCTAACCTTCACAAATGATTTGAGCAGATATGGGTATATCTACTTGATGAAACATAAGTCTGAAATAGTTGAAAGGTTCAAAGAATCTCAGAGTGAAGTGGAAAATCATCATAACAAGAAAATAAAGTTTCTACGATCTGATCATGGAAATGAATATTTGAGTTACAAGTTTGGCCTTCAGTTAAAACAATGTGGAATAGTTTCACAAACTCATGCCACGTGGAACACCACAGCGTAACGGTGTGTCCGAATTTCATAACCACACTTTATTTGATATGGTGCGATCAATGATGTCTCTTACCGATTTACCAATATCATTTTGGGGTTATGCATTAGAGATAGCTGCATTCACATTAAAATAGGGCACCATCTAAATCCGTTGAGACGACACCGTATGAATATGAACTATGGTTTAGCAATAAACCTAAGCTGTCGTTTCTTAAAGTTTGGAGTTGCGATGCTTATGTGAAAAAGTTTCACCCTAATAAGCTCGAACCCAACTTAGAGAAATGTGTCTTCATAGGATACCCAAAGGTGACTGTTGGGTACACCTTCTAATCACAGATCCGAAGGCAAAATATTCGTTGCTAAGATGGATCCTTTCTAGAGAAGGAGTTTCTCTCGAAAGAAGTGAGTGGGAGGAACATAGAGCTTGATAAGGTAATTTGTACCTTCTACTGAATTGGAAAGTAGTTCATCATAGAAATCAGTTCCAGTGATTCCTACACCAATTAGTGAGGAAGCTAATGATGATGATCATGAAACTTTAGATCAAGTTACTACAGAACCTCGTAGGTCTTCCAGAGTACGGTCCGCACCAGAGTGCTACGGTAATCCTGTTCTGGAAGTCATGTTACTAGACCATGATAAACCTACGAACTATGAGGAAGCGATGATGAGCCCAGATTCTGCAAAATGGCTGGAGGCCATGAAATCTGAGATAGGATCCATGTATGAGAACAAAGTGTGGACTTTCGTGGACTTGCCCGATGATCGGCAAGCCATAGAAAAATAAATGGATCTTCATGAGGAATACGGATGTTGATAGTAGTGTTACTATCTACAAAGCTCGACTTGTCGCAAAAATGTTTTTCGACAAGTTCAAGGTGTTGACTACAATGAGATTTTCTCAACTGTAGCGATGCTTAAGTCTGTTCGAATCATGTTAGCAATTGCCGCATTTTATGATTATGAAATTTGGCAAATGGATGTCAAAACTACATTCCTGAATGGATTTCTGGAAGAAGAGTTGTATATGATGCAACCAGAAGATTTTGTCGATCCGAAAGGTGCTAACAAAGTGTACAAGCTCCAGTGATCAATTTATGGACTGGTGCAAGCCTCTCGGAGTTGGAATAAACGCTTTGATAGTGTGATCAAAGCATATGGTTTTATATAGACTTTTGGAGAAGCCTGTATTTACAAGAAATTGAGTGGGAGCTCTCTAGCATTTCTGATATTATATGTGTATGACATATTATTGATTGGAAATGATATAGAATTTCTGGATAGCATAAAAGGATACTTGAATAAAAGTTTTTTCAATGAAATACCTCGGTGAAGCTGCTTACACATTGAGCATCAAGATCTATAGAGATAGATCAAGACACTTGATAAGATTTTTCAATGAGTACATACCTTGATAAGATTTTGAAGTAATTGAAAATGGAACAGACAAAGAAAGAGTTCTTACCTGTGTTGCAAGGTGTGAAGTTGAGTAAGACTTAAAACCCGACTATGGCAGAAAATAGAAAGAGAATGAAAAGTCATTCCCTATGCCTCAGTCATAGGTTCTATAAAGTATGCTATGCTGTGTACCAGACCTATTGTATACCTTGCTCTGAGTTTGGCAAGGGAGTACAATTTTGATCTAAGAGTAGATCACTGGACATCAAGAATATCCTTAGTGAGGACTAAGGAAATATTTCTCGATTATGGAGGTGATAAAAGAGCCCGTCGTAAAGAATTATATCGGTGCAAGCTTTTACACCGATCCAGATGACTCTAAGTCTCAATCTGGATACATATTGAAAGTGCACTACTAGGAAAAGGGCTATAGATGAGATGGACACTAATGGCGCACCTGTCATGTGGTGCGCCACTACTATTTAGCAGTGGCGCACCATGTGTAGGTGCGCCATTAGTGTGGAAGACACTAATGGCGCACCAGGCACATGGTGCGCCACTAGTAACAATTTTTTTATTTTTCCAAACATACTAATGGCGCATCATGGCATGGTGCACCATTACTAGTGCTCACTAGTAATGGTGCACCGGCCACACAGTGCGCCACTACTGTTTTTTTATTCTTTTTTTTTGCAAAAATACTAATGGCGCACCGTAGCATAGTGCGCCATTACTAGTTTAAACTAGTAATGGCGCACTGTGCCACGGTGCGCCATTAGAATATATACTTTTTTATTTTTTGCAAAACTTCTAATGGCGCACCAGCAGCAGGTGCGCCATTAGTAACCAGGGTTACTAATGGCGCATTTGCATATGGTGCGCCATTAGTAACCTGGGACCAACAAGATATTTTGGACAGCCCACCTACCCACTCACTTTCCCCACTTCATTCTCTCCACCTCCTCCTCCAAGCTTGTCTCGACTGCCTCCTCCTCCTCACCTCATTCGCACCATAGATTCATCCAAATTAAGTGGTTAAATTACCTTTTTTGATAGGTAAGTAAGGGGGGAAGCTATCTTTATGTTGTTCTCCCTCTCCAACAACGTGCACATGCACTTTTTGTGGCCTAGCTAGATCTATGTATGTTCGTGGTGTTGCATATGTTTGTGGTGTTGCATATATGTTTGTGTTTGCAGGTACCGGTATTTGAAATGCGATAGTTGCCAATATTTTGTCGGAATGTTGATTCATTTCCGTTTCGGTGAGAATTTTTGCACTATGCATTCTTTTTTGTCCTATTTTTAGGGAAAGTCATGCCAAATTTTTTCTTGGTTCTAAAATATCGTTTTGCTCTACCCTTGACGACCATGGTCCGCATGATGACCGAAGGCATCGTGAATAGGTTTTGAGCTCCATAAAGGCGAGATGCTTCAAAAGAACGAGACGGAGATAAGATGTACGTGTTGAAGATGCAAGCTAAAGAGCCTTATTGCGGACCCGGATTCTGGGCAGGTGCGGGACCACCTGCTCTTGCGTGGTTTCATGGATGGCTATCGGTGGCAAGGTGATGAAGATGGCTATGAAGTCGTCCATGGGGGCCGGGCAAGAAATGAGAAAGGGCAGCAAGACAACCACCGCGGCTCGGGCGGGCGAGAAGACGAAGAATCTCGAGGACATGATCACGACGGTGATGTTGTACACAGTCATCATGTAGAAGATGCCGGACATGATGATGAGGAAGATGCCGGAGCAGACGAAGGGCATGATCATGAAGATGAAGATGCCGACGGAGCAGACGATAATGGACCATCGATGGGCTGGGTGCAGGACCCTCATATTCAAAAGCTGCTTCTCAAGCAGACGGATAACGCAAGAGCTACCGCCCGAGAGAAAGCCAAGCAAGATCAACTGGAGATAGATGCGGTTACTCCATTGTATGAAGGATGCAGGCCCGAGGATACCCGCCTGAAAGTAACGCTCATGGCTCTGGAGATGAAGGTAAAACACAAAATGACCAACGCATGCTTCGACGAGAACATGTCATTCTAGCACGAACGTCTTCCCAAGGGGAACAAGTGCCCGACCAGTTTTGAGGAGGCGAAGAAAATCGTGTGTTCTCTGGATTTACCGCACGTGAAATACCATGTGTGCATGAACAATTGCATCATTTATCGGGACGAGCACGCGGAGTCTACCATATGTCCGGTGTGCGGCGTCACTCGATACAAGAAGAGGAAGAGAGCTCCTCGAAAAGTGGTGTGGTACTTTCCGATCACTCCTCGTCAGCAGCGGTATTTCACGGACCCTAAGGTAGCAAAGCTCCTGCGTTGGCACGCGGATAGGGAGGAGAAGAAGCGAGAAGATTACGCAAATGATCCGGAGATAAATAAAAAAGACAAGATGCCCAGTCACCCAAATGATGCGAGCCAGTGGCAAGCGTTGAACTTCGAACACCCAGAATTTGGGAAGGATCCAAGGAACATCGTGCTGGGCACGAGCACCGATGGATTCAATCCGTTTGGCAGCCAAAGAAGCACACATAGCACCTGGCCTGTGTTTGTGTGGATGTACAACCTTCCCCCCTGGTTGTGCATGAAGAGGAAGTACATTCACATGAGTATGCTAATTGAAGGGCCGAAACAACCAGGGAGCGACATCAATCAGATCTGGGTCTCTTGAAGAGGAGCTAGACATCTGTGGAAAACGCCACCAATACGTGGGACGCCGCAGAAAGAATATTTCCCTATGAGAGACCTTGCTCACGATGGTGCACGACTATCTCGATTACGGATATCTCAAGGCGGATGGTCCACGGATTTTACGGATCGTCAGTGCATGGATGACACAACGATCGCAGACTAGATAGAGATCCCGGGTCTTCGAAAACCGTGTTCATGGGACATCGAAGGTGGCTTCGCGATGATGACCCATGGAGGAAACGCAAGGATCTGTTCGATGGTGAAACCGAACCCCAAAGACGCCCGCGTACGAGGAGTGGCGAGGAAATAGACTAGCTGTTGAAAAATTGGAAAGATTGCCCACTGCCGGGAAAGAAGCAAAAGGCGCCAGAGCCGTGAAAGAAGCTAAAGACGCCAGAGCCGCTGCTGAAGGTATGGAAAATGAGGTCTGTTTTCTGGGACTTGCCGTACTAGAAGATCCACCGTGTGCCTCACAGCCTTGATGTCATGCATATCACGAAGAACATGTGCGAGAGTCTTCTTGGTACCCTGTTCAACATGCCAGAGAGGACCAAAGATGGGCTGAAAGCAAGGGCAGACTTGAAATCAATGGGCATCAGGGAGGAGCTTCACGCTATGATGATGATGATGATGATGATGAGGCGAAGCAGGACACGGAAAGTCGTCGCAAAGGCAAAAAGGCCAAGAAGACCGGAAATGACTACCCTCCCGCGTGCTTCACTCTAAGTCCGGAGGAGATCGAGCAGTTTTTCACCTGCCTCGTAGGAGTAAAACTTCCTTACTGATTCGCTGGGAAGATAGCGGATACCTAGACCCAGTAAGTAGAAGTTCAGCGGGATGAAGTCTCACGGTATCACGTCCGATGACGCATATACTTCGGTTGCAATCCGTGGGATCATGGACGCGCACGTCCGTGAAACGCTATTTGGCCTATGCAACTTTTTTGACGTCATCTCTCGGAAGTCGGTTGGCGTGAGGCAACTCAGAAGGCTATAGGAAGAGATCATGGTGATACTATGCGAGCTTGAGATGTACTTCCCGCCCGCATTCTTCGACGTTATGGTGCATCTACTGGTCCATATCGTGGAGGATATCATCCAACTCGGGCCGACGTTCCTACACAGCATGATGCCGTTCGAAAGGATGAATGGTGTCATCAAAGGATACATTCACAACATGTCACGTCCAGAGGGAAGCATAGCCAGGGTCTTTCTGACCGAAGAGTGCATCTCCTACTGCACGAATTATCTAGGCATCGAGGACCCCATTGGTCTGCCCGTCAACAGGCACCTCGGCAGGCTCGCTGGATGGGGTCACCGTGAGGGTCGCTGTGAAATGCATGTCGACTTCGAGGGTCAACTCGCCGACTTTGAAAGAGCAAACCTAGTCGCTCTACAACACATAGACGTGGTCGATCCTTCGGTGCTAGAGCACAAAACCTTTATTGAGAAGACATACAATGACCGGGGCCAACAGAGGACGGACGGAGATATAATCAAAGAGCACAACTCATGTTTCACGCGTTGGTTCAAGCAGAAGCTTCTGTCGTACCATTTACATGAGGATTCTTCCGCGGAAGAACAACTCATATTCGCCTTGTCACAGGGCGCCGAGCACAACCTGATGACCTATGAGGCGTACGATATCAACGGCTACACATTCTACACCGAGGAGAAGGACATGAAGAGCGATGGTTATCAGAACTCCGGGGTAACAATGGAATCCTACACCGGTAACGACAAGGACAGTTACTACGGAAGGATCGAGGAGATCTGGGAGCTGAGCTACGCTCGAGAGAAGGTCCCAATGTTCTGTGTCAGATGAGCCAAGAGCGTCCTAAAATAAGACCGGTATTTCACCACCATGGTTATACCCGAAGCCAAATCCAAGACCGCAGGCGCAAACGTCACCGCGAAAAATGAGCCATGGGTACTGGTTTCACAAGTGGACCAATGCTTCTTCATTACCGACCCGTCAAAGCCCAGTCGTGTTGTCGTGAGGAGAGGCAAAAGGAAGATCATCAGAATGGATGGAGTAGCCAATGAGCAAGACTTGACAAAGCACGGCACCAAGATCGAACATGACGACGACGATGAAGTAGCAGCATACACCACAAGAAGAAGCAGGACCACCCTACCTAAAGGACGTCCGTTCCACAGAAGAACTCCGTTTGCGAAAAAGAAGGGCAAGAGGATTGTGAACAGATAGCTAGCTAGCTAAGATCGATTGTATTTAAATTGTAGCCTTCATATTTCTCGATTGTATTTCATGGGCACTTTAATTTTGAACTCATGAATATTTTTTAAATTTCATGGACACTCGATCTCGACCCCCCTACATCTCAATCGCTATCCCACCTCGCTAGATCCGGTCCCCCTCGCCGAAAGCACCCCCGCACCTCTCCCCGCTTCACTGCCGCCGCCGCCAAACCCCCCCCGCACCCTCCCCGCTCCACCGGCCGCCACCGCAGACCCCGCACCTCCCCGCTCCACCGTCGCCGACGACCCACCGCACCTCCCCGCTCCACCGCCGCCGACGACCCACCGCACCTCTCCCGCTCCACCGCCGTCAAGCACCCCCCACCCTCTCTCCGCTCCACCGGCTGCACCGCCGACTGCCCCCAGACACCTCCCCGCTCCCGGCCCCCGCCGCCGACGACCCACCGCACCCTCCCCGGCCCGCTCCACCGTCACAAATGAATGCAACTAAAATTGAAAAAAAACAAATTTGATTATATTTTCAAATAACAAATTTGATGATATTTTCAAATAATAAATTTGATGATATTTTTCATATTCATAAATATTTTCAAATAACAAATTTGATGATATTTTTTAAAAAATTATTACTGTTTTTATAAAAAATTATTACTGTTTCATATTGATCATATTCATTTTCTTAAAAATTATTAGATGCAACAAAAAATATTAAAATTTTTTACTTATGGCGCACCTATGGCTGGTGCACAATTGCTATATATATAAAAAATATTCTAATGGCGCACCTGCTGGGGGTGCGCCATTGCTATCTAAAAAAACATTCTAATGGCGCACCGCTGCGGGGTGCGCCATTAGAAAGCTTCCCCCATCCATACAATTCGTCCCTTCCTCTCGCCAGACACTTCGTCCCTCGCCCTCGACCGCGCCGCGCCCTCCCTCGTCCCTCCTCCACCGTGCTGCTGCTGCCGCTGCCCCGACCCATCTGCGCGCATGCCGCCCGCCCACGCCCGCCTCCCTCCTCCTCCCCTCGATCGCCGCCTCCTTGCCTCCCTCAAAACCCTAGAAACCCTTGGGAGATTTGGAGCCTCGGAGCACGGAGACTTGGAGCCTCGGAGCCGCCCCCGTCCACCAGAGAGGAGGCCCCCGTCCACCAGGAGAGGAGGCCCGCGACCTCCCGCTGTCTATCCCGCCTCCCAAGCTCGCCGTCTCCGCCCTCCGTCGTCTCCGCTCCGGCCACCACCTCATCGTGGTCAGGTAACCCTCCTCCCTCTGCCTCTCTTCTCCTGTCTTCCTCCTCCGCCATTAGTAATTACAGTGTGCTGCTACCACTGAAAAAGGCAAGAATACAATCCAAATTACTGAAAAAGAAACATTGTAATTACAGGGATATACAGTTTAAACCTGACAATATGGAAGTTTTAGATCACATGGCAGTAAAGTTGCAGGGTTACTGCAAAAAATATTCAGATTACTATAAGTGACATATTACTGAAAAATACAGTCCAAAACCACTATAACTTAACTGAAAAAATTCAGCCCCCAAACAGATTACAGGGCAAAAATGCACATTAAATTACACTAAAAGTACACACTGATTCAGTTAAAAACCAAAATTGCTATTACACCCACCACACATACAGTGAACTACACTGCACTTAAGCTAAAAATGTACTCCAAATTAAACTGCATTTTTCAGCCAGGACAATTGAAAACTGAACTAAAAATATTCAGTCCACCAAAACACATCATGAGACACAAGAGACCAGGTAACTCATCATTTGCATCCATCATTTAGGGGTTGTACATCTACAACAGCTAAAAATCACCTCTCAAATTTAGTGTGGTCAAATTAGATACAGTGTGGTCAAATCCCTCTCGAATTTAGGTCAAATTAGGTTCAAAAAATTGTGGGAGTAGTGCCTAGCAAACATGAATAATTAGTACTCCATGTGCATTGGAGTACTTGGTACCTGCAAGATATCTGTGTGCTAGAGGTACTCTAGTTTCAGAACTGTATCCTGAACCGTTGTTTACTCTAACTTTTAATTTCAGAACTATAGTTTATGTGAACTTGATCCAGAACAAGTACTCCTCCAGTCCAGCAAGTACTCCTTGCTCTGAACCTGGAGTACGTCCAGGAGTACTTACTCTCTGTAGCTGTCATTTGTTCTGAACTTTATAAATTTGCAGTCATTAGTTTACTATAGTTTCAGGACTACTAGAGTGCTAGGCCTGTAACTTTACTGAACTTGGAGTAGGCAGATCAGGCGTAGGCAGGTTTAAAAATCCGCATGTATCCCAGTTTGCATACTCAAGACGCAAGGAGTATAAAACATGCTGATTCAGTGTAAATTTATTTAAATTCAGTGTATATCCAGTTTGCATACTCAGTTTATACTCCTAAAACAAGTGACCTGAAACGGGTTTAAACTTGTTTAAATTTGGGGTATGCAAATTTGTTTAATTCAGTGTAAACTTGTTTAAATTCAGTGTATATTACTCAAGGACTACTCAAAGTGTATACTGTGGAGTACTCTAAAAACTTGCTGAAATTCAGTTTAATTAAACAGACTGTTACTAACGACCTAGGCCACACAATGTTGCTCCTTCAAGAAACTTAAAGTTTAAAAAAGACATCCATATATAGGACAATGCAAATAAGCACGAGTAATTGCAGAGATGAGTAAGCAAACATGTGTACCTCTAGTTCAGGATCAAGTTCACACACACACACACACACACACACACACACACACACACACACACACAGATATATATATATATATATATATATATATATATATATATATATATATATATATATATATATATATATATATATATATATATATATGCATACCTCTAGCACTTGCATAACTGCTCTGTGTTTGTATGTCAAGCTGTATGCATTTTTAATCTTATTTTACTATTACGCTAGGTGCTTATTCAGCAGTATTTTATTTTGAACCATATTTGCCTTGTGATGCGGTGCAGCTAAAGAAAGGGATAGAGAGAGAATAATGTAAGGGCCCTAACCTAAAGCAATATAATGGTCACTAGCTAATACTTAACATGCTTTAGTATTACCTACCTGTATGTCTTGTATATGCTATTTTAATTTGATGGCTACTATGTAATGTTCCTTTATTTTGTTTCTAATTTCGGAGAGGAGAAATGTTGGTCATGGTGTTGTATAATTACTGGAGTAGATGTTAAACTGTTGCCGAATCTGATACATTGTTGAACATTTTATTACATGTTGCATTGGAGGTTCATCTTGACTTGAGGCAAACAAATCAGCATTGGAGGCTCATCTTTGAGGCTCATCTTTATTACATATCAGAACTTGCAAACAAATCTGTGAAAGACTTGTAAAGTTGCTGACCATTGCGTCGTGATGAATTTGCAGGTACCCCGAGAGGCCCTTGAGTTTGCCGGAATGTCGATTAACTTCCATTCCGGCAAATTCGGGTACTCCATATGTCCTATTTTCAGCAAAGGTCATGCTGAAATTTTTCGTGAATTTTAGCATGACTTTGCTAAAAATCGGACATATGGGGTACTTGCTACTAATGCATGGGCCGGGGTATCTTAGTACTTAGTTCAGTAGGATCAACTGCCCCTTTATTCTTGTTGCATTAAACCATAGGTGGCAATAGAGCCAAGTGATTAGGCCCAACTTAGAATTATCCTTAGCATCGATAAACCCTAGATGATAAACCCAACATAGGTGGCAATAGAGCCAAGTGATTAGTGCCAAGTGATTAGGCCCAACCTAGGGTGCCTCGGCATCGATAAACCCTAAATGATGAAAACTTAACTTAGCATTTAGGGTGCGTCGGCGTCGACAAACCCTAAATGATGAAACCTTGGCTTCTATAGGGTGCCTCGGTGTCGATGAGAACCTAAATGATGTGCGCTTAGGTTTTAGGATGCCTCGGCATCGACAAACCCTAAATGATAAAAGCTTAGCTTTTAGGATGCCTCGGTGTCGACAAACCCTAAATGATGAGACCATGATCTTGTTCCTTGACAATAACCAACTTTTTGACCAATTTTTTTTCCTATTTAGAGCGAAACATGACCCACAACGATGAGGCCGGCGGTTCGGGCGGCAAGCAATTCTGGGAGCTATCCCAGGAGTTGGAGGAAGAACCTCACCGCTAGAGGACGCCGCGGAAGACACCGATCCTGACTACACAACCCCTAGTGGCATCGGGGATGACACCACAGATGGTGCCGCCGAGGATGCCACCACTGATGGTGCCGCCGAGGATGCCACCACTGATGATGGCGGCGCACACACAGATGGCAGCCAACCGAAGAGGCAACGGAAGGACCGGCGCCCGAACGCGCTCCGCACCGTCAAGGAGGAATTTACTCAAGTGAACTCCGACGGGCATCCAATGGAGCCCAAACATATAGTCAAGGGGTACTCGATTCAGCTCGGGTGCATTCTCCAGAGCACCATCTCGATCAACACTGAGAACCTTAGGCATAAGGACCGAGGGAATTTGCGCAACCTCCTCTTCACGAAGCTGCACGAACGATACAAGTTCCCCGCTGAATTGGAAAACACACGCCTCTCAGGGAATAAAGTGAACAGTGCCGCCCTCACGAGGATGAGCACGGCCCTGTCTACTTGGAGAAGCGCGGTGAAGAGAATGATTGAGAAAGGTGATAGTTATGAGAAGATCAAGGCGAAAAAAATCCTTCGATCAGCGAAGAGGACTACAACGAGTTCAAGATCAAGTGCGAGAGCAGTGCAACCTCTGAATCAAGTCAGTGGGGGAAAGAAATGTGGGAGTTGAACTTAGGGGAACACAAACTCGGTCCCGGCGGTTACAGAGTGGCGGAGCCTATATGGGACAAAGAGGACGCGGAGCGTACCGAGCAAGGCCTACCGCCCCGCTTCGAGAAATACAGCAGTGACAAGCAGACCAGGAACTATGTCAGGGCCCGGTACAAGGAGGACCCGATAATAAAGGAGCTTACCACGGATCCGAAGACCAGGGCACTTGAGCTTGTTCTGGCGAAGGAGACTGAAAGCAGTAGCGCGGGGTCGTCTCAGAGCACCCATGCTTGGGACAGCACTCTAAATAGGGCGTTGAACGTAATGAAAAACAAGGATAAGCTCAGTAAGCCGTCGTCAGCTGGTCGTGTGGCCGGCAAAGGCTTGTCCACAAAATGGTCGTCATACTATACCGCTGGTGGGCGAAAGGAGAAAAAGACCAGCTCGGAAAGCCAGTCGCGCGAGGTTTAAGAACTCAAAGCAAAAGTGGCGCAGATTCCGGAGATTATCCAAGAGCAAGTGCAACAACAACTGGGATCGACGCTCACCGGCATTATGCCTACCTTGATTCATGGGCTAACGACATGGATTGCGGGTGGCCAACAGGGGCCGCCCCGATAACCAGCTTCATGGCCAGCAACTCGCACAACGCACAGGCAGCGCCATTGGTTTCTCCCGCGGCGGCTGTATTGGTGTCTCCGACGCCGGCACGACCGGCATTGAAGCTTCATGCACCCGGGTGTACGTCAGCCGGCACCTCGGCAGCAAGCGGCCCCTCCGTCAGTTGTACGCCTGCCGTTGGCGGTGCCTCGACATTAGCCGAGCTCGACGCCATCATCACGGTAATTAATTAAGCCTCTCGACCGAGGACTTCATCTCCTTTTGCCTTTGGCTGGGCATCCCTGACACCCTACATGTTTTCGCAGGGCGCCGCCGATGTTCCGTGCACTCTCCTGCACTTCGTGAACGACGAGTTGGTCGATGTCGCCAAGGGCAAAATCGTTCAACCGAACAACCTCGTGTTCCACGGTAAACCGATTCCACCCACCATGTATAGGGTTCAACTGGTTCGGGTGCTTCCAGGCTGCGACGAGTTGTTACCTCCGATTCGACCCGCCGGGGCCGACGAAGATGATCTGATGACCCTCAGCGCCTGCATAAGCTGGCCCCTGCTTTGGCTGAAGAGCCAGATTCGTTTGGGGCGGGGGACACCACCCCAAAGACAACACCGCAAGTCGTGCCGGCGCCAAGCCATGGCAAGACCGCCGCAACGCTACCGGACATGCCGGACATCCCTATGGCACAGGATCCGAACATGCATATGGCACAGGATCTGGACGACGACGACAACGACGACGGCCGTACATTTAGCAACATCGATAAGTACTTTGCCGAACATGGGTACGATGAGAATTCTGCGGGCCTCTTTCTCAAGAACCCAACCCTACAAAAGACGACCGCGGTCTAGCTGGTACGACGGAGAAACCCAATTGCAACAGGCGTCGTCTGGCGTTTAGTTCTCAGGAGACACCTCCAGCTGCCAACTTCACTGAGCCTCAGATAGCCGAGGAGCCAAATATTATCAGCCCCAACACACTCAAGAAGGTGGTCTGTGAGCAGAACTCGGTCCCATTACAATAGAAGAAGAAGGGATGGAAAAGAAAGAGTAACAAGGGTGCGAGCCAGCCGGCACCGGGTATGATCCGTGCTCAGGACGGGCCACCTTCATATAAGGATTTCTTGAGGAGGGTGCATGTGGCGGGTAGGGCGATGCTACCGACAAATATGCTCAATGCTGCAACCGGTGCTATGCAGTCTGCATGACAGTGTTCTTTCTTTGGAGAAGCGGCGTCTCGAAGAGAATGATGTGGCATACCCGGTTTTCGTGGCCAAGGTGCAAGAGGGCAAGGGCTTTGTGGATGGCCCCATCGGGGGTACGATCGTCCTGCGGTTTGATGACATCTTTGCTATGTTTAACCTTCATCCGCTGCACTACACCTTCGTTCGGCTGTTTTCGCTGAGTATGGAGATGCGGATCATTAGAGACAAGACCCCGGACATCGTGATAGTCGACCCCTTCTACATGCGTGCCAAGAACTTGTGCAGCGCTGGGGACCGGCATGTCGCGAGTTCTTACCTCGAAGGCATCATTCTGGCAAACCCAGATAAGGATAACTTCCTCATGCCTTACTTTCCTGAGTAAGTCATCCTCTAACCGCCCCATAACATATGATCTCTTAGATTTTGGTCGTTCTTTTTTTTCTAACATTCCGTGTTCTGTGCAGTGACACACATTGCACACTCTTAAGCCCGAAATATTCCATGGCCATGTATTTCGACCCGGACCGTGACTCCAAGATAGACTACACAAATATCAAGAAAGTTCTTGATGATGTTCTCCCCGGCTACGCCAAATCTGGAGGCACCTTCGCCAAGCCAGTTCATAGATGGTACGGCGCGCACGTGTTTGCCCACAATACAAAGTTCTCCTGCGTCAAGCAGCCGTCTGGCGGTCAGAAGGATGCCTACTATGCCCTGCATCACATGCGGACGATCGTACGGAACCATCATCACCTTCTGCTACCAGATAATCTCAAAGATTGGGCCGCGAGCTTGTCAGCAATCCGGGACGCGGACATCAGAAAAGAATTCTTTCGCATCCAGTCAGAGTTTGCGGAAATTATCCATCAAGATGTCCTTCGTACCTCGGGGCAGTTCTACCTCAGATATCAACCGTCCAACCGTGAGATAGACACAACGCTACAAATGCAGGCTGACAACGCCCGCGATTTCATGACCATCACGACAGACAGCGGCTTCATCCACGCTCTGGTCCCATGAGTCGAGTCGAAAGTAGTGATGCTATGTGTAGTTATGAAACATTGATTGGCTCATGTTGTAATTAAACTTTAATGAACTTGTATGTCTCTTTGGTTTGGACAGTCGTTCAACTTAGATGTAATCGATGCTATTTATTAGTAGGACCATGAATCGTGCTATTAATGTCTTTCTTTTCTCTTCCGATCCTTTTGTTGCATACTTATATATTGCTTATGTATTATGCATTGTTTGGCTTGTGCATAGAGATGCCGTCGTATGTCGTGTGTACAAGGGTAAGGTTCCCGAGTCTACGACGATCGGGAGGAGTGTCGGAGACAGGTTCACCGTTCAGCGATAATGATTATAAAGGGTACACCACTAGGGCGGGCGGAATCTAGATCGCCCGCTATCTAGCGGAGAGAGGAGGGCGTTGGAGGAACCGTATGAAGACCAGTTTCATCGTGATGACCGCAGCTCACTTCTATGTGATGGTAGTTTAGATGATCGATATCGACTTGTAATGTGAAGACAAACTCGCTACTCGCGGTCTCGAGACTTGTAATGTTCTATCTTTGTTCGGTCTTTTGAATTCGGAGACTAATATGATGAATTGTATTCGGAGACTAATCTTCTATTGTATTTGATGAATCTGCTGTTGTTGTGTGGTGTTGTCTAAATTCTGTCCAATAATATATTTTGTAACCTGTGAAAATATCAGAAAAGAAAAATCCCCTAATATTCATACTAGTGGCGCACCACACAAGACACTAATGGTGCACTGTGATAATCACACTAATGGCGCATCAGCCACTGGTGCGCCATTAGTATGCCAAAGCACATGGGTACATATGGCCCCCTGGGAGGAATTCTAATGGCGCACTGTGGGCAATACTAATGGCGCACTACATAGTGCGCCATTAGAACACCAGATACTAATGGCGCACCAGTGGTGCGCCATTAGAATTTAATTCTAATGGCGTGATGCTAGTGGCGCACCAGTAGTGCGCCATTAGAAGGCAAAACTGGTGCGCCACTAGCATGCCTTTTCCTAGTAGTGGTGGGAGCAATTAGCTAGAGTAGCTGCATGCAGAGCATTGTAGACATAGAATATTTGCAAAATACATACGGCTCTGAATGTGACAGACCCGTTGGCTAAACTTCTCTCACGAGCAAAACATGATATACCTTAGTACTCTTTGGGTGTTAATCACATAGCGATGTGAACTAGATTATTGACTCTAGTAAACCCTTTGGGTGTTGATCACATAACGATGTGAACTATGGGTATTAATCAGATATAGATGTGAATATTGGTGTTAAATCACATGGCGATGTGAACTAGATTATGGACTCTAGTACAAGTGGGAGACTGAAGGAAATATGCCCTAGAGGCAATAATAAAGTTATTATTTATTTCCTTATATCATGATAAATGTTTATTATTCATGCTAGAATTGTATTAACCGGAAACATAATACATGTGTGAATACATAGACAAACAGAGTGTCACTAGTATGCCTCTACTTGACTAGCTCGTGAATCAAAGCTGGTTAAGTTTCCTAACCATAGACATGAGTTGTCATTTGATTAATGGGATCACATCATTAGGAGAATGATGTGATTGACTTAACCCATTCCGTTAGCTTAGCACTTGATCATTTAGTATGTTGCTATTGCTTTCTTCATGACTTATACATGTTCCTACAACTATGAGATTATGCAACTCCCGTTTACCAGAGGAACACTTCGTGTCTACCAACGTCACAACGTAAATGGGTGATTATAAAGGAGCTCTACAGGTGTCTCCAAAGGTACATGTTGAGTTGGCGTATTTCGAGATTAGGTTTTGTCACTCCGATTGTCGGAGAGGTATCTCTGGGCCCTCTCGGTAATGCACATCACTATAAGCCTTGTAAGCAATGCAACTAATGAGTTAGTTACAGAATGATGCATTACATAATGAGTAAAGAAACTTGCCGGTAACGAGATTGAACTAGGTATTGAGATACCGACAATCGAATCTCGGGCAAGTAACATAGCGATTACAAAGGGAACAACATATGTTGTTATGCAGTTTGACCGATAAAAGATCTTCGTAGAATATGTAGGAGACAATATGAGCATACAGGTTCCGCTATTGGTTATTGACCGGAAACGTGTTTCGGTCATGTCTACATAGTTACGGAACCGTCACGGTCTTGTGAGCTTAAGGTTTCGATGACAGTTTTATTATGAGTTTATGAGTTTTGATGTACCGAAGGAGTTCAGAGTCCCAGATGAGATCAGGGACATGGCGAGGAGTCTCGAAATGGTCGAGACGTAAAGATCGATATATTGGACGACTATATTCGGACATCGGAAAGGTTCAGTGGTTCGGTATTTTTGAGTGTCGGGAGTTACGGGAATACGGGGAAGAAGTATATGGGCCTTATTGGGCTTTAGGGGAGAGAGAGAGGCAGGCCGCGCGTCCCCCCAATGACTAATCCGATTTGGGCTGGGGGGAGGGGCGGCGCCCCCTCCTTCGTTCTCTTCCCTCCCCCCTTCATTGTCTCCTACTCCTACTACATGGAAGGGGAGGAATCCTACTCCCGGTGGGAGTAGGACTCCTCCAGGGCGCGCCATAGGGGTCGGCCCTCTCCCCCTCCTCCACTCCTTTATATACGGGGGAAGGGGACACCCCATAGACACAACAATTGATCTCTTGATCTCTTAGCCGTGTGCGGTGCCCGCCTCCACGATAGTTCTCCTCGATAATATTGTAGCGGTGCTTAGGCGAAGCCCTGCAACGGTAGAACATCAAGATCGTCACCACGCCGTCGTGCTGACAGAACTCTTCCCCGACATTCTGCTGGATCGGAGTACGGGGAACGTCATCAAGCTGAACGTGTGCTAGAACTCGGAGGTGCCGTAGTTTCGGTGCTTGATCGGTCGGGTCATGAAGACATACGACTACATCAACCCCGTTGTTCTAACGCTTCCGCTTTTGGTCTACGAGGGTACGTGGACACACTCTCTTCTCTTGTTGCTATGCATCACCATGATCTTGCGTGTGCGTAGGAAATTTTTTGAAATTACTACGTTCCCCAACAGTATGAAGGCGGACTGATTCGGGTGGGTGATGCAGTCAGCCAAAGGGGCCACCCTATTGGTGTACCCCTTTGCAAGAATGCGGAAGATCACATTGATCATCGTGACCGGACAGAACTGACGGATGTCCAACGCGCCACCCACCTTGGGGATGAAGGTGATGATCCCATAGTTAAGGCGATTGAGATCAATGGTGCCCATGTAGAACTCCTCAAAGAGGGCCATGACCTCCAATTTTATGGCCGTCAAGAAGGTTTGGAAGAATTTCCTTTGGCGAGACCATCGGGACCGAGGCGGGGCGAAGGATTCATTCCTTTAATCGCCAGCCAAACTTCCTCCTTAGAGAAAGGGGCCATGAGGGACACATTCTCCATGGCCGAGATGCATTGGGTACCCGTCCAGAAGTCGGGGGTGAGGGCTACCCCCCCCTCCCCAGGGGGCAGAGAAGAGAGCTTTATAGAAGCCATCTACATGAACACAGATGTCGTCCGGACGCTGCAAGAGGGTCTCCCCATCCCATAAGAAGGGGATGGTATTTCGACGCCTATAGCCATTGGCGATGGCCTAGAAGAAGGAGGTGTTGGCGTCATCCTTGAGGACCCACTTGTGGGGTCCCCGAAGTCGCCAGTAAGCCTCCTCGTCAGTATAGATGACCGTGAGCTGATCCTCAAGATCATATTGGAGCATCCACTCATCAGGGGATAGACCCACCGAGTCAGCCTGGAGGTCCAGCGCCTAGATGGAGGCAAGGAGGGCCTTCTTACGGTCCCGAAGGTCCTGCCCGAGGTTAGCGTCCCAACCCTTCATGAACTGGCAGGACCGCTTGGCACAGAAGTGCCAGTCATCCACCGTAGAGATGGACTTGTGAGGGGTGAGGGAGTCCTGGATTAGGGGGTATCCGGACAGCCGGACTATATACTTCGTCCGGACTATTGGAGCGTGAAGATACAAGACTCAAGACTCCGTCCCGTGTCCGGATGGGACTCTCCTTTGTGTGGAAGACAAGCTTGGCGATCCGGATATTGTATTTCCTTCCTTGTAACCAACTCCGTGTAAACCCTAGCCCTCTCCGGTGTCTATATAAACAGGAGAGGTTGGTCCTTAGAAGACCGATCACAATTACAATCATAATCATCATAGGCTAGCTTCTAGGGTATAGCCTCTACGATCTCGTGGTAGATCTACTCTTGTACTACTCATATCATCAATATCAATCATGCAGAAAGTAGGGTTTTACCTCCGTCGAGAGGGCCCGAACCTGGGTAAACATTGTGTCCCTTGCTTCCTGTTACCATCAGCCTAAGACGCACAGATCGTGACCCCCTACTCGAGATCCGCCGGTTTTGACACCGACATTGGTGCTTTCATTGAGAGTTCCTCTGTGTCGCCACTGCAAGGCTTGATGGCGCCTTCAATCGTCAACAACACGGTCTAGGGTGAGACCTTTCTCCCCGGACAGATCTTCATGTTGGCGGCCGCGATGCGGGCCAATTCGCTGGACAAGCTGGAGCAGATCGGCAGCTCGCCCCAGCCACCGTGTCGGGTTGGGAACTGAACTACGGTGATATCCGGAGACTTGATATTCAACAGATTCGGGCCTGTGCCAGGAGCATCGGACGGTCACGATGAGCATGGCTTAGACCTGCTATCGGACAATGCTCGGGATGTCGTCCTTGCGGTAGACCCGAACCTAAATCTGGAGCAGACCGCATTGCCTAAGGACGGATGGATAGACTCCGCCCCGCAGGCCGCACCCTCATCGGCGGTAGAGCCGAACACAGGCCTCACCTCTAAGGAAGCCTGTGACTCTGGACCCCCGGACTCGTATCCGGTCGTAGGTTCCAGTCCGCGCGCTCCCGAGCCCACCGAGCCTGGTTGGGCTCCGGTAATGGAGTTTACCACTGCGGATATCTTCCAGCACTCGCCCTACGGTGACATGCTGAACTCGTTAAAGTCTCTCTCTTTGACAGGAGACTCTTGGCCGAACTATGTCCGGCTCAAGTGGGAAGCAGGCGACGAAGGAATTCGTTGCAAACCCACCACCCACTTCATTGCCGCGGTCGATAATCTAACCGACGTGCTTGACTTTGACTCCGAAGACATCGACGGTATGGACGACGATGCAGGAGAAGTACAGGAACCACCGCTCATGGGGCGGTGGACAGCCACCTCCTCGTACGATATATATATGGTGGACACTCCGAAGGAAACCAATGGCGATGAGGCAACGGAGGATAACCCCTCAGGGAGAAAAGCAAAGCATGGGCGTCGTCGGCGCCGCTCCAAGCCCCGCCACAGCAATACCGGCACAGGAGATGAAAACAATCCGGATGGTGCCGAAAAGGAATACAACCTCGATCAGCTCGCCTTGAGCAGGCCGAAGCGAGAAGATGGGCAGGTCAGCCTGGATAAAAGCGAGCGACGGACGGATATCCGGAGGAGGACAACTACATGCCCCCCTCCGAAGATGAGATTAGCCTCGGCGACGACAAGTTCGGCGTGCCTGAGGACCCCGTCGAGCAGGAGCGCTTCAAGCGTCGGCTTATGGCCACTGCGAGGAGCCTAAAAAAGAAGCAGTGATCAAGACCTGCTCACAGATAGATGGACTGAAGTCCTGGCAGCCAAGGAATATGGACTCGAGAGCCACACGGCTGACCGGCCACCTCGTGGCTGGGATAAAACGGTATACCAGCCCGAATACCAGCCCGCACCCCCACGCCAATACACTACGGCCCAGGGAAATAGGCAAGACCTGCAAGATATACTGGAAAACAAAGCAGGACAGCCAAGATCGATCTACGGATCGCGGGGACGCGCCCCAGCACGCGACGATGACCGTCGCGCTGGATACACCATCAACAAGTCCGGCCGGGCCGAACATAGCCACCCATACCAATTCGAACTGCGTAGCCACATAGCCCGGCACAGAGGCGCCGTGCACCCCCTCTGCTTCACTAACAAAGTGATGGATCATGAATTCCCAGAAGGGTTCAAACCCGTAAACATCGAATCATACGATGGCACAACAGACCCCGCAGTATGGATCAAAGATTTCCTTCTCCACATTCACATGGCCCGCGGAGACGATCTACACGCCATCAAGTATCTTCCTCTTAAGCTCAAAGGACCCGCCCGGCACTGGCTAAACAGCATGCCCGCAAATTCCATTGGCAGTTGGGAAAACCTGGAAGACGCGTTTCTTGACAACTTCCAGGGCACATACGTGTGACCACCGGACGCCGATGATTTGAGCCACGTTACTCAACGGCCCGGAGAGTCAGCCAGGAAATTCTGGACTCGGTTCCTAAGTAAAAAGAACCAAATAGTCAACTGTCCGGACGCAGAAGCCCTGACGGATTTTAAGCATAATATACATGACGAGTGGCTCGCCCGACACCTCGTCCAGGAAAAACGCAAGTCCATGGCAGCGCTCACGACACTAATGACCCGCTTTTGCGCGGGCGAGGACAGCTGGTTGGCTTGCAGCAGCACTACGCCACATTCTCGCACTTCGGATGTCCGTGACAACAACGGCAAGCCACAGCAGAACAGACATAAGCGAAGGAACAACGGCGACAACACTGAAGATACGGCAGTCAACGCCGGATTCAGCGGATCTAAATCCGGTCAGCGGAAGAAGCCGTTCAAAAGAAACAATCAGGGACCGTCCAGTCTGGACCGCATACTTGAACGCTCGTGCCAAATTCATGGCACCCCGGACAAGCCAGCCAACCACACCAATAGAGACTGCTGGGTGTTCAAACAGGCCGGTAAAATAAACGCCGAAAACAAGGACAAGGGGCTGCACAGCGACGATGACGAGGATCCCCGGCATCCGAACACGGGGGGATAGAAGAAATCCCCCCTAGGTGAACATGGTCAACATGATCTACGCCACCCACATTCCCAAGCGGGAACGGAAGTGAGCACTACGGGACGTCTATGCGATGGAGCCAGTCGCCCCCAAATTCAACCCATGGTCAGCTTGTCCGATCACCTTTGATCGTAGGGATCACCCTACCAGCATCCGTCACGGCAGCTCAGACACATTGGTCCTAGACCCAATCATCGACGGATTCCACCTCACGCGAGTCCTTATGGACGGTGGCAGCAGCCTGAACCTGCTTTATCAGGACACAGTGTGCAAAATGGGCATCGCCCCTTCGAGGATCAAGCCCACTAAAACCACCTTTAAAGGTGGAATTCCTGGAGTAGAGGACCGTTGCATGGGCTCTATAACACTAGAAGTGGTCTTCGGATCTTCGGATAACTTCCGAAGCAAAGAGTTAATCTTCGATATCGTCCCTTTCCGTAGTGGTTACCACACCTTTGCTTGGGCGAACCACATTTGCTAGATTCAATGCGGTACCACACTATGCATACCTCAAGCTCAAGATGCCAGGACCGCGCGGGGTCATAACAGTCAATGGAAACATGGACCGCTCTCTCCGTACAAAAGAGCATACTGCAGCCCTCGCAGCGGAAGTACAATGCGGCCTCCTTCGACAAACCACCAATCCGGCGACGACAACCTCGAGCACCATCAAGCGAGTCCGGAGGACCTCGCAACAGGATCACCAGGCACACCAAGAGCGCGAGTAGCAGTCCGGCCTCCGCTCAAGCCCCATCTTAGCAGCATTCGTGTCGCGTGTACACAATTACGCATTCAAAATACCATGGGCAGGGGCGCAGGCGCAGCAGTGACTCAGTCAACAGTGCGGTATAACCGCCACATACCTTCATAGCCCTCCCTTTTTATCTTTCAGGACACTGCTTTAGGGCAGCCTCTTCAGAAGCGCCGGATTGTCGGACTTACACATGAGAGAAAACCAAGGGAGCAACAGGCTTTTCGCACAAAAGGAAATACCCAGGTGGAATCTGTTCACGATCGCTATACCTGTTTTATATACCTACATGCAGCCTACCCTTGGATAGGACATGTTAAATAATCCTATTCACTTCTGCTTGAACGCACCCATTGTAAACATACGCTTAAACGTATTATTCATCAATGGGAAATAATATATAGCGTCAGCTTATTATTCCTATTTGCGCATTTTTCTCACAAATGTTCATTTAATATTGCATCCGTACACCCTGGTATGATCAGTTTTCCAGGGGCTTCTTATGTCACCCCATAACATGGCAAAACAAGTACGAACACTTTCAACAGTGCGGCACCCCGAACTTATAGCACTATATGCATCAGCTCCGAATCACGTCTTGGGTCAATAGTTGGGTTTGCCCGGCTCCCTTGTTTTGGTACCTTACATTCCGTTATATCGGCTAAGGTAGCGCAGGGAGAACTACTGCGATTGTGTCCTGGTTCTTCCGGACGAGCACTTCAGTAGAGAAAGCCGAAAACTGACCGGCGTGATGCGGCGAGAGCTGGTCGCTGTTCGAGAGGTCTTAAAATCCTTAAATATTTTTTCCGCTTTAGGCGATGAATCGGCCTCGTCCGATTTAGGCGTATATAGCGCCCCAATTCGGCCCTCTAAATTCTAGGGGCTTCGCCGAAATTTAAAATTGTAGACTTCTATGGCTAAGTGAAAGTTATAAAGCCGCATAGTCCGATTGCCTTGTTCGCTGCGCTGGATACCTCCTTAAGGGACCAAAAATTTGGATAAAGAGTATCCGGGTTTTTCCAGGAACACCCCGGTACTAGTTACGTGGGGGCAGAAGCCTACGACTGGCCTACTTTCAGAATTTTATAAACAGCCACACAGAAGGTAATATTTTAAATCAAACAGCGCTACATAGCGCAAGTAACTTCGTCTTTATATTACAACAACGACAGAGGTACATTTACTCAAGGATTGTGTCCTTGGTACATTCATCGGCCACGAGATGAGCGCCCTTCATAACGCCATCATAATACTCCTCAGGATAGCGATGCGCCTTGCCCTCCGGTGGCCCGCCCTTCACCAGCTTCTCCGCATCCAGCTTGCCCCAATGCACCTTCGCGCGGGCAAAGGCCCGGCGGGCACCCTCAATGCAAACGGATTGCTTGATAACTTCAAGTCGCGGACAGGCATTCACCATCCGCTTGATCAGGTCGAAGTAGCTAGTGGGCAAGGGCTCACCAGGACACATCCGGACTACGAAATCTTTCATAGCCACTTCGGCCGCCCTATGGAGTTCAACCAACTGCTTCAGTTGGTCACTCAGAGGTGTTGGGTGTTCGGCCGCAGCATACTGGGACCAGAACAGCTTCTCCGTTGCGCTCCCCTCCTCGGCACGGTAGAACTCTGCGGTGTCTGATATGCTATGTGGCAGATCTACGAATGCCCCTGGAGAGCTCGAATTCGGGTAAGTAAAAGAAACGCCTCCTCCACATGCTTGCTTTGCATAAAGAATGTCTTACCCGCCGCTATCTTCTTGGCCGCCTGGATTTCTTGTTGTGCCTTTTCGGCTTCAGCCTTGGCGTCTTTCATACTCGCAAGGGCCTTCGCAAGCTCGGCCTCTTTCACCTTAAGATCGTGCTCCAAGGACTCGAACTTTTTGCCGATCTCCTGGAGCTCTTGCCGTACCTCGCCCACTCTAGCATCTTGCTTTCCGCACTTTTTGCGCTCCAGAGCCGCCTTGTCCTTGGCCACGGACAGTGCTTTCTTCAGAGACGCCACTTCGGTGGTGGCCCCTGTTACAAAGTCATGACACTTTGTCGTTAGAATAACCAATTTTGCCTATTCTTCATTATATGAGAGCGGGGAATTACTCACCATTGTTCTCTTCGAGCTGCCTCTTCGTGAGGTCGAGCTCTCCCTGCGCCTGCTCCAGGTCCCGTTTTAGTCCGGTGACCTCGGCTGTGCGGACAGCAGCGGCAAGCAGCACAGCCTGCTTACTCACATGCACACTTATTATTAGACTCCTGCGGATTATAATTGATCCTCCGTTTGGCTTTTCTTTCCGAACACCAAACAGAGTATTAGGGGCTACTACCTATCGGGTGGTAATTTCACACATTTTTATTACTTACCTCAAAGCTTGTCAGGAGGCTGGTGCAAGCTCCGGTTAGTCAGCTCTTGGCGGACAAAACCTTCTGAATCACCGCACTCATAAGAGTACGGTGCTCTTCATCCATGGAAGCGCCGCGAAGCGCTTCCAGCAGACAATCCGACACCTCAGGCGTAACGGAAGTCCTTCGCACGGACGGCTCGCCCTCCCTAACGAGGGGCTACCCGCCTGAGTCCGGAACCATTGGAGGTTCCGGAACAGTATTCGGCTGAGAGCCCGGCCTACTGCGGCTCTCATCGACACGATCCGCGGGGATCTTGAACCCCATGTGTCCGACGTCTGGAATTCCTCCTTGGGGCGCCTCCAGAGTCACCTCCCCCGCTCTGGGAGCCTTTGGGACAACACCTCCGTGTCATCCACAGGCTGAGGAGTAGTGGCCGTCGGGAGCGAGTTCATCGCTGAATCACTCAAGGACCCATCCAAAGACGATACCTCGGGATGGACCCTGGCCGGACTGTATACATGCTCGATGTTATAACAAGACTATGAAGCAAAATCACAATAGAGTGCGGATACTTAGGATCGTGCTAGGGGCTTCCCCCTAGGCAGCCACCCCTCCTCGCTATCGGCGGCCGTGGTGGAGTAGTCCGGAAGGGACGCCTTTCCCTTCTTGGACGTCCCAGCCTCCCCCTCCAGGGTGGCTTTCCTCTTTTTCTCCCCCCAGTGCGGGGAGGCAGAGTTCCTTCTTGTTTCCCCCTGCCTCCGCGGAAGGAATCTGCCTAATCATCGTCAGACGACGAGGGTATGACGACCTTACGCTGGGGGCCTTTCCCGGCCCCCTGGTCCGCCTTCTCAGGCCCCCCATCCTCTCCGTATGGGGTGGCCCCTTCTTCTTCTTCCTCCCCTTCGGGGGAGGAGTGTGCCTCGTCGTCTTCGGACGAGGCGTTCGGTACGACCTTATACCGGAGACCCTTCCTGGTCCCCGGGGCCTTCTTTTCAGCCTTATTCTTCGGTGCCTTGTAGGGCGCCGGGACTAGCATCTCCATCAGGAGAGCATCAGCTGGACCTTCTGGTAGCGGAGCCGGACAGTCGATCCGCTCCGCTGTCTCCACATAATCCTGGTCACATATACACGATGACTTAAGACTTCCCCACGAATATATTGGGGGAAAATAAATCTGGAGGTAATCAGAAAACTCACCCGACGGGGGGGTGGGGGTGGGGGGGGGGGGCGTGCGGCATGAAGTCCATGGTCCTCGGATGTGGGAGGAGGTACTTCGGAGGCCTTGAACAGCGCCTTCCATGCGTCTTTGAGCGTCATGCCGTAGAGCTTTTGAAGCGTCTGCTGTTCGGCCGGGACGAACTCCCACAAATTAAATACCTGTCTTTGGCATGGGAGAACCCGGCGGACAAGGATGACCTGGATCACGTTGACAAGCTTGATGTTCTTGTCCTTCATATTCTTGATGCGATTCGAGTCGGTCAGCTCAGAGGTTCGCCCTGTGCCAGCCTTTCCTTTCCCAGGAGGTGAGCCGCATGGGGGTTTCGGGTCTGAATTCGGGGGCCGCCGCCCAGTTGGCGTCGCGCGGCTCGGTGATGTAAAACCACCCCGATTGCCACCCTTTCATGGTCTCCGCGAAGGAGCCGTCAAGAAACGTGACGTTAGGCATCTTGCCCACCATGGCCCCTCCGCACTCCGCTTGCTGGCCGCTCACGATCTTCGGCTTCACGTAGAAGATTTGTAGCCACAAGCCAAAGTGAGGCTTGATGCGGAGGAAGGCCTCGCACACGACGATAAATGCCGAGATGTTGAGACGAAATTCGGGGCTAGATCATGGAAATCTAGCCCATAATAGAACATGAGCCTGCGGACCAAGGGATGAAGTGGAAACCCCAGTCCACGGATGAAATGGGCCAGGAACACGACCCTCTCGTGGGGTTCTGGGGTTGGAATGACCTGCCCTTCATCCGGTAGCTGGTGCACGATGTCTGCGGCCAAGTATCCGTCCGCCCGAAGATTCGTGATATGCTTCTCCTTCACGGTGGAAGCCACCCACTTGCCTCCTGCTCCGGACATGTTTAGCTATGCGGAGAAGGCTTGGACTAGGGCGCTGGAGCTTGAGGAGGCAACGACGAGCAAGGAAGGAAGAAGGCGTGGGTGAAAATGGGGAACCCCTATCCCTTTATAAAGGCGGCGAAAGTGGTGCGCCTCCCCACTTGCCCGTTGAGAATCGCTTACTTCCCAAGCGCCACGATTGATGGCGTGGTGGGATTACCCGTACCCGTATTGATGAGAATCCCGTGATAAGGGGACAAGATCTCTGCTTTGACAAGACGTGTCAAGGAAACCGCCTCGCAATATGCGCTATGGCTGGTTGTGGGAAAATGGTTCAAATAATGACCCAACCATAATGACATGTCATTCTGTCTAAAAAGTTGTCAGCAGATTACATTTGTCAAATATCATTCTCTCTACGGTGGTATGTGAAGATCATTATTGCAGATCCGAACACGGTTTAAGTGTTCGATAATAACTCCGAAGTATTCAAAGAAGGAACCCGCCTTGCAATGCCGAAGACAAGACTGCGCGCCGGACTCATCGTCATTGAAGCTTGGTTCAGGGGCTACTGAGGGAGTCCTGGATTAGGGAGTATCCGGACGGCCGGACTATATACTTCGTCCGGACTATTGGAGCGTGAAGATACAAGACTCAAGACTCCGTCCCGTGTCCGGATGGGACTCTCCTTTGCGTGGAAGACAAGCTTGGCGATCCGGATATTGTATTTCCTTCCTTGTAACCGACTCCGTGTAAACCCTAGCCCTCTCCGGTGTCTATATAAGCCGGAGAGGTTGGTCATTAGAAGACCGATCACAATTACAATCATAATCATCATAGGCTAGCTTCTAGGGTATAGCCTCTACGATCTCGTGGTAGATCTACTCTTGTACTACTCATATCATAAATATCAATCAAGCAGGAAGTAGGGTTTTACCTCCGTCGAGAGGGCCCGAACCTGGGTGAACATTGTGTCCCTTGCTTCCTGTTACCATCAGCCTAAGACGCACAGAGCGGGACCCACTACCCGAGATCCGCCGGTTTTGACACCAACAAGGGGCGAGCCGGGCCAGCCAGCGAGCGTGCACAACGTCGGCGAAACCATACTAGTTAAGCCAGAACGACTCAAAGCGAAACCGGGGCGCAGCGGGAGGGGGTGATCCTGCGAAGATAGGATTAGGGGGACATGGTCCGAACCAATGCAGGTGATGGCACGGAGAGAGGCCAGGGAGGCATCAAAGTTCCCACTCAGCACTACATAGACGAGTCGATCGGGATGAAATGTCGTATGGACTGCACAGTGCCACCGATGCACGGCCTACTTGTCCATCGGTGAACTCACTCGAGGTGACCAGATGGTAGGGTAGAGAGCGAGCTCTCTTGCACTTTCCTGGCCTGCCGAAGGAGCGCAGAGGCTGCCTGACGGTGTGACACAAGTAGGGAGGTCCTGCCCACCCCTAGCAATGGTCAGGAGTCCTCCATTAGGGTTACGACACGTGGTCGATTTCCTGAATGTGACGTTCAAAGCTCACCGCCGTCCATTCGGCGGCCATTACATTTTTTTGAATCCGAGAACAACTTAGCACCGTACAACACTCCTAGGCACCGCAAGTTGGGCGGGCGACCCGGGCGACTCCACCACCACCTCACCCCCCCCCCCCCTCGCGGGAGACCCGGGAGGCGACTCCATCTCCTCCTCCAGCGCCCCTCTCCAACCTCCCCTCGCCTCCACCGCCGGTCGGAGCCGTCTAGGCAAAGCTCCTCGCGGTGGCTGGCGGGGGGGGGGCACCATCTCTCCTCTCCCCTAGGTCGCGATGGGGGCAGGTCATCTAGCCTGGGCAGAGGCATCGGGCTGATGCAGGGCTCGACGACGTGGCGACGGTTGCTCCTGACAACGGCGTGGTGGCTGGTGTTGCGCGACGACGGTGGGGCGGCAGCTCACGGCACGGCGGCTGCGTTCCGGGGTGGCGGCCATGTTCTGATCTAGGCTCTGGCTCCTCGGGCGGTGGCTCTCTGGCGGATGCGTTCACCGTCGAGCCCCGCTATCTAGCGGCCTCGCGGGTGTCGTGGTGGCCGGTCCGGGTCGCTGCGAGGTACGGCGGCTTGATCTTCAGACAGGCTGCATGGTAGGCGGCTGACTCAGGGCGGTGGCCTGGAACTGGGGCAGATCTGGTAGGGCGGCATGGGTCCGGTGAGGTGTTGCTGCTCGGGGTCCTCCGGGTGGCAGCGGGGCGGCCTACTGCCCCTTGGCAGTGGTGGTCCGTGCCTCAGGCGGTCGGTGGTGGCGGTGTCTCTCCGGCTTGTCGTGACGGTGCAAATTCAGTATGCGGTGGTGCATGTCGTTCACCGGCGCGCAGGTGTAGGGGGGCGACTTAGTTCGCATGGGTGCAAGCTTTTGCGTTAGTGATTCTCCCATGTGCGCTTGGTGGGGTCGGTCTGTGGTTCGCTCGTTGGGCATCGTTGTGCCGCCATACAGATTGGCACCATTGACCACGGATACGGCGGCGTTCGAGCGTGCTCAGCGGAGGCCGTCGGTAGTCACCGGGTTGTCTCCCGGGTCCATCGGGACTGGCTGGGGACACAGGCGCGTGGGCCACTTCCTACTATGGAGGTGCCGACCCAAACCCGATGGCCGATGCCGGGCTAGGAGTGAAAGGTGGTCCCTTTCACTCTTACTACTATGGTTGGGTGCTCGTGACGGGGATGGTCGGCAGTTCCTAGGGGCATGAATGCCAGGGCGACGGCCCCGGTCGATGGTCCTCATGGTTGGCTTTCCGGCAGGCTTCATGGTGGCGGTGGTGGCTCCATCTTTAGGGCGTGGGAGCAACTACGGATGTAGTGGCGGGAGGCCCAGGACTGGTCTGGCAGTACCCAGATCTGGGATGGGCAAGCTTGACCCTCGTTGAGGTGGTGGCGGGGACTCCTCGTGGTGGTGCAGGCGAGTGATCGAGTGAAAGCTCCGCGCTTCTGGCGCCGACGACGGCGACACCTGTGGGTGCCGCTTGCTTCTTGAAGACGGCGTCGTGGATCTCGTACCTGTACCAGGGTTCACGGTTAAAACTATTTTTTGTTCTCAGACTCGGCAGCGGCGACGCTTCGATCGGGTCGTAACCATCTTGGGGGCGTTGTCTTTGAGCTCAGGGGTCCCTATGCGAGCATAGGCAAGGTGTTAAGCTTGTTCTAGGCTTGTGTTTTATCTTTTGATCTGCTTTGTAAGGGCCCTCCCCATCATACTGTATCGTTCGGCCGTGTACTCCGGTTCGTTGTTTTATTTATAAGCGGGGCGAAAGCCTGTTTCAAGGAGGGATGCAAGTTGATTTCGTGGTGTCCCCACAGTTGCTAGTTTTCTCTCTTTTAGCCTCGTGCATTGTTGTCAAATGCTGCTGGTGTTTCTTGGCAGAGTAGCTCCCATGGTGTGTAGCACTAGCTGCGCGCATGTTCGGTGCATGCTGCTAGAGTTGAGATAATAGTAGCGCATGTGTATTGAGTGGACGCCACTGATAGTTGGCCAAGTTAGCGGCGGCGTATTCTTTTGACAGAACACTGCTAGTAACAAAATCCTATAAGGGGTTCCTATACTAGTGATTGTAGAAAATGTGTATGCGATTTATTTTCCAACAAACATTACCTTAGAATGTTGTTAAATAAGAAATAATGTTATTTCCCCATATGTGTCTGATGTAAAGGAATCAATTACTCAAAAAATGCGAACCAAGCCGTGGTTGGATGGTTAGGAGGACGGTGGTATCCTCAGCCCACCAGAGTTCAAGTCCTAAACTTGACACTGATGCTCACATTTTCCTGATGAATCTGTTCCTCCTGCATGGATGTACGACCAGGGCGTCGTCCGACACCACATGCGCGAGTGGTGTCCAGGGCTGCGGGCATGCATCATGCCACGCCGACCGGATCCGCTATCAAGGTACTTCGTGCTCGTGTCGGTCAAGGGCGAGCTTGTTCTGGCCGCAGGCGACCTCGCGTAGTCGTTGCCATTACCTATAGTCTGCGAGTGTCCTTCTGTTTCGACGCGAGAACACGTACTCCGTCGGCGCTCCATGGAGATGCATACGAGCTGCCGCTTCTCACTCGCTCCACCAAGAGGGAAAAGGATTGGCGCCCAAAAGGTGTTCGGTCGAATGCCTCATTGAAGAGAGGAGTGAAGAAGACGTCAGTCCAGTCATTGACCTATGGCCCCCATGTCTCATTTGCCACATCAGTTGGTTGAAGTTTTTAGTCTTTGCCATGTCAGCTCGACAGGTGGGCTCAACCTATAAGTTTTGATGCTTTCGCGAGATCAATGGACGATCAGTGTGATTTGTTATTCGTTAGGCGTAAAATTGGTGGCCCCATGTGAGTTGTCCGAAATATGGTACTAAGTTGTACTTTAGCCCCATATGTGATAGTTTTGAGTATATACCTCTTCTTTTCTTTTGTTGAGGGGAAACTATACTCCGTTTTATTGAATAACGATGCCCCGGGGTATAGTGGCAATATCATGAGGCTGTAAAAGCCAAACATGTCTACCAGATGCAAGATTTAAGGAATACTTAACTAAACTATTTACTTCTACTTTCGATTTTCTGTTTTCGTGAATGAAATTACAAGAATTAAAACCAATCACATTGGCTCTTACTTTTTTGATTATAGCTGCATGCCCATCGATCACTCCAACTTATCTTTTAGAATCATCGACCACTTCAACTAATGGCCCAAATCAAGCCCATGTGTCCTTCAATCCACATCTAGCCCATGCGCCCATACATGTTCATTGATATTTATCTTTTTGTTATAATAAAAAAGACTTTTCTCAAAATAAATAAATATTATTATTTATATATAATAAAAAGAGCAATAACGCAACCTTGGTACGTTTATGTCACAGATCTAGTCTATGCCGTGGCTCATTTCCCACAAAAGTATACAAAGTTTTAGAGATAATTAAGGCAGGAATTTTTGTGTTTTGTTGTACGCGTGCAACGCACGCATAGAGGAAACATTCTACAGCTCCACATCATATATTCATCGATCCCACACGAATTATCTTTACCTAATAATATAGTAAATTGGGTTTCTTTCGTCCGTCATGGTATTTTTTCAGAAAAGTCCCTCTATTTCAGAGAATTCAACCCGCAGTCCCGTTTTAATTTAAAACGAAGCGTTATTTTCATATTTTACACAAAAGTCCCTGTCTTTTCTTGGAATCAACCCGCCGTCTGATTTTAAGTCACACCCGAACCGTTATTTTACATTTTTCGAAACCCCCCTGATGTTTTAGGTAATTCATCCGCGGATCATATTTAAGTCAAACAAATGCTTTTTAAAATCATCCATATCTTTTAAACCGTAACTCCGATTTGGACATGTTATATATGAAATTTGATTAGAAAAATATGTAGAATATGAATATGAGATTATTTTTCTCTGTTAAGTATTTTTAAATATTATTTTGAAATATATTTGAGTCAAACCAAATGATTTTCTAAATTATATGTATCTTTTAAACCGTAACTTCGATTTTAACATATTATATATGAAATTCTATTAGAAAAATGTGTGGAATCTAAATATGATGTTAATTTTACCTGTTAAATATTTTTAAAATATTGTTATGGAAGCAAACTTATAATTTATAGCGCAAGATCCGTTTTTCATACCGGTGGCGATCTGGATTGCAAATAAATACCCCACTATAACCATATACGGAAAAGAAAACATCGATAACTACACGTGCATACCTCTGACAAATGTCGCAAGGGAAAACAACAGATTTCTCATCGCGAGATTGAGAGAAAGCGAGCGAGAGAGAGAGGGGGGAGAGAGAGAGAGGGAGAGGGAGGAGAGAGACGCCTTAGGATTAACCATATTCAACACATGTTTTTTTGTTGTTTTGTGTGAACACCGAGGCCATCGCCGGCGAGGGTGAGAAGGAGGATAAGCGGCAACACAAATATGATGCCTCGCAAAAATAAAAGAGATGGACCTATTGTGGTCTTGAGTGATGGTTGTTGAGTTAAGAGTGTGTGTTATGTTTTCTCTCCCGTTGCAATGCACGGCTCTTTTGCTAGTTTTATTTTATTAGAATATAGACGTGCATGCATGCATACAATTTATCATCCAGCAGCAGCAGCACACTAGTACGCACGTCTAAGAAGCACCGAGACCTAGGGGAGTCAATTAGTACTACGATTAAGCAGAAGCTGCACCACCGCGAGCGCGCCGGCGGCGTCCTTGATGTGCGTCTCCTTGCAGACCTTCTTGGGCCATGGGTACGTAGGTCCATGCTTCCTCCAGTCTAGTATGGCAGTAGATAGGGGTCCCCAGTTCTGCATGTAGAAAGGTTGGAGATGGTCGAGCTTCACCGTCGCCGCCTGGCCCCAGCCATTGCTGAGGGTAGTGGAGATCGAGGACATGCGGACCGCCTCGCAGACGGTGATGAGCATGCGTGCCAAGGCGACCTTGGTGGCCTCGTCCGGCCCGCCGGCGGCATGAGCATATGCCGCGAACTTCTTCACGGCTGCTTCCGCCGCCGTCTTCCCCAGTTCAAGGTCGCTCACCTTCTGCTTGACTTCTTTGCTCGAGTCGCCGCCGAGAAGGGCCCTGTAGGTGTCCTCGCATTCGAGGAACGTAGCGCCGTGGATCAGCGGCTGCTTCCTCCCTGGCGCCACCGCGGAGCGGAACTCGTACCAGCTGCCGCTCTGGGCCTTGAATCCGACGAGGTACACGTTGTCATCCCTCAGCGCCAACGTCACCTTCTCGTCGCCCGCGCTGATGGGAACGTGCAGCCACCTCGCCGGCGGCTGCTTCTCGTGTTGCGGCGGGAGAACAGGATGGCTGTTGACGTTGTCTGGGCTCGGGTGAGCGGCCAGAGTGGTACGTAGCTGGTTGATGAAGGCCATGTAATCGTCATTGCCGATGTTGTACGCGGCCGTGACGACCACCGGCCATTAACGACCTAGGCCACACAATGTTGCTCCTTCAAGAAACTTAAAGTTTAAAAAAGACATCCATATATAGGACAATGCAAATAAGCACGAGTAATTGCAGAGATGAATAAGCAAACATGCATGTGTACCTCTAGTTTAGGATTCAGTGTAAATTTATTTAAATTCAGTGTATATCCAGTTTGCATACTCAGTTTATACTCCTAAAACAAGTGACCTGAGACGGGTTTAAACTTGTTTAAATTTGGAGTATGCAAATTTGTTTAATTCAGTGTAAACTTGTTTAAATTCAGTGTATATTACTCAAGGACTACTCAGTGTATACTCAGGAGTACTCTAAAAACTTGCTGAAATTCAGTTTAATTAAACAGGACTGTTACTAACGACCTAGGCCACACAATGTTGCTCCTTCAAGAAACTTAAAGTTTAAAAAAGACATCCATATATAGGACAATGCAAATAAGCACGAGTAATTGCAGAGATGAGTAAGCAAACATGTGTACCTCTAGTTCAGGATCAAGTTCACATATATATATATATATACATACATATATATATATATACATACATATATATATATATATATATATATATATATATATATATATATATATATATATATATATATATATACCTCTAGCACTTGCATAACTGTCTGTGTTTGTATGTCAAGCTGTATGCATTTTTTAATCTTATTTTACTATTCTGCTAGGTGCTTATTCAGCAGTATTTTATTTTGAACCATATTTGCCTTGTGATGCAGTGCAGCTAAAGAAAGGGATAGAGAGAGAATAATGTAAGGGCCCTAACCTAAAGCAATATAATGGTCACTAGCTAATACGAACATGCTTTAGTATTACCTACCTGTATGTACTGTATATGCTATTTTAATTTGATGGCTACTATGTAATGTTCCTTTATTTTGTTTCTAATTTCTGGAGAGGAGAAATGTTGGTCATGGTGTTGTATAATTACTGGAGTAGATGTTAAACTGTTGCCGAATCTGATACATTGTTGAACATTTTATTACATGTTGCATTGGAGGTTCATCTTGTCTTGAGGCAAACAAATCAGCATTGGAGGCTCATCTTTGAGGCTCATCTTTATTACATATCAGAACTTGCAAACAAATCTGTGAAAGACTTGTAAAGTTGCTGGGTTTTGTCTCCGACCATTGCGTCGTGATGAATTTGCAGGTACCCCGAGAGGCCCTTGAGTTTGCCGGAATGTCGATTAACTTCCGTTCCGGCAAATTCGGGTACTCCATATGTCCTATTTTCAGCAAAGGTCATGCTGAAATTTTCCGTGAATTTGAGCATGACTTTGCTAAAAATCGGACATATGGGATACTTGCTACTAATGCATGGGCCGGGGTATCTTAGTACTTAGTTCAGTAGGATCAACTGCCCCTTTATTCTTGCTGCATTAAACCATAGGTGGCAATAGAGCCAAGTGATTAGGCCCAACTTAGAATTATCCTTAGCATCGATAAACCCTAGATGATAAACCCAACATAGGTGGCAATAGAGCCAAGTGATTAGTGCCAAGTGATTAGGCCCAACCTAGGGTGCCTCGGCATCGATAAACCCTAAATGATGAAAACTTAACTTAGCATTTAGGGTGTGTCGGCGTCGACAAACCCTAAATGCTGAAACCTTGGCTTCTATAGGGTGCCTCGGTGTCGATGAGAACCTAAATGATGTATGCTTCGGCTTTTAGGGTGCCTCGGCGTTGACAAACCCTAAATGATAAAAGCTTAGCTTTTAGGATGCCTCGGTGTCGACAAACCCTAAATGATGAGACCATGATCTTGTTCCTTGACAATAACCAACTTTTTGACCAAACGTTTTTCCTATTTAGAGCGAAATATGACCCACAACGATGAGGCCGGCGGTTCGGGCGGCAAGCAATTCTGGGAGCTATCCCAGGAGTTGGAGGAAGAACCTCACCGCTATGAGGACGCCGGGGAAGACACAGATCCTGACTACACAACCCCTAGTGGCATCGGGGATGACACCACTGATGGTGTCGCCGAGGATGCCACCACTGATGGTGCCGCCGAGGATGCCACCACTGATGATGGCGGTGCACACACAGATGGCAGCCAACCGAAGAGGCAACGGAAGGACCGGCGCCCGAACGCGCTCCGCACCGTCAAGGAGGAATTTACTCAAGTGAACTCCGACGGGCATCCAACGGAGCCCAAACATATAGTCAAGGGGTACTCGGTTCAGCTCGGGTGCATTCTCCGGAGCACCCTCTCGATCAACACTGAGAACCTTAGGCATAAGGACCGAGGGAATTTGCGCAACCTCCTCTTCACGAAGCTGCACGAACGATACAAGTTCCCCGCTGAATTTGAAAACACACGCCTCTCAGGGAATAAAGTGAACAATGCCGCCCTCACGAGGATGAGCACGGCCCTATCTACTTGGAGAAGCGTGGTGAAGAGAATGATTGAGAAAGGTGATAGTTATGAGAAGATCAAGGCGAAAAAAAATCCTTCGATCTGCGAAGAGGACTACAACGAGTTCAAGATCAAGTGCGAGAGCAGTGCAACCTCCGAATCAAATCAGTGGGGGAAAGAAATGCGGGAGTTGAACTTAGGGGAACACAAACTCGGTCCCGGCGGTTACAGAGTGGTGGAGCCTATATGGGACAAAGAGGACGCGGAGCGTACCGAGCAAGGCCTACCGCCCCGCTTCGAGAAATACAGCAGTGACAAGCAGACCAGGAGCTATGTCAGGGCCCGGTACAAGGAGGACCCGATAATAAAGGAGCTTACCACGGATCCGAAGACCAGGGCACTTGAGCTTGTTCTGGCGAAGGAGACTGAAAGCAGTAGCGCGGGGTCGTCTCAGAGCACCCATGCTTGGGACAACACTCTAAATAGGGCGTTGAACGTAATGAAAAACAAGGATAAGCTCAGTAAGCCGTCGTCAGCTGGTCGTGTGGCCGGCAAAGGCTTTTCCACAAAATGGTCGTCATACTATACCGCTGGTGGGCGAAAGGAGAAAAAGACCAGCTCGGAAAGCCAGTCGCGCGAGGTTTAAGAACTCAAGGCAAAAGTGGCGCGGATTCCGGAGATTATCCAAGAGCAAGTGCAACAACAACTGGGATCGATGCTCACCGGCATTATGCCTACCTTGATTCATGGGCTGACGACATGGATTGCGGGTGGCCAACAGGGGCCGCCCCCGATAACCAGCTTCACGGCCAGCAACTCGCACAACGCATAGGCAGCGCCATTGGTTTCTCCTGCGGTGGCGGTATTGGTGTCTCCGACGCCGGCACGGCCGGCATTGGAGCTTCATGCACCCGGGTGTACGTCGGCCGGCACCTCGCCAGCAAGTGGCCCCTCCGTCAGTTGTACGCCCGCCGTTGGCGGTGCCTCGACATTAGCCGAGCTCGACGCCATCATCACGGTAACTAATTAAGCCTCTCGACCGAGGACTTCATCTCCTTTTGCCTTTGGCTGGGCATCCCTGACACCCTACATGTTTTCGTAGGGCGCCGCCGACGTTCCGTGCACTCTCCTGCACTTCGTGAACGACGAGTTGGTCGATGTCGCCAAGGGCAAAATCGTTCAACCGTACAACCCCGTGTTCCACGGTAAACCGATTCCACCCACCATGTATAGGGTTCAACTGGTTCGGGTGCTTCCAGGCTGCGACGAGTTGTTACCTCCGATTCGACCCGCCGGGGCAGACGAAGATGATCTGATGACCCTCAGCGCCTGCATAAGCTGGCCCCTGCTTTGGCTGAAGAGCCAGATTCGTTTGGGGCGGGGGACACCACCCCAAAGACAACACCGCAAGTCGTGCCGGGGCCAAGCCATGGCAAGACCGCCGCAACGCTACCGGACATGCCGGACATCCCTATGGCACAGGATCCGAACATGCATATGGCACAGGATCTAGACGACGACGACAACGACGACGGCCGTACATTTAGCAACGTCGATAAGTACTTTGCCAAACATGGGTACGATGAGAATTCTGCGGGCCTCTTTCTCAAGAACCCAACCCTACAAAAGACGACCGCGGTCTAGCTGGTACGACGGAGAAACCCAATTGCAACAGGCGTCGTCTGGCGTTCAGTTCTCAGGAGACACCTGTTGGGGAACGTAGTAATTTCAAAAATTTTCCTACGCACACACAAGATCATGGTGATGCATAGCAACGAGAGGGGAGAGTGTTGTCTCGTACCCTCGTAGACCTGAAGCGAAGCGATCACTGGCGTAGAGGAAGTAGTCGACGTTCTCCTCGCGATCCGACCGATCCCGGCGCCGTTACTCCGGCGCCCGAAGTTCTTGACACACGTACAGCTCGATGGCGTCCCTCGTACTCCGATCCAGCCGAGTGTCGAGGAGAGTTCGTCGACGACGTGTGTGGTGACGATCTTGATGTTCTACCGCGCGAGCTTTGCCTAAGCTTGCGACGATATGACCGAGGTGGAATATGGTGGAGGGGGGCACCGCAGCTAAGGAGCGATCCGTAGATCAAACTTGTGTGTCCATGGGGTGCCCCTGCCCCGAGATATAAAGGAGGGAGGGAGGAGGAGGCCGGCCTAGGAGGAGGGCGCCATAGGGAGTCCTACTCCCACCGGAGTAGGATTCCCCCTTCCTAGTCAACTAGGGATCCTTCCATGTATTAGGAGTAGGAGACTAGGAAGGGAAGAGAGAAGGAAAGGAAGGAGGGTGCGGCCTCCCCTAGCCCAATTTGGACTAGGGCAAGGGGGCAGCTGGCCTGCCTAGGGCAGCCCTCTCTCTTTCCTGTATGGCCCATAAGGCCCAATACTTCTCCCGGCGAATTCCGTAACTCTCCGGTACTCGATAATTACCGAATGACTCGGAACCTTTCCGAACTCGAATATAGTCGTCCAATATATCAATCTTTACGTCTCGACCATTTGAGACTCCTCGTCATGTCCCCGATCTCATCCGGGACTCGAACTCCTTCGGTACATCAAAACTCATAAACTCATAATATAAGCATCGCCGAAACCTTAAGCGTGCAGACCCTACGGTTCGAGAACAATGTAGACATGACCGAGACACGTCTTGGTCAATAACCAATAGCGGGACCTGGATGCCCATATTGGTTCCTACATATTCTCTGAAGATCTTTATCGGTCGACCGCATAACAACATCGTTGTTCCTTTGTCATCGGTATGTTACTTGCCCGAGATTCGATCGACGGTATCCAATACCTAGTTCAATCTCGTTACCGCAAGTCTCTTTACTCGTTCCGTAATACATCATCTCGCAACTAACTCATTAGTTGCAATGCTTGCAAGGCTTAAGTGATGTGCATTACCGAGAGGGCCCAGAGATACCTCTCCAGAGCAATCGGAGTGACAAATCCTAATCTCAAATCGCCAACCCAACATCTCGCCTTTGGAGACACATGTAGTACTCCTTTATAATCACCCGATTCGTTGTGGACGTTTGGTAGTACCCAAAGTGTTCCTCCGTAAACGGAGTTGCATAATCTCATAGTTGTAGGAACATGTATAAGTCATGGATAAAAGCGGTAGCAACATACTAAGCGATCGTGTGCTAAGCTAATGAAATGGGTCATGTCAATCAGATCATTCAACTAATGATGTGACCTTGTTAATCAAATAACAACTCCTTGTTCATGGTTAGGAAACATAACCATCTTTGATTAACAAGCTAGTCTAGGAGAGGCATACTAGTGACACTCTGTTTGTCTATGTATTCACACATGTATTATGTTTCCGGTTAATACAATTCTAGCATGAATAATAAACATTTATCATGATATGAGGACATATATAATAACTTTATTATTGCCTCTAGGACATATTTCCTTCAGTCTCCCACTTGCACTAGAGTCAATAATCTAGATCACATCACCATGTGATTAACATCGATAGTTCACATCATCATGTGATTAACACCCATAGTTCACATCGCCATGTGACCAACACCCAAAGGGTTTACTAGATTGATAATCTAGTTCACATCGCTATGTGATTAACACCCAAAGAGTACTAAGGTGTGATCATGTTTTGCTTGTGAGAGAGTCTTAGTCAACGGGTCTTTCACATTCAGATCCGTTATGTATTTTGCAATTTTTCTATGTCTATAATGCTCTGCACGAAGATACTCTAGCTAATTGCTCCCACTTTCAATATGTATCTAGATCGAGACTTAGAGTCATCTAGATCGGTGTCAAAACTTGCATCGGCGTAACCCTTTACTTACCGAACCTTTTGTCATTTCCATAATCGAGAAACATATCCTTATTCCACTAAGGATAATTTTGACCACTGTCGATGATCTACTCCTAGATCACTATTGTACTCCCTTGCCAAACTTAGTGCAGGGTATATAATAGATCTGGTACACAGCATGGCATACTTTATAGAACCTATGGCCAAGGCATAGGGAATGACTTTCATTCTCTTTATATCTTCTGCCGTGGTCGGGTTTTGAGTCTTACTCAATTTCACACCTTGTAACACAGGCAAGAACTCTTTCTTTGACTGTTCCATTTTGAACTACTTCAAAATCTTGTCAAGGTATGTACTCATTGAAAAAACTTATCAAGCATCTTGTTCTATCTCTATAGATCTTGATGCTCAATATGTAAGCAGCTTCACCGAGGTCTTTCTTTAAAAAAAACTTCTTTCAAACACTCCTTTATGCTTTGCAGAATAATTCTACATTATTTCCGATCTATAATATGTCATTCACATATACTTATCAGAAATGTTGTAGTGCTCCCACTCACTTTCTAGTAAATCTGAGCTTCACCATAAGTCTGCAAAACTATATGCTTTGATCAACTCATCAAAGCGTATATTCCAACTCGAGATGCTTGCACCAGTCCATAGATGGATCATTGGAGCTTGCACACTTTGTTAGCTCCTTTGGATCGAAAAAACTTCGGTTGCATCATATACAACTCTTCCTCCGAAAACCATTCAGAATGCAGTTTTACATCCATTTGCCAAATTTCATAAATTGTGGCAATTGCTAACATCATTCGGACAGACTTAAGCATCGCTACTGAGTTGAGAAAATCTCATTGTAGTCAACATCTTGAACTTTGTTGAAAACCTTTTTGCAACAAGTCGAGCTTTGTAGATAGTAACACTACTATCAACGTCCGTCTTCCTCTTGAGGATCCATTTATTTTCTATGGTTTGCCGATCATCGGGCAAATCCAACAAAGTCCATACTTTGTTCTCATACATGGATCATATCTCAGATTTCATGGCCTCAAGCCATTTCGCGGAATCTGGGCTCATCATCGCTTCCTCATAGTTTGTAGGTTCATCATGGTCTAGTTACATGAATTCCAGAACAGGATTACCATACCACTCAGTGCGGATCTCACTCTGGTTACCTACGAGATTCGGTAGTAACTTGATC